>CM062819.1:2004942713-2005542713 GCA_031772625.1 Pinus tabuliformis | reverse complement strand
GAAAAGTTGTCAAGGAGAGAGTAATTTTGAGGTCCAACAGTAGTCTCCTTCCTCGATTATGAATTACATGGCGGGATGATGGAGCTGGGTAGATGGATGATGGGATGGATAGATGAATGAATGGATAGATTGGGAATGAAAGGAAATGCTCTCAATCAGCCACTTGACTAACAACAAATGACAGTTTGACGTCGCGGTGGAACATTACTCGAACCATGGAGCAGGTTGAATATAATCAACACCCCCTCTCACAAGCTTTTCGAAGTCAACACGAAAAAACTACATGGGTGTCTAGGAGTTCACAGGCTGATCAGGCTTTAGAAAATAGAACCTTTTATGGATTGAATTTTTGAAGTTGCGTTATTACATATATAAGAAATATGCATTTACCTTCTTTGCACGAACCAACCAACCTAGGAGAATCATTGCTTTCTTCATCCACAAACCAACCAACCCAAGAGAATCATTGCTTTCTTCATCCACGAATTGAAACGTAGTTACCATTTTATTGATTGGATTTTCAATTCGCCGAAGACTCTTAGTTGTTGCCTACCTTGAGGGATGGAATGGGAATGGCGGGACGGAGCTAGGTGGATGGATTGATGGCTTAGCTGGATGGGGATTATTATGGTTTCTACATCAAAATGCCTTGTTGGGATGACTTTATGAAATGGATGCAAAGACTGGGCATTAGGATGGTGTTAGACTTTACCATAACTTCCTTGTATTACTATTGGGAGGGAGGTTAGGTTGTTTCTTGTCACATTACTTAAAGATGGGTGGGAGAAAGAGTAAAGCGGTGACTTTCAGGGCATGTAGCATAGGAAAGAGAAAGATTCTAAGTCTAGGTAGCACTCTTCAACCCCAGAATCCAGCCAGCTCTCAATCAAGGGTAAGAGGGTACAATCTATCCATCCCTCGATCCATCCATCCATCGACCATTCTATCTTAGTATATCATGTCCGATATGAGTGAGTGGTTGTTCTGAAACTAACTAATGAAACTGGTTGTATGGAAACCCACTCATGAATAAGTGAGTAGCTTAGTAAGCTCACTACAAAACTGTCAAACTAGGGATGTAACCCTCCACCTGCAATAACTCATCTGTGTATTGGTGAATGCGCGTATATAAAGCATTCCGTCACTTTCACTTAGTTGAATAGAGACGACGAGTCTTTCCCCTATCGAGAGCCTAGCTATGACTAGGCTTCTATTGTACAAGCACAAACTTAATAACATAAGAGACCATAAACTTCCTAAGCTAGCTTTAAATTCCAGCCAAAACCACCTAAGGCTCAAACGAGGTTGGTATAAAGACACCAGGGCCTGGTTAAACCATTGGGAGATCGACGAGAATGTTGCATTTCAAAACATTAATAACATTAAAAATATTGTTACTTCTAAGTTCAAAGAAAAAATGTGGTGTGAGAAAGATTTAGCAGCTAAAAGAAAATTAAGATATTATAAGGAGGTCATCAACCCCACCCTAGAAGATCAAAAGTATCTCTCTGTTTTAACTAGCTCAAAGAAGAAAATTAATATAGCCAAGATTAGAACGAACTCTCATGAGCTCCATAGTGAAACGGGTCGTTGGACAGTTCCTAAAACACCATGGATGGAAAGGATCTGCCATCTCTGTGAGAATATGAACATCGAGGATGAAAATCACTTCCTCTTAGAGTGCCCTGCGTACAACCACATTAGATCTCAGTTTCATAATCTTTGTTGCAATACTGACCTTCCTAGCCTTTTACGATGTCAAAATTATAGTGAGCTCGGGGGCTTCTCTCCAAACCTTTTGAGGATAGGAATAAAATCTTAAATCAAACTAAATAATTCATTTCTTTAGGTCCCATAAATCAAAATTTGATCTTAGTGAACGTTAACCACCATCATCATCATCAATATATAAAGAAATAATATGTTAAAAAACAATATATTTTAATTTATAACTACTTTTTAAATTATACACATTTTGCATTACATTAAGTTTTTACATTTTACATTATATTACAATTTACATATATATTAATTAAAATATATAAATTACACATTTAATATTACACTTCAAAAAATGTTAACATACACTCTAAAACACTTCTCCATACAATTAATAAATTATAATTTTATTTTAAATGATATTATTATTATTAATTATAATATATATATATATATATATATATATATATATATATATATATATAATTATTTATATTTATATTTAAAACAACCTTAAAAAGGGAAAAGAGCATAATGTCATATTCGTATCCTCGTCATCTAAATTTTTTAATTTTTTATTGTTATTAGTAATCAAATTAAAAGTTTAAGAATTTATTAAAATAAATTAAACCTATTAGCAAAATTACTATCCAAATATCATTCCTCATTAATAATATCATAAACATTTAGGAGCCTTATACATTGGGCATACATTTAAGATGTTAATGTCCACGGTTATTACGTGCCAACCAAGCGCTTAGAACAGCTGGTTTACAGAGACGGAAGTGGAGTAGCTACTCTTTCTTCACGCAACCCTAACACAACGAGCAAGAACGCATTCAACCCTAACACAAGTACTTATTCGGTCTCCACCCCACGTACAAACGTCACTAAGGCTTCAGGCATTTATGGATTGCTTTATTTATTTCTTGCTCAAATACTTGCATAGCAGTCGACGGCAAAGAAACAGGGACAAGGAATCCTTCAAAGGCATTCACAGAAGGCCTTATTAAAAATGAAACGTTTAGCTCTGGCGGATAAACAGGAGAAGCATACACTGCCTTTCCCCACCCAAAATCCACTTCTTTGAGATTCACCATAATCTTGGAAACCTCTGAAATAGCGTAAACACCAACGGGTTTATTGAGTGAACGCCCATTCAGCTCTGCCAAATCAATGACAGATCGCAAATGTTCTTCCGTTACCCTTCATTGATCAATTCCATGGCGAAGGACAATGGTTGTTGAGTGAGATCCCTGGATTTGGTCATAGCGTAGGCCGTGGCTATCAGATTTCCATAGTAGCCCCGTGGAAGAGGTGGCCGAATTCGAGAACGGACGTCGTGGGGAAATATAAATGTGGAAAACTGGTCGCCAGGGATACCCAGAGCTTTTTCTCTGGATCGCCACACGCAGGCCGATATTAATTCAAAAGGGTGGAATGCTTCAACCCTTCTGCCTGCCTTCTTAAGGCTGCAATTTCCTTGGAACCAAAATAAAGTGATTTTGATAGTTGAAATTATAATTTCAACTGCCGCGTTATTAATTTTGCAAAACCGCCAGTACTCCCATCGCACCGCTTTTCACCAAGCGGTGGTTTTCCTCCTGAGGGCAGCGATAATATCCATCGCTTGACACGTGGCTGGCAGTTTTACCAAAGTGGTTTTCATCGGAGAGTAATGTTCGTTTGGCTTGACAGAGCGATATCCATTCGATCGAAATGAAGGCTGTCCACCGTCAATGAAGGCTGTCCACCGTCGATTGAAGGCAAAGCTGCGTACAGGCCTACACATGGAGTTGACGTGAAGTTTTGGGTTTGACCGCCGTTTGTCTCAGTGAAGTAATTAATGGGATTTACACCGTAGAATATAGGTAAAACTTTTTAATTTTATTTCTTTTAATTCACGGAAGTATGGTCATAACAAAATATATGCAATGTAATATGTATGTAGAAGCAAAAGAAGCATGTAAGTTTTTCGTGTTGTTTGGTGAAAAAACAACATGGGAGCACGCAGCAGCGTGACTGTAATATTTCTTTGTTCTTCATTGAAATGAAGAAGGGGAGCACGCAGTGCAAACAAGTTTGTGTTCGTTGAGTGAAAACGAAAGGTATTATACACAGCAGCCTGAAGGTTGAGTTTTTGTTTTTGTTCAATACGAATGGTTGAACATATGCAATGTAAAATGCGCAGCAACGCAAGTAAAAAAAAATTGTAGTTGCATATGAAATGCAATAGAATCAGCAAGTGAATGTAAGAGATTTTTACAGCAATAAATATAAGTTTTATTTTTACACACAGTAGCGTAAAATTTCCAGAAGAGACAGAGTAATTTTTTTTGTATGGAACTGAAAGTTCTTGGTGAATCCCTCTGTTAAGAGGAAGATCCTTCTGTAACAGGTTGTCTTATTAATGAATACAATGTTTTATGAGTGTGTGAAACTCTGTTCTTCAGAAATCAAGCTTAGCTTCCTTGTGTTAAGATCCTGTTGTTATCTCAAAATCAGACCCTGGAAGGCTGGAAGGCTGCAGACCAGGAAGACTTCAAGTAACTGTTTCAGACCAATCTTTCAGCTAAGGCTTAGCCTTCTTAGCTTGAGAGGGCTCTCTCAAAGGATTTATGGTTTGTGATTATGATTGAGATGGCTGACTCTTTATGAAACAAATAGGAATGACGCTGGTAAAATCTAAATTAACAAGCATCCATTGGGCTCATGGAGTCATATGTCATTTAGCATTAACAATGAATTGGCTTTGCAATAAAATCAAGGCATTCAGATTTCAATATAGATAGAGTACAGCAAACACAAAGGACAGTATATGAGTATATGAAGGAAATTAGAACACTGCAAGTGATTTCTAAGTAATCAAAGACTCATAATACTGTATACAACATGAAAAGACAACAAGAGGAATTCATACATTGAAGTCTCTATGATTCTTGAGCAGTAGAAGCCAACACTGTATTACCAAAAGAAACAAAGTCTTTACATAAGCTTAACAACAGAGCTTTTTACATAAACTTCCAACCTCTATTACATTTCCCTTTCTCCTATTTATAAAGTTCTTCTACCTGACTGAGATTCCTCCTCAAACCTGAGGGGAACTCGAAATCTATTTCTAATGACACCTGTTCAACTTTTAACTGCCTATTAAATATAACAAACTGTAACTAGACTTTCTAGAGATTTAAATCAAGTAGGAGTCTAACTCCTTATTATGCTAATAATAGCCTTGATTACAAACATTCTCATTCTTTGACATCTGGTCCCTTTTTAGTTTGGCTGTGATGAATGTTCAAAACTCCATGCTGATCTTCAATGTCACATCTTCTCCACTGCCCTGAAACATAGGAAACTACCCTTGCTTATCGGTCTTTAGTTTGCCTCAAAATGTTCGAATCCAAAGAAGCATGACCTTTATCTTTGATTATCCAAAATCTAACAGATGGCCACGTCCTTAATGTGTTGTCCACCTCTTTTATGTGTAAAGGCAAAAACTCTTCCAAGATGTTTTAACATATCTTGAACTGTGGTAAATGTGCTCACTTTATGACAAAAAACTTAAAGTTGGATTCGAATACATATTTTCTCCACCTATCTTGACCTGGTTGAATGTTGATAGCTTCAGATGATGCCTTGTATATATTCCCCTTTCAAAATTCCCGCTTGTATTTCAAAACCGGTTGATTGATATTAGATTGTTTAGCTTCAGCAGTTTCGTAGCACGCTACGAAACTGCTGAGCTCTAGTCATCACCTTTAGCAGTTTCGTAGCGCGCTACGAAACTGCTGAGTTGTTTCAAAAATCACAGTTTCAACCCAAAATTTTTCTATTTGAGCTCTTTGTTGTTTAAACATTCTTTCAACTATTCCAAAACCTTCCAAAACTGAATGAAAATGTAGGATTCTTCAAAAAAAATTATACCAAGCAAAATCATCAAAATTTTATACATAGCCTTACTTGAAGTGGGATTTCTTTAAGGAGATTCCTTCAGCTGGCTTAACTGTATTTTTAAGTCTTCAATTTGTTTCTTCATGACCTTGATTCCAGATCTGAGGTTTGTATTGACCTTTCTTATAAATTGAGCTTCTTGCAAAAATTCCAATAGCCAGCTTGTTTAAATGCGTGCTCGACTTCTCTGTTCTTCAAGGTTATGTCTAAACCTTCAGGCTCATTTCTTAAACATTTGCCTGACCTGTGATCTTTCCTTTCTGCCAATCCTTCCATGAAGATTTAGTGTAATGGAGGTTGGAAATGCTAGCGCTGCTCAAACTCCAATCTTTGCCTCGCTTGATGACAATGTTTTCAAATTGAAATCTTGCAGACTTGTTTCTCATGCAAGACATACAATCATCATTAACACTGTGCATGCCTGGCCTTTCTTGGAACTTGTATTCCGTGTGTACCAACATACCTAGTGGTTGCAATAATGGAGATAAGCGGTTGGACATGATCTGTGGAGTGCATAAATTGACAATGAATGACGCAGCCATAGATTAACTTGACAGATTTGACAATTGGGAAAGATTCGCTGCGGAATGCACGAATCTCCGATTTCGCAGCGCGATCAGTGTAAATTTTGAATTATGCGCTGTGAAATCACCTAAAACGTATCGCGCTGTGAAATCACCTAAAGGACTTTTGCGCTGCGAAATTACCTAATGGACTTTTGCGCTATGAAATCACCTACAAGGCTTTGTGGTACATAGTGATTTTTTAAACCAAACTGACACATAGCTATGAAACCGGTGATGAATGAGAATGAGTAGTGATGAAGGAGAATGCATACTTGACTCAAGACCCCCTAAGACTTAGACTCTAAAGAAAAACAAAAAAAATAGACTTAGACTAGCACCTACCTTTGTCATCAAGCTAGTATGAGAAATTTTGGCATTAGAATTCTTAAGTGATAACAGTGGCTCCACTTGGGATAGTGTGCTCCTGTTGTACACTAAGAACTCGAAGGTCCAGTTCTTTTTCCATTTTATTAAAAACATAGATTTTCTTGACGAGCATTTCTTTCCACCTTCTTGGGCCTTCACCTTAGCTTGAGCTTTCTGTCCAGCTTGTCATTATTTGCAACAAAAGAAAAACTGATAAAACAGGTATATACAATGTTGTGAGAAACTGGCAGAATTTTGATCAATAATAATGCTTTAGGAACCTGCCATTGATAGGTCCTCCAGCATATGGTTTTCCATCAATCTCTTGCAGAATGTAAGTATTATTTCCATGAAAAGCAGAAATTTGATATGGCCCTTTCCACAAATTTTCAAATTTACCATGCTTACCTTTTTCTTCAATTCTAGCTTCCCATTTCAACACTCTATCATGGATCTAAAAAGTAACTTCTTTGATCTTTTTATCAAATGTTCTCTTGATTCTGTTCTGACTTTGTTGATGACTGTCAAACACCTCATTTCTTTTCTCCTACAAGGCTATCAGTTGATTGATTCTTCTTTGTACAGCATTTGGTTCCTCCTCTAATCCTTGAATCAGCTTCATCACAGGCACTCCAAGGGATGTTGGAAATATGGCTTCAGCACCGTATACTAACTCATATGGCAATGTTCCAATGGATCTCTTTGTACAAATCCGGTTAGCCCACAAAGCATACTTTAATTTCAAATGCCAAGCTTTCTTATTTTCCTGCAGCAGCTTCTTGATGATTCTTACAAGGCTTTTGTTTGATGATTCAGCAAGGCCATTTCCTTGCGGATAATAAGCAGTGGAATGCCCAAGAGAAATGTGATACTGATGGAAAAAATTAATCATCTTCTTGGACTTAAAATCTTGAGCATTGTCAGTTATAATCTTCATTGGACAACCAAATCTTGATAATATATTATTTTCTAAGAAAGAGATAATCACTGAATCATTTGCTTGCCTTGTTGGGACCGCTTCTATCCATTTGGTAAAGTAATCAGTGGCTGTGAGAATCCAGCGATGCTGACCTGATGAAGGAGGATGGATTTCCCCTATGAAATCTAATCCCCATTGCTGGAAGGGCGCTTCAACATATATAGGAACCAAAGGCAGTGGCACAAGCTTCCTCTTTCCTTCAAACACTTGACATTCATGACATGTAGCGATCTTTTTATAGATATCTCTGAACATAGTTGGCCAAAAATAGCCAGCCCTCAAGATCTTGTTTGCAGTAGCTTTCCAATAGTGATGTCCTCCACAATCTCCCTTATGGAATTCATCAATTACTTTATCAGCTTCTTCTTCAATGAGGCAATTTAACAATATCCCTCCTGCATCTTTCCAAAACAAATTTTGGTCATACACAAAATATCTTAGAGATTTCAGCTTGACAAACCGGGCTTTGGATTTTGAAAGATTAGCAGGGGCTTTATTATGCTGCAAAACAAATGCTACATCCTTGTACCATTCTGACAACAAGAATTTTTCATTTATTTGGACCAATTCCTCTTCATTTTCAGAAATTTCTGAGATCTCTGTACTCAAGTTAATATCAAGACAGTCCAAATTTGATTGTGTCAGCAGCTTGGCTAAGCCTTGACCCTTTACCAACTTTGTGGGTTTAATCTCAATGTCATACTCTAACAATTTTGCTATCCACTTGCCCCTTTTTCCATCTGGATCAGCCTGTGTTAGAATATCCTTTATAACAGCATTTGGAACGTAGGCAACAATGTGAGAATGCAAAACATAAATTCTGAAATCCTTTATTGCTTTCACCAAAGCATAGGCTTGCTTCTCTAGGATGTTATATTTCAGTTCAGCATTTGCTAATGTCTTGCTAAAGAAAGAAATAGGTTGTTCAGTACCTTGACTTCCCTTTTGCAGCAGAACTCCAGCAATTGTGTCCTCAGAAGCAAATGTAAAAATAAGGAATTCCTTGGTAAAATCTGGGCTGATAAGTACTGGTGCTTGTGTGAGTGCCTTCTTGATCTCCTCAAATGATTTCTTTGCTTCAGCTGTCCACTTGAAATCCACTCCCTTTTTTAACATCTTTGTTATACTCTTGACAACTTCAGCAAAGTTAGGAATGAATCTTCTAACAAAGTTAACTTTTCCAAGGAAGGATTGAATCTCTTTCCTACTTCTTGGCAAATCTAGCTTTTGAATTGCACTAACTCTATTAGGATCAATCCTAATCCCTTCTTCAGAAATAATATGACCAAGAAGTTTGCCAGAGGTTAAAGCAAAAATACTTTTGGTTGGATTAAGAGAAATACCAAACCTTCTACACTTCAGCAGAACTCTTTCAAGGTGCTTCAAATGATCTTCTTCTTTCTTTGAAAAAACTGTGATGTCATCAAGATAAACCACCACTGATTTGTCCTTTTCTTCAGCAAAAGCAATATCCATTGCTCTCTGGAAGGTGGCTCCTGCATTCATGAGACCAAAAGGCATCTTGGCGTACATGAATGTTCCCCATGGCGTTGTGAAGGTTGTTTTCTCTTGATCATCTGGATGAACAAGAATCTTATTGTACCCTGAGAAACCATCAAACATAGACATCATTTGTGAACCGACAATATTTTGCAGAATCAAATCCATCTTGGGAAGAGGATAATTATCTTTCAATGAAGCTTTATTTAGATTTCTGAAGTCTATACAAATCCTGATCTCTCCATTCTTTTTCCTAACTGGGACCAAATTAGCAAGCCAATTTGAGAATCTGATTGGAACAATAATCTTAGCATCAAAGAGTTTTTTCACTTCCTTTTCAATCAATGGAATAAGAAGAGGATTAATTCTTCTTAACTTCTACTTGAAAGGCTTTTCGTTCTCCTTAATAGGAATGGTATGTTGTATAATTGAGGAGTCATATTGTTTCAAGTCAGCATAGCTCCATGCAAAGACATCAATGAACCTTTTCATCATCTCAACATATTTAGTCTTCATATCAGCTGAACAGGATTTTGAAATTTTGACCATCTTAGGCACCAGTGAGTCTCCTAAATTGCAGCTTTCCACCTCTTCTTCATCAGCTTGTAATTTTGGTGCTTTGAATACATCGTTTTGATCAAACAATTTCTCAAGGGGAATGAGACCTTTTGGAATCAAGTTGTTTTTTAATTGTAAGACTTCAGGCTTTTCCTTTGATTCCACAAACATATTTCGCTGATCCATTTGAGTGCTTTGAAATTCTTCCTTTAACTCAATAAAATTCCTCACTTGCTGATCATCCTCAAAGACCTACCAATTAATGATGTTATCTGGTATAACTGATCTGTGGCGGACTTCCACCTCATATTTTTCAGAAGAATGTGTAGGAATAATAAAAAGGCTGGTTGAAATAGCAAGAGAGTCTGCAATAGAGTTTTGGTCTCTAGTTTGATACTGAAAGTATGAGCCTGAAACTTTTCCAACATATCCAACACTAAGTTTCTATATGCCCTCATCCTTACATCCTTGGTTTGGTAAGCACCTTCCACTTGTTTTATTACCAATTCAGAATCTCCACAAACAACAATATTTCTAGCTTCTAATCCCAAAATCAAAGATTCATACTCGGCCATATTGTTAGTGCAATCAAAATTCAACTTGTAGGAGAGAAACTTACTTTCTTTATCAGGACTTGTGATCCAAATTCCAGCTCCTGCCCCCTCTCTTCCTGCTGATCCATCAAAATATAATGACCACCAACCTACTGTCTCATTTTCATCTTTTTGCTGATCTCCTTGGCACTGGTTTTCTGAAAACTTATCCTCTGATTCCTCTTCAGCTGACTCATTGAAAAGGATGGCTGATCCGAGACCAGTGTCACATGAATAAATGGGAAAGTTTTGAGGTTTATCCTTGCTGCTTACCATATAAGCCATTCTGGTCTCCCGATATAGTCTTCTTTGCTCACCAAAAACAGGGATAGTAGCATAGGTAAGGTCCATCTGCATTGTGCCCTTGATTTTTGCTGCCCACGATCTTGAAAGAAGCATCCCAAACTTGGGTGGAATGTCAGCCACAACAATGTCCATGACAATTGTTTTTGCTGGAATTTGTGTAAGACCCACAACAACATCTTTAATCAAACCAATGCATTGAACTCTTTTTGAATCAAAGGAAAATAAATCCTTATATGGTCTAGTTACCTCTAATCCCAGTCTTTCCATGATCACCTTGGGCATAAGATTATGAGATGCCCCTGAATCTAACATAGCATTATGTAAAGTCATGTCGTGAATACTAATGCTTATGTAGAAAGGAGGGAACTCTTCATTCTGTTCATCTTCAAGTCTTGGACCCAAGCAAATAATAGGATTATCTTCTTGTACATTTAGGATATCAGCTACTCCTGGTTGTGAATTAAGCATTTCAACAATCTTATTTCTGTATTTGTCTACCTTGAGGATTTCACTAAAGGGGACTGATATCTTGATTTTTGCAATCTCATTCTCAAGGTTAAAAACAGAAACAGTCTTTTCAATTTCTTTAGTAGGTGATGGAGCTTGAATATCCTTTTTTCCAGGTGGAGAATCATTCTTACCTTCAACAACCTTTGAGCTGTCCTTCTTATCTTCAACTGCCTTTGAAGCATCCTTCTTGGGCTGTGCTTTGCTTGCTGTAATAGGCACGTTTCTATTCCTGAGATTGTATTGCTTTTGCATCTCAAAAATAGCATGTTGATAGCCCTTTAAATAGTCTGAAGGCTCTTCTCCAGGTTTAGTCATACTGGACTCATCATGTTCTTCCTTAGTCAAGAAAATCCCTGACACTTCTTCATCAAGACAATGGATGGACTCCTCAGGAATTTCAGGTTCATCTTCTTCATCCACCAAATTTTGTTGGAAAGGAGGTCTTACTGGAGGATCTGGCTGTTGATTTCTGTTCTCTCTTGGCCTTTGCTGATTTTGAGGTCTTTTGAACTGAGGATTCCTAAATTGAGGTTCCTGCTGTGCTGGGGGAGCAGAGGTATTCCCAAGAGCCAACCGATCCATCAGTTTTTCCATGGTCTTCATCATCGTTTCAAACTTATCTTCTGGAGCCGATGTAGAAGGTTTCTCTTCTTCTTTTAGTTTGGCTTTTTCCATCTTCGATTTCTTAGCAGCAATCATGTTTACTTCCACTTTAATTGCATCATTTTGCATATCAGCAAGAGTAGCAGAATCCCTTTCTCTGAGTAACAGGGAGAAATCAGAATCAAATGCTTCGGCATATCTCAGTTGTGCCAAGGCCCCAGGAGGTTTCAAATGAGCTGGGATGGAATTGTATATTTTATTAAACCTCTTGGAGAAGTTTTGGACAGTTTCATCAAGAGCTCTTCTAAGATTGTTGTATTCAGTAAGAGCTTGGACAGGGTTAGTTCTATTTCCCCATTTCCTTAGGAAACTATCTTCAAACTCTGCCCAACTATGAATGCTTCCAGCTCTAAGAGCTTTAAACCATTTTCTAACCTCTCCAATGAAAGTTTGAGCAAACAATCTTAGCTTCACATCCTCATCATCAACTTCCTCTCTGTCAGCAAAATCATTGAATCTGTCTACATGTTCTTCTGCTGTGATGTCTTCATCTCCACCCCATGTTGGAATTCTAGCAGCATATTTGCTGGGAAGGTCATGTAAAACAACAGGGAGGGCTAGTGGAGCATACCTAGCAGGTACTACCATAATGAATGGAGGAGCAGTGATAACAGGTACTGTAGGGACAGTGGAACCAGAACTGATATGAGGCGGATTTCCTAGTGTCTGAGAACTACTAGGACTAGCAGAAGTAGAGGATAAAGTGCTGATACGAAAAGGACTATTTGGACTTTGCAAACCACTGACAAAGGTACTCCAATTTGGAAGGGGTAGACCAGTTTTAGATTTGAGTAAGACTTCAAAAGGATCAAGTTCTTTGAGTTTGTTTAAATCTTCCTCTTCTAACAATAATTCTGAAGTAACAACCTCCCAAAATTCTTCCTTATCTTTTTGTGACACTAAGGATGAAGTATCAATACCTCTTTTTTGTAAATCTAAAATAATTCCAATAAGTTCTTCTTCGTTCTCAGACCTCAACAACACCTCATGAATTTTATCATCAACAATTTTATCCTCAGGACTTCTTGAAAATTCAGAGAGCAAAGATTTTGAAAAAGATGGAGTACCTGGTGTTTCAGTAAATCTTTGTCTGCTCCTTGAAATGGTGTTTGGATTGTCCACAGGAGTAGGTGGATCTGGGTCAGGATTGCTCCGTGTATATCTCCCTCTCGAAGCCACCTTTTAAACTTTGAAATTGTATGGAGTCACCAAGGTAGAATGCAGCCTCGAATAGTCTTCTGAGCTCTTGCTACCTTCAGAAGTTCAGTCTCTAGTTTTCGGGAATAAATAATCTTCAGAATCCCAGCAGACGCACCAAAAATGTTATCTCAAAATCAGGGCCTGGAAGGCTACAGACCAGGAAGACTTCAAGTAACTGTTTCAGACCAATCTTTTAGCTAAGGCTTAGCCTCCTTAGCCTGAGAGGGCTCTCTCAAAGGATTTAAGGTTTGTGATTATGATTGAGATGGCTAACTCTTTATGAAACAAATAGGAATGAGGCTGGTAAAATCTAAATTAACAAGCATCCATTGGGCTCATGGAGTCATATGTCATTTAGCATTAACAGTGAATTGGCTTTGCAATAAAATCAAGGCATTCAGATTTCAATATAGATAGAGTACAACAAACACAAAAGGACAGTCTATGAGTATATGAAGGAAATTAGAACACTGCAAGTGATTTCTAAGTAATCAAAGACTCATAATACTGTATACAACATGAAAAGACAACAAGAGGAATTCATACATTGAAGTCTCTATGATTCTTGAGCAGCAGAAGCCAATACTGTATTACCAAAAGAAACAGAGTCTTTACATAAGCTTAACAACAGAGCTTTTTACATAAAATTCCAACCTCTATTACATTTACCTTTCTCCTATTTATAAAGTTCTTCTACCTGACTGAGATTCCTCCTCAAACCTGAGGGGAACTCAAAATCTATTTCTAATGACACCTGTTCAACTTTTAACTGCCTATTAAATATAACAAACTGTAACTAGACTTTCTAGATATTTAAATCAAGTAGGAGTCTAACTCCTTATTATGCTAATAATAGCCTTGATTACAAACATTCTCGTTCTTTGACATCTGGTCCCTTTTTAGTTTAGCTATGATGAATGTTCAAAACTCCATGCTGGTCTTCAATGTCACATCTTGTCCATTGCCCTAAAACATAGGAAACTACCCTTGCTTATCGGTCTTTAGTTTGCCTCAAAATGTTTGAATCCAAAGAAGCATGACCTTTATCTTTGATTATCCAAAATCTAACAGATGGCCACGTCCTTGATGTGCTGTCCAAATCTTTTCTGTGTAAAGGCAAAAACTCTTCCAAGATGTTTTGACATATCTTGAACTGTGGTAAATGTGCTCACTTTATGACAAAAAATTTAAAGTTGGATTCGAATACATATTTTCTCCACCTGTCTTGACCTGGTTGAATGTTGATAGCTTCAGATGATGCCTTGTATATATTCCCCTTTCAAAATTCCCGCTTGTATTTCAAAACCGGTTGATTGATATTAGATTGTTTAGCTTCAGCAGTTTCGTAGTGCGCTACGAAACTGCTGAGCTCTAGTCATCACCTTCAGCAGTTTCGTAGCGCACTACGAAACTGCTGAGTTGTTTCAAAAATCACAGTTTCAACCCAAAATTTTGCTATTTGAGCCCTTTGTTGTTTAAAAATTCTTTCAACTGTTCCAAGACCTTCCAAAACTGAATGAAAATGTAGGATTCTTCGAGAAAGATTATACCAAGCAAAATCATCAAAATTTTAAACATAGCCTTACTTGAAGTGGGATTTCTTTAAGGAGATTCCTTCAGCTGGCTTAACTATATTTTTAAGTCTTCAATTTCTTTCTTCATGACCTTGATTCCAGATCTGAGGTTTGTATTGACCTTTCTTATAAATTGAGCTTCTTGCAAAAATTCCAACACCCAGCTTGTTTAAATGTGTGCTCGACTTCTCTGTTCTTCAAGGTTATGCCTAAACCTTCAGGCTCGTTTCTTAAACATTTGCCTGACCTGTGATCTTTCCTTTCTGTCGATCCTTCCATGAAGATTTAGTGTAATGGAGGTTGGAAATGCTAGCGCTGCTCAAACTCCAATCTCTGCCTCGCTTGAATGGCTGCCTCGCTTGATAGCTGCCTTGCTTGATGACAATGTTTTCAAATTGAAATCTTGCAGACTTGTTTCTCATGCAAGACATACAATCATCATTAAGACTGTGCATACCTGGCCTTTCTTAGAACTTGTATTCCATGTGTGCCAACGTACCTAGTGGTTGCAATAATGGAGATAAGTGGTTGGACATGATCTGTGGAGTGCATAAACTGACAATGAATAACGCAGCCATAGATTAACTTGACAGATTTGACAGTTGGGAAAGATTCGCTACAGAATGCACGAATCTCCGATTTCGCAGTGCGGTCAGTGTAAATTTTGAATTATGTGCTGCGAAATCACCTAAAACGTATCGCGCTGCAAGATCACCTAAAGGACTTTTGCGCTGCGAAATTACCTAATGGACTTTTGCGCTATGAAATCACCTACAAGGCTTTGTGGTACATAGTGATTTTTTAAACCAAACTGACACATAGCTATGAGACCGGTGATGAATGAGAATGACTAGTGATGAAGGAGAATGCATACTTGACTCAAGACCCCATAAGACTTAGACTCTAAGGAAAAACAAAAAAAAATAGACTTAGACTAGCACCGACCTTTGTCATCAAGCTAGTATGAGAAATTTTGGCATTAGAATTCTTAAGTGATAACACCTGTGTTAAATCAGAGCATTTTCTCTGTTCTGTTCAATATTTGTTTTAGAATTAAACAGAAAATTCCCAACAGTGGTATCGGAGCTTGTCCAGGCTCTTTGAAGGTATCAAAGAAGCTGAAGGAAGGGTTTCTTGCTGCAGCAGCTTCTCCAGCAGAGTGAAAACTCAGTCAAATATTTGAAGCATAGTTAAGAGTGCAAGAATCGCTGGCTCTAGCACTAGCACTAGCATGGGTATCTTTAATACTCAGCTCCCACAATTTAATGGGAAAAACTATGACTATTGGGCAATAACCATGAAAGCTTTGCATGCCTCACAAGACTTATGGGAATTTGTTGAGGATGGTTTTGAATAACTAGCAGATGAAAATGAGTTTAACACGTTAACTCAGGCAGAGAAAGATCTATTGAAGAGCTATAAGAAGAAGGATTATAAATCCCTCTTATTTTTGTATCAAGCAGTGCATGGGAGTGTGTTTCTAAGGATAGCAGCAGCTAAGACATCCAAAGAAGCATGGAAAACTCTTAAGACAACCTATCAAGGCATGGAGAAAGTGAAGACAACAAAACTACAGTTGCTGAGGAGAGATTTTGAGAATCTATGCATGAAGGAGTCAGATAATATTGACTCATTCTTCACACATGTGATTGGTCTGGTCACACAGATAAGGTCTCATGGAGAGATTCTTGAAGAAAGGAGGATTGTGGAGAAACTATTGAGGATCCTACCCTCAAAGTTTGATGTGATTGTCACCACCATAGAAGAGACAAAGGATCTCACAAACTTCACAGTTGATGAACTACATGCATCACTGATAACACATGAGCAGAGATTGAGTATAAATGAAAACTCATCTCTAGAACATGCCTTTAAGACCCAGATGTTCTTTGGAAGAGGAAGAGGTCAAGGCAGAGGAAACAAAAGAGGAAGAGGCAGAAGCCAAAACAGAGGTGGAAGAAACAGTCCAGCAAATACTCAAGGAAGAGGCAGCAATCCAAATCAAAACCAAGGCCAAGGCAATAGCCAACAAAGTGGACAACATTATGCTCAAGGACAAAGGTATGAAAAATCCAATGTCCAATGTTACTACTGTAAAAAATATGGGCATTATGCAAATGAATGTAAGAAGAAGCAGCATGATATGAGTAATAGAACTAGTGCAAATTTCACTAGAGAAAATATCAGCCAAAATAATTTGTTTTAGCTTGTAATATGGCTGAAGAAATAAGTGAAGATGTATGGTTTCTAGACTCCAGTTGCAGCAACCATATGACAGGAAACATAACCCTGTTTTCTATGTTAGATCAAAGTGTGAAGTCACAGGTCACACTAGGAACTGATAATAAAGTTTCTATTATGGAAAAAGGAGAAGTAAATGTCTTAACAAAGAAAGGTGAAAAGAAAACCATAGCAGATGTTTATTATATTCCTGGAATGAAATGTAACTTCTTAAGTATTGGACAGCGTGTTCAAAAGGGTTACAATGTTGTCTTTGTGAATGATGTATGCACCATCATGGATAGAGCACCCAACAAACAATGTATTGTTGAAGTGAAGATGACAAGGAATAGGATGTTCCCTCTCAGGATGAAAGCAGATTTGAAAAATAAAGAAATTGCAGCAATGACTTAAGAGGCTTACCAAAGCGAACCAAAGGATGAAAATCGGTTGTGGCACTTGAGTTTTGGACATCTCAACTTCGGAGGTCTTAAACTGTTGCATAGAAAAGGAATGGTAAGAGGATTACCATTGATAGAGAAACCAAACAACATTTCTGAAGGTTGTATCTTGGGGAAACAACACAGAGAAAGTTTTCCGTCTGGGAAAAGCATAAGGGCAAAAGCACCCTTAGAGATTGTTCACTCAGATTTATGTGGACCGATGCAAACTCCATCACTTGCAGGTAGCCACTATATATTAACATTCATTGATAATTTTACTAGAAAAACTTGGGTTTATTTCCTGAAAAAAAAAAGTGAAGTGTTTGAAAGATTTTGCAATTTCAAAGCACTTGTAGAAAACCAAAGCGGGTTGCATATCAAAGTTCTGAGAACTGATAGAGGAGGTGAGTATATCTCCAAAGAATTTCTATGTTTTTGTAGAGAAAATGGAATTCATAAGCAGTTTACAGCTAGGTACACCCCGCAGCAAAATGGAGTTGCTGAAAGGAAGAACAGGACAATCATGGATATGGCGAGGAGTATGTTAAAGGCAAAGCATTTGCCAAATGATTATTGGGCTAAAGCTGTACACTGTGCAGCGTACATTTTGAATAGGTGCCCTACAAAAGTAGTCATGAACAGAGTGCTGGAAAAAGCATGGAGTGGGACAAAGCAAGAAGTCACCCACATGAAAGTTTTTGGATGTGTGGCTTATGCACACATTCCAGATCAGCTAAGGAAGAAGTTGGACAGCAAAGAGGAGAAATGTATTTTCATTGGATACAATGAAGAATCCAAAGCTTATAGGTTGTATAACCCATCCACCAAGAAGCTTATTGTGAGTAGAGATGTTCAGTTCATTGAGGAGGAAGCTTGGGATGGAAGCATAGAGAAAACAATGAATGTTAAAAAGTCTTTGTCACATGATGAAGATAATGAGGAGATGGCTGAAATACATCCCCAAACAGCAACACCAACACAAGGGCAGCAAGGGACACCCTTGAGGAGAAATGAAAGTGCTTCTCCAAGCACATCACAAGGAGGAAATTCAAGTGCTTCTTCAAGCACTTGAACACCAAATGAAAGAGGTAAGAAGTTCATAAATTTAAGTGATATTTATGAACAAGAGGTAGCAAATGAAGGTATGAACTCTTTGTTTGCTCTATATTGTCATGTTGATGACCCTGTTCATTTCGAAGAAGCAATTAAGGATAGGAAATGGATAGAAGCTATGGATGAGGAGATCAACGCCGTAGAAAGAAACAAGACATGGGATTTAGTTGAACTACCAAAAGGAAAAGAAGTCATTGGAGTTAAATGGGTCTACAAGACCAAGAGTAATGCTGAAGGCAAAATAGAAAGACACGAGGCAAGACTGGTTGTCAAAGGATACAAGCAGCAGTATGGGAGAGACTATGAGGAAACTTTTGCACCGGTTGCTAGAATGGAAACAATGAGAGCAGTGTTGTCCATAGCAGCACAAAACAAGTGGAAATTTTACCAAATGGACGTGAAGTTAGCATTCCTAAATGGAGTGTTAAAGGAAGAGGTTTACATTGAACAACCTCCAGGCTATGGAAAGAAAGGAAAAGAGCACAAAGTGTGCAGATTGAAGAAAGCTCTTTATGGGTTGAAGCAAGCACCAAGAGCATGTTACAGTAGGATAGATTCCTATCTACTGGAAAATGGATTTGAAAAGTGTGAGGGAGAACCCACCGTCTACATCAAAGAAAAGGATGGTAAATTACTAATTGTTGTGTTATATGTTGATGATGTTATTTTCACAGGTAATGATGATTATCTTATTGAAAACTTCAAAATAGTCATGAAAGAAGAATTTGAAATGACTGACATGGGTTTGTTGAGATACTTCTTAGGAATAGAAGTAGAACAAAATGGAAATGAGATTTTTATCTCACAAGAAAAATACGTTAAGGAAGTGTTGGAAAGATTCCATATGCAGGAGAACAAGGCAGCAATCACTCCCACAGTGATGGGATTAAAACTCAGAAAAGAGGACAACAACAAGGATTTTGATCCTAGTTTGTACAAGAGCATAGTTGTCAACCTCGTGTATTTGACTGCAACTAGGCCGGATATAATGCATGATGTTAGTTTAATGCCCAGATTCATGGAGAGGACAAAAGAAGCACATTGGCAGGCAGCAAAAAGGATTCTGAGGTATGTTAAAGGTACTAAAAGGTTTGGCATTTTATATACTACTTCAGAATGTTCAGATTTAGTTGGATACACTGATAGTGATTGGGCTGGAAGTGTAGATGATCAGAAAAGCACATCCGGTTATGTTTTTCACATGGGTTCAGGAGCTATTTCATGGGCTTCTAAAAAATAGTCTATTGTAGCGTTGTCTACAACAGAGGCAGAATATGTGGCAGCTACAGCAGCAGCATGTCAAGCAGTTTGGATAAGAACGATGTTAAGGAGCTTATGCCAAGAGAAAGTAAAAGGAACTGTGATTTTTTGTGACAATAGCTCAGCTATTGCATTATCCAAGAATTCTGTGTTTCATAAGAGAATGAAACACATTGACACAAGGTTTCATTACATCAGGGAATTGGTAAGCAATGGAGAAATTGTTTTAAAACATTGCAAGACTCGGGAGCAGGTTGCAAATATTCTAACCAAACCATTGGGGCAGAAAAGTTTTGAATTTTTGAGGAAGTGTTTGGGTATGACTAATAACCCAGCAGTTGAAATTAAAGGGGAGTGTTGAAATTATAATTTCATCTGCCGCATTATTAATTTTGCAAAACCGCCAATACTCCCATCGCACCGCTTTTCACCGAGCGGTGGTTTTCCTCCGGAGTGTAGCGATAATATCCATCGCTTGACACGTGGCTAGCAGTTTTACCAAAGCGGTCTTCATCGGAGTGTAATGTTCGTTTGGCTTGACCGATCGATATCCGTTCGATCGAAATGAAAGCTGTCCACCATCGATTGAAGCCAAAGCTGCGTACAGGCCTGCACATGGAGTTGACGTGAAGTTTTGGGTTTGACCGCCGTTTGTTTCAGTGAAGTAATTAATGGTATTTACTCCTGTTCGTAGAATATAAGTAAAACCTTTTAATTTTATTTTTTAAAAAATTCACGGAAGTATGGTCATTCATTTTTTTATTGTTAAAAATATATGCATTGTAATATGTATGTAGAAGCGTAAAAAGAAGCATGTAAGTTTTTCGTGTTGTTCGGTGAAAAAACAACAGGGGAGCACGCAGCAGCGTGACTGTAATATTTTTTGTTCTTCACTGAAATGAAGAAGGGGAGCACGCAGTGCAAACAAGTTTGTGTTCGTTGAGTGAAAATGAAAGGTATTATACGCAGCAGCCTGAAGGTTGAGTTTTTGTTTTTGTTCAATACCAATTGTTGAACATATGCAATGTAAAATGCGCAGCAACGCAAGTAATTTTTTTTTGTAGTTGCATATGAAATGCAATAGAATCAGCAAGTGAATGTAAGAGATTTTTAGTAAATGTAAGTTTTATTTTTACACACAGTAGTGTAAAATTTCCAGAAGAGACAGAGTAATTTTTTTTTGTATGGAACTGGAAGTTCTTGGTGAATCCCTCTGTTAAGAGGAAGATCCTTCTGTAACAGGTTGTCTTATTAATGAATACAATGTTTTTATGAGTGCGTGAAACTCTGTTCTTCAGAAATCAAGCTTAGCTTCCCTGTGTTAAGATCCTGTGTTAAATCAGAGCATTTTCTCTATTCTGTTCAATATTTGTTTTGGAATTAAATAGAAAATTCCCAACATTGACCCTGGAGTGATTGCCCATTGGCTTCTCTCTGGGTCGAAGCATTTCTCTGCTCCAAACTGGAGGAACTATTGGGCTTGACGCCCCTCTCGCTATTTCACCCAGAGTCTTCACAAATTGGGTGATTCCAGCACCATCGGTCACAGAGTGGCAGAAACTCAAACCTAATATGAAGCCTCCGCATTTCAAATTTCACATTACTCCATACAGTAAAATGTAAAATTCTAATCTCTTCTAAAATCACAATTACCAACCTGAAATAGAAGCAGTGGAGACTCTGTGATGGGCCTGGATATTGGAACATAATTTACAAAGTCAAGAGCACGATGGAGAGGTGGAGAGAGAACTCCGAAGTCTTCCAATGAAATATCTACATCTGCTTCTACGAAAAGAGTCCCTTCACCAGTGCAGTCCACGATGAGCTTACCTTTATCATCTCCATCTCTTACCCTCCCGGCAAAGGGATAGTAATGCACTAGAAGCTTGGCTAGTGCCTCTTTAATACTAGGGACTGGATCATCATTCTTCATGGAGGACTTGTAGTGTGATCGATAAAACAAAAGTATATTGACATGAATTCTTAATCCCATTTGATCGTCAATGTTGGTAAGATACAGAGGATGGCTGGGAGTAGGGAAGTTAGGGGTAACGAGGAGAGGTGGCCTTTTGGTGACTTTGAAGTTGCAGAGAGCACTAGGTCTTGCGAACATTAGTACACGAGAATGGCTAGGAGGAGCCAATCCAAGTCCCATAGCTGCCATATAAACACAACACGAGTAGAGGCTGCCAACAAACTAGGCCGATAAAATTTATGAAACACACAAAGGAATTCCTGATGGGTAATTTGTTATGCGGAGGATGTCAAATATATAGAAGTTCGCACCGGTGTAAGAATCACGGTAATTAAGTTTACTTCAAATTTTAAAAAATCTGTGTACCAAAATTAATCTTAGGAAATCTGCATCATTATTTATCACCTGCCACGATTTACACCACACGGACACATACTGAGCACAACCCTCCATACTGAGTACTAGTCAGTCAAGGATTTTCTTATGACAACTAATCTCATGGATGATATCAGGTTGCTGCTCTTGTTAGAATGCATAAGTTTCAGCAAGTGCAAGAGCAGTATGATCCTAGAAAAGTTAAGTTTTTATGAATTTCACATGGAAAACTGAATTCCACTAAAGTACTTATTTAAATCTATCTTTTACTTATAATGGGATGCTTATCACCATGATTGTGTTAGACTTTGGTCAAGTCTAGACGCTCCTTGGGAAGTTTAATTCCCCCAGAAAGTGACTTCCACTCCTGAGCCCCTCCCTATGAAGTTTGAACTTGTGCCTTGTTCTTACACCATCAAATATTGTTTAATAAATATAATGAATAATCAGTGTATTTACTTACTAAACCCCATATAAACTTGTTGGAATTTATCTTTATTTTAAAGATAGATGTTTATATTTATTTTAAAATTAAATTTATTAAACATCTAGAAGATTAAATTTGTTAATTTGTAAATTTTTTAAAGAGTTCTCTTCAGTGCCACTTTCAGGTGCCTAAATCAGGCAAAAAAAATTGAGGTGAAATCTTGATTCTGTATATATGGATTCAGCATCTTGAAAAACCTTAGGGCGAAAAACCCACAAGAAAAATTTTCAAAAAATCCCACTAAAAGCAACTCAATTTTTTAATACCAACACATTAATATAAAATATAAAATTAAATAATAAAAAATTTATAAATTAATAAAATTAATTTTTTTATCATTAAATAATTTAATTCAAATCTATAATAATCTTTAAATCTTTAAATATTTGATAATTTTTTAATAACATTTATCCTTTCAAATAATTTATACTTCAAAAACATATAATTAATATAAAATTTAAATAATAATAATTTTATATATACTTAAAATTAACAAATAAAATAATAATATTTATATTTTCAAATAATTTATATTTTAAAAACATATAATTAATATAAATTTTAAATTATATCTATATCTATATATATATACAAAATTGAATAATTCAAAATTAAAATATATTTAAATTGATAAATGTGTAATTAATGGAATCCAAATTATAAAAATGTTTGTAAAACTAATAATATAAATTTAATGCATTTTATAAAATTAATAATATAAAATTAATGTATTTTAGTCCATCAAAAGGATCACCAATTTAAGATATAAAATATAAAAAACATTATCATTTAAAAAAAAAAACCTAAATAACACATTGGTACAAATTTGTGATATTTCATAAATATTTTATTTTAGTACAAATTTGTGATATTTCATAAATATTTTATTTTATTTTTATTTTAAATTATGAAAACCGAATATTAAAAAAAAAACTAATTTCATTTATCTTTTATTTGATACTTATCACGCTGCAAATTTCATTTATTTTTTTATTTGAATGTGTATCACGCTGCAACCTCATGCTATGGATTGTGTGGATCCCACACGCAATTCGATAGTTCTACAAAAGACTTGATTTCATTTATCCTTTATTTTATTTGAATGCCTATCACGCTGCAAATTTCATTTATTTTTTACTTGAATGCCTATCACGCTGAAACCTTAGGTAATGGAGCGTGTGGATCCCAGACGGAATTCGATAGTCCTCGGTGCTAATTTGACTTGTATTTTATCTGGTTGCCCTTCATGGATCTCACACAATTCCACAAAGAGTGCTTTTTAAATGTAAATTTTTGGCTTATTTTTTGAATTAACTTGTATAGAATTTTGCAGGGATTTATTGAATTGATAAGTTTGATAGTTGAATTTTTTCTAATTTAAGTGAGATAGAGGTTTTTGAGTATGTTAAAGGTTTTTTTTTTAAGATGTTGAATCCATATATGTAATAAAAAATCTAATTTAAATAACACAAATCAAAATTTAATTTCAAATTTTTTTACTACTTATAATATTTCACCTCACCAAAACAATTCAAAAATCTAATTTAAATAACACAAATCAAAATTTAACTACAAATTTTTTCACAACTTATAATAATTAACCTCACCAAAAACAATTGATATTGTGACAGTTGGCGAAACGCTCTTGTTATTGCTAATGTTTCACACATAAGCGGTTTCGAGCTGGATAGCTGCAATGGGTGAGCACTGCACCTCCTCTCTGGTTTCATGGTATTGTATTACTTTAGGTTGGATAGACATAGACATACATATATATATGGGTTTGTTTCTTACTGGCCCTATTCGATTTTCTTGTGAACAACCAAGGACGAAGCGGAGTTGCTGGATCTGGTAGAAATAAAGATATTCTCACAAGCTCATGAATTGAAAATTCATCCATTTATAAGCAACTTCCTGCCTGTTTGTTCCTGCCTGTTTTCTTCGATGGTATTACAAATAGTAAATACCTTATTTCTGTTTTTAGTTTTTATTTTTCAGAGCTATTGGCTACGGTTATTCCCGAGCTACTCGACTTATTTCTCATTTCAGTTTTTCTTTTTCTTACAAATATGTTTCAAATTTGGGTTTTCCGATGCCACCATGCTCCTATGTCCCTAATGATTATACTATTCCTGAGGCATAGTCACGTGCTGTCACAACTTTCAAGTAAGGGATTGAGAAAGTCTGCTGCACAGCCTATACCAAACATCTCTATGTTCACCTTGTTAAATCTAGCAAGAGCATGCATATAAAAACATAAACAAAACTAATGAACAGAAATAAGACAAGTGTGATTCTCAATCCATGAGCTGAACTTTCATTGGAATCCCATATCTCCATAGGATCAATGAATACATTATTATATAGCACACATATTTATAATTTCATTATCGATTATCTGATTCTACTGTCCCTAATAATTTGCTGAATGATCATTGACTACATCTATAACTGACTATTCTACTGTCCCTAATAATTTGCTGAATGATCATTGACTACATCTATAAATTTGTTGCCCTGATTCTGATAACTCAGAACACAAAATTTACTGGCTAATTTGTTAGCAATTACATACCTTTCTTTTAAGCATTATCTTCAACACTCCCCATTAATGCTTAATGAGGTGATTCCAAGCATATCCCTTATGTATTCGAACTTCCCTTTAGGTAGTGCTTTGGTAAATATATCTGCAAGTTGTTCATTTGTTGTACAAAACTTTATTTGAATTTCTCCTTTTGCCACATAGTCCCTTATGAAATGATATTTGATATTAATGTGTTTGGTGCGATTATGAAACATTGGATTTTTAGTTATGGCAATGGTAGATAAGTTATCACAGTAAATAGTTGTGGCATATTTTGGTTCTTGTTTTAGATCTATCAACACTTTCTTCAACCAAATTGCTTCACATGTTGCTGTTACTGTTGCAATATACTCTGCCTCTATAGAAGACAATGAAATAGTTGGTTGCTTCTTTGAACACCATAATACTGCACCCGATCCAAGGCTGAATACATAACCTGAACTGCTTTTTCTATCATCATAAGATCCAGCCTAGTCACTATCTGTATAACCAACCAACCCAAAATTATTTGATGAAGGATACCAAATTCCATAATTTCTTGTTCCACAAACATACTTCAAAATTCTTTTTGCTGCTCCAAAATGAATTTTACTTGGACTTTGCATGAATATGGAAATCAAGCCTACTTCATGCATAATATCAGGCCTAGTGGTAGTAAGATACAAAACACTTCCTACTAGACTCCTATAGGATTGAGCAACTACTTTTTCAGCTCCATCTTCTACAGAAAATTTTTCATTTGTATTCATGGGTGTGCTCATGGGTTTACAATTTCCCATTTTCCATTTTTTAAGAAGATTTGAAACATATTTTTCTTGTGAAATAAAAATTCCATCATTCATTTGTGTCACTTCTATGCCAAGAAAATAATGCAGCAAACCCAAATCAGTCATTTTAAATTCAGTCATCATAGCCTCCTTGAACTCTTCCACTAACAAATCACTTGAAGATGTTATGCTCTTAACCTGCAAAATGATACCCAAATACAGAATATGCGAAGAAAAGATACCCACAACATAGAATAGCAATGATTTTATTATTCAGAGAGTAATGTTCACTTGCCTCTTCGAGGGGGCAACCTCCAATAGAGCAGAGCTCGATTACAAAATAAGACACGATGATCCTCGCAGGGAGTCTCTATCCTTTATATATGACTCATACATGAAATACCACGGGCCAATACCGTGGGTTTTATTAATACCATCTATATAATACTACGGCCCATTTGCAACTAACTGTGGTTCTGTCATTAATTGCGGATTAACCACTTACAATTATTAATATGGGCTTTATTGACTCTTGACTATGACATGATCCCATTACATAAATAAGGGGGTTAGGGTGGGACCCTAACATGCCCTCCCCCTTAAGACTAGCCTTGTCCTCAAGGCTGAAGCTGCGGAAACTACTGAAGAATAGTGGCTGGTTCCCAAGTTGCATCTTCCAGAGAGGTGTCTTTCCATTTGACGAGGACTTCCTTAATCATGCGGCCGCGCAGTTGCTTGTCTCGTGTGTCTAGGACCTGTTCGGGTTGAAGCCAGATGGACCCTTCTTCGTCCAATTCAGGTAGACTGGTCTGAATTCTGCAATTCTTCCCAATCACTTTCTTGAGGCATGAGACATGGAAAACTGGATGGATTTTTGCAGTAGGTGGCAAGGCCAACTTGTAGGCCACTTCTCCAATGCGCTGAAGTACTTGATATGGTCCGTAGAATTTGGGAGAGAGTTTCTGACACCCCTTGTCTTTGAGTGATGTTTGCTTATATGGTTGTAGCCGTAAAAAGACCTGATCCCCTTCTTGAAATTGGCGCTCTGAGCGATGTTGGTCTACCTGTTGCTTCATGCGGTTCTGAGCTTGATGAAGATTCTCTCGAAGATGGGCGAGCATGGTTGCGCGGTGTTGTAGGAGTTGATCCACTGCTTGTACTTTTGAGCATCCCTTGAGATACGAAGTAGGTTTGTTATAGATCTAACCCAGAAATATTATAGATCTGATATAAAGATATAAGACAATGCAAATAAACCCAGAAATAATATGAAATGATTCTTTATTGATCAAACCTTTAAGGTAGGGCAACACCATATATTCACTCCTTAAGGAAGGAGAACACTCCACAAGCCATATGCTTGTTCATACAATAATCCTTTCATTGGTCATCGCTTGAGCTCTAGTTTCTACCATACACCAACCTGATTTTTTTTTTAAAATTGGGACCGCCTAAAAAAATTTTCACTGAGAAGTGAATGGTACCACCGTGCTCAGCTCGTCGTCCTGATTTTTTTTTTTTTTCTGAAAACTCCTAACAGAGTTTTACTCCTTCATTATCAATACTGCAGTGGCCAAATCCTCAAAATGTCAATGCGGCCAAAAGTCTTGCGAAAATTATACCCCGGTATAGGAACCCTTCACAACGACTCCGATCTGGTGGATCTGAGAGATCTAAATGGCTGATCTGATAGCTCTGGGTGGCGGAACAGACTGCTTCTGCGAATCTGATGGATCTAATAGATCGAAATGGCTGATCTGCGAACTCGAGACTATAGGACTGATGTCTACTGCTGCTGCACCCCTTTGCACAAGCGGATCTGGAAGAGATGATGTGTGATCCCCCGATAGAAAAGGGAACTATGGTCTTGAGGAGTGTCAGGTGCTACAGATCGCAATATACATAAGCGTCTGGCAGTAGTACTCGGCCCAATGTTTCAGGGCTCTAACTAAGGAGGATCGACCGTACCCTTAGCCGTACAACCCGACTACCCTATCATACGGGCGAGTAATCTCTCCGAGTGCTGTTCTCGGTGTACTGTAGCCACAAGACGGCCGACGGTTTTTCTATGGCGAGGTTTCAAGGGAGCCTAGGGGGCTTCCGATATACCCAGAGGGTACGTGGAAGACAGTCCGTGCGCGGTTCTGTCTAATGCGCTACTAGTCGAAGGGCTACCCACAGGGGTTACAAGGGAGTCCAACAGACGTGACCACCTCTTGTATTTCCTGCGTGCATGCCTCCCCAAATCCACAGGTTTATGTGCTCAACGACAGATCCCGTGGTTTAAAGACGCTGGAACACGTCTCTAGCCAAAAAAAAAAAAAAAATTGCTAAGAAATGGAGATCCCACCGGCCCTGGAAAGTGCTCTGATACCACTTGTTATGCTCTTAACCTACAAAATGATACCCAAATACAGAATATGCGAAGAAAAGATACCCAGAACACAGAATAGCAATGATTTTATTATTCAGAGAGTAATGTTCACTTGCCTCTTCGAGGGGGCAACCTCCAATAGAGCAGAGCTCGATTACAAAATAAGACACGATGCTCCTCGCAGGGAGTCTCTATCCTTTATATATGACTCATACATGCAATACCACGGGCCAATACCGTGGGTTTTATTAATACCATCTATATAATACTACGGCCCATTTGCAACTAACTGTGGTTCCGTCATTAATTGTGGATTAACCACTTACAATTATTAATATGGGCTTTATTGACTCTTGACTATGACGTGATCCCATTACATAAATAAGGGGGTTAGGGTGGGAACCTAACAGAAGATGTGTATATCAAGTCATCTACATATAAGCACACAATTATTATATCATTACCATTTGACTTGATTTGATATATAATGTGTGTTCATTTTCACTTCTATTAAACCGCTTTTTCAAAAAATAAGTGTAAATTCTACTATACCATGCTCTTGGAGCTTGTTTAAGCCCATAAAGAGCCTTTTTCAATGTGTAGACTTTGTATTCATTTTCTGCTTCTTCATATCCTTGGGGCTGGTGAACATATACATTCTTTCAACTCACCATTTAGAAAGGCTGATTTAACATCAAATTGATAAACTAACCATTTATATTGTGCTGCCAATGCCAAAATAGTTATGATTGTATCAAATCTTTCAACAGGAGCATATGTTTCATTGTAGTCAATACCTAGTTGTTGAGCATATCCCTTTGCTACTAGCCTTGCTTTGTGCCTTTGTATTGATCCATCAACTGCATACTTGGTTTTATACAACCATTTCACCCCAATGACTTCTTTTTCAGTAGAAGCTCCCATGTTGCATTCTTTTTAATTGCCGCCATCTCTTCATCCATTGCTTTGCACCAAACTAACTCTTTTATTGCATCTTCAAAACATCTTGGTTCTGCTTCAATCTGAAACTTCAAAGCAAAATTAGTATAACCATAAACTTCATTTAAAGATTTTGTCCTTTTTGGAGGAGGACTTGGACTTGATACAGGACTTGAAGTAGCAGAAGATGATGGAGTGGATGTGGCCTCTGAAGTATTTTGATTACTGGATGGATTTGCAGAAACAAAAGATTCATCTTCTTGTACAACAATACTTGGAGTTTGTTGTTGCACATCATGATTCCACTGCCATTCTTCTTTCTCATCAAATAACACATCACGGCTAATCATTAATTTTTCAGTTTGTAGATTGTACAATCTATAACCTTTGGTTTCCTCACAATATCCAATAAAAATGCATTTCACACTTTTATCATCAAGCTTTCTTCTCTTTTCAGTAGGAACATGAGCATAGGCAATGCAACCAAAGACTCTTAAATGAGAAATATTGGGTTTTCTTCCACACCATGCTTCATAAGGGGTAATATTTTGCACACTTCTTGTTGGGCATCTATTAAGAAAATAAATAGATGTAGCTACAGCTTTAGCCCAAAAAATGTTTGGAAGGTTTTTACCTTTCATCATGCTCCTAGCCATCTCAACAATTGTTCTATTCTTACATTCAGCAATGCCATTCTGTTGTGGAGTATAACTAGCTATCAATTGCCTTTGAATGCCATTCATTTTACAATAAGAATCAAACTTATTAGAAGTGAATTCTCCCCCTCTATCTGTGCGTAATGTTTTTAGACAATAACCACTTTGCTTTTCCACAAGAGCTTTAAATTGTTGAAATATGACAAATGCATCAGATTTTTCTTTAATGAAATATACCCATGTTCTTCTACTAAAATCATCCACAAAAATAATGAAATACTTATTTTTGTTGAGAGACAAGGTTTGCATAGGACCACATATATCTGCATGCACTAGTTCTAGTGGTTTACTTGCTCTCCATGATTTTCCTACTGGAAATGAATCTCTATGTTGCTTACCAAGAATACACCCTTCACAGACTTTATCAGTAGATCCAATAAGTGGTAACCCTTTGACCATTTGCTTGTTATATAACAATTTCAAGCCTTTCACACTCAAATGTCCATACCTTATGTGCCATAGCCAGGAACTATCATCATAAGAAACATTTAATGTTGTAATTACTTCACAAGGGAGATTGAAAGCAAAAATTCTATTTTGCAGCATATTAGTCTTAGCAATAATTTTACTGTAATCATTTTTATCATAGTTATGCATTGCTTGTCCTTGAAAACAATTAAATATCCTTTTTCAAGGAGCTGCCCCACACTGAACAAATTATGTGCTAGACCAGGAACATATAAAACATCATTAATAATGTGCTTTGATTTTCCTTTTTTTCTCTTCACATCAGTTGTTCCCTTACCTTTAGCTTCATCTAGGTTGTCATCTTCCAATAGTACATCAGATTTTGTAGATTCATCTATCTCTACAAAGCCATCTTTGTTTCCTGTCATGTGATTGCTGCAACCACTATCCATAAGCCACACCTCTTTGGAAACATTATTAGTTGAATTAGAAGCCAAGAATAAAGTGCCAACCTCTTCTTTTTCTTCAGAAAAATTAGCTTGTTGTGTTTGTTTTTTCCAACAATTTCTTTCATAATGGCCAAATCTTTTACAATAAAAACACTGAACTTGGGATTTATTAAATCTTTTACCTCCATCATTGTCATCATTACCTCTTCCTTTGTTGTATGCAGAAAAAAATCTTCCTTGGCCTCTACCTCCTCTGTATGTTTATCCTCTTCCTCTTCCTCTTCCAAAAGTGTTCTGGCTTTCCTCATGAGAGGAACCACTTTTGTCTTTGAAAATATTTCCTCTTGCTTGAAAAGCTTGCTCAATAGATTTTTCAAAAGATTTATTGATTCTTTTCTCACGAGATTGAAGAGACCCCATTAGCTCATTCACAAACAACTGAGTTAGATCCTTAGATTCTGTTGGGTTGTGTTATATTCTTTCCACGACTAGCCCATGTAGTTAACCGGGGGTTAGAGGAGAGGAGGTCACAGGGGGTTTGAGGTGCACCCGTAACCCCACTTTATGGGCTGCCCCGGAAAATTTTGGTTTTGGACCCTATGTTAGGATGGGGGGACCCACCTATGATTTTGTGCATGATTTTCGCACATGTTTTTGGACGCGATGGTTTTCAATCCATGGTATTGGACGCGATGGTTTTTTGGTCTATGGTATTGGACGCGATGGTTTTTGGTCCATGGTATTGGATGCTTCGGCATGTATAAATATGTATTGTAACATTGAAAGGAACATAATGAAAAATCAAGCTGGTAGTCTTGGTTTTGGGATCCAGGGGAAAATCTTTGTGTATATGTGTTTTATGTGTTCTGCTCTCGCATTATTTATTTTCTGTGTTTTAGAATTCGTATGCAGGTAATTTTTGTACAGGGTTAAAACCTACATTTGGTATCAGAGCAGTTTTGGCTTCAAGGGGACGCCTTTGTTGCTGAGGTGTTTTGCTCGGGCCTGTGGCAGACCCTGTTCAGTGGGAGATCTGCGAGATCAATTCTAGTGGTGAAAGCAGATGGAGAGTAGTGGAAAGATAGAGATCGAGAAATTTAATGGTCAGAGTTTTGAGTTGTGGAAACTCAAGATGGAGGATCTGTTGGTGGATAAAGATCAGTGGATCATGGTAGATCCAGGTACTAAACCAACGGGAGTGTCTGATGAAGAATGGAAGAAGTTGGATCAGAAGGCAAAGAGCACAATATGATTGTGTGTCTCAGATTCAGTATTGCTGAATGTATCAGGGGAAGCTATGACGAAGGCTTTGTGGGACAAGTTAGGGACTTTGTACCAATCTAAGTCTCTGGTGAATAAACTGTTCCTGCGGAAGATGCTGTATAACATGAGGATGAAAGATGGAGACTCGATGACAGAGCATCTGAACACATTTAATACTATGTTAAGTCAGTTAGCATCTTTTGATATTAAAATTTCAGATGAAGATAAGTGCATCAGTTTGTTGTGTTCTCTACCAGATTCGTGGGATAGTCTAGTTATTGCAATAGGTAGCAATGCAACTGCTTTGCAGTTTGATGAAATAGTCTCAGCCTTGCTGACGGAGGAGATGAGACGGAAAAATATGGAGAGCCAAAATGGTGATGCCTTGTCTGTACGAGGATGGTCCCAGAACAGAAACAAAAATAAGTCATCGAGTGGGAGATCTAAATCTAGAGAGAGATCTAAATCTCCGAGAAAACCTATAAACGTGGTGTGATGGAAATGCGGAAAGGAAGGCCACTTCAAAAGGGATTGTAAATATAAAGCTCCTGACAAAGGAAAGGGATCTGATGAGGTTCCTTCTGCAGAGGCAAAACCCACCTCAGATGAAGGTGGGGATGTGTACTTGGATTCTTCAAGTACACATGTAGATCATGAGGCATGGTTGATTGACTCAGGTGCATGCTTTCACTTCACTCCCCATAGAGAGTGGTTCTGTGAGTATGAGAAATATGATGGTGGTGATGTCTTCTTGGGGGATGACAGGAAGGCTAGAATCATTGGTCGTGGAAAAGTAAAGTTGAAGCTGCAAGGTGGAAGGGTTAGAACACTTCCCAGTGTTCTGCATATTTCTGCATTGGCCAAAAATATTATTTCTGTTAGCAATCTGGATGATGCAGGTGTAAAAACAATGTTCAAGAAGGATACCTGCAAGATGGTTCGGGGAGCACTGGTATTGATGCAGGGAGTTCAAATTGGAACTTTGTACAAGCTGCAAGGTAGCACTGTTGTTGATGGGTGCAACAGTTCCATGGTTCCTAAAAGTGGAGCAGAAAATCTAGTGTTCTCTAGAGAAAATACCATGCTGTGGCATCAAAGGCTTGCACATATTGGAGAGAAGGGCCTTTGAATACTTCATGACAAAGGTATGCTAGAAGGTATGAGTAATAGCTCTCTGGATTTTGATTTCTATGAAAATTGTGTCTACGGGAAGCAGAATCGAGTGAGTTTCCCCTCTGGTGGTAAGAGGGCGAAACATATATTAGAACTTGTACACAGTGATGTGTTTGGACCTGTGAAGGTTCCATCACTAGGTAAGTCTGTGTACATGTATCATTTATAAATGACTTCTCAAGGAATACATGGATATATTTCCTTAAGAAGAATTCTGAAGTCTTTGATAGGTTTAAAGAATTTAAGGCTCTAGTGGAAAACCAGACAGAAAAGAAGATAAAGGTGTTGAGGACAGATAATGGTGGAGAGTTTTGTAGTAAGGAATTTGAAGACTTCTGCAAGAAGTGTGGTATAGCATGGCAGAAGACTACTCCATATACACCTCAGTAAAATGGAGTTGCAAAAAGAATGAAAAAGATGTTAATTGAAAGGGCAAGAAGCATGCTCAGTGGTGACGGGTTAGGACAAGAATTCTAGGCAGAGGTGGTGGATACTACATGTTACCTAGTCAATAGGTCACCTTCATCAACATTGGAGGATATGACTCCACAAGAGGTATGGACTGGTAAGAAACCCTCTCTTTCACATCTGAGGGTAATTGGATGTGATGCATATGTACATGTTCCAAAGGAGAAACGAACCAAGTTGGATAGTAAATATGAAAAGTGCATCTTTATTGGGTATAAGGATGGGTTAAAGGGTTATAAGCTTTGGAACCCAGTCACATGGAAGGTTGTGTACAGTCGAGATGTGGTGTTCAGAGAGGTAAAAGATTTTATTAAACATGAAGTCCAACCAAAGGAACCTAAGAAGATAGAGTTTGAGCTAAAGGAGGAAGAATCAGACAATACAACAGAGGAGGAATCAAAAGATGAAGATCCACAAACTCCAGCTGTGAGAAGATTAGCTCGAGAAAGAAGGCAGCTAGAAAGGTATAGTTCATCAGCTTTCTGTTCAAATTTTGCTTTGTTTGTTACTAATGATGATCCCAGAACTATGAAGGAAGCAGTGGATTCAAAGGATGGAAAACTCTGGAAAGAGGCCATGGTTGATGAAATGGCATCTTTGCACAGAAATGAGGCTTGGGATCTGGTGGATTTGCCGGCTGGAAGGAAACTCATTGGCAGCAAATGGGTGTTCAAAAAGAAGACAAATGCAGAAGGAAAAGTGGAGAAATACAAAGCTCGGCTGGTAGCAAAAGGTTATTCCCAGGTTCCGGGAATTGATTTTGGTGATATTTTTTCTCCTGTTGCCAAGGTAACTTCTATTAGATTACTTTTATCTGTTGATGCTGCTTTTGATTTTGAGGTAGAAAAGATGGATGTGAAGACAACATTTCTTCACGGGGATCTGGAAGAGGAAATATACATGAAGCAACCTGAAGGCTTTGCAGTGAAGGGTAAGAAAGAACTGGTATGCAAGTTAAAGAAGTCTTTGTATGGGTTAAAACAATCACCATGGATGTGGTATCAGAAATTTGATACATTTATACGGGGACTTGGCTTCACCAGAAGCAAAGCAGATCACTATGTGTATTTTAAATTAATTGGTGGCCGTGTTATTTATCTGGTCTTGTATGTGGATGATATGTTGTTGGTTGGAAATGACAAAGAACTTATCCAGGATTTCAAGACCCAATTGTCCTCCAAATTCGACATGAAAGATCTTGGTGCTGCAAACTATATTTTGGGCATGGAAATTAAAAGAGATTGGGCAAAGAGGAAGCTTTGGTTAAACCAGAGGAAGTATGTCGAGACAATATTGCAGAGGTTTAATATGCAGGATAATAAACCGGTGAAGGTTCATATTCCTGTAGGTGTGAGGTTATCTGCTGAACAGTGTCCCAAGACACAAGAAGAGGAAGAGGACATGTCCCGTGTTCCATATGCAAGTGCAGTCGATAGCCTGATGTATGCAATGGTCTGTACTAGACCAGACATTGCACACGCAGTGGGAGTATTGAGCAGGTTTATGTCAAAACCAGCGAAGTAGCTTTGGACAACAGTGAAGAGGGTTTTCAGGTATTTACGTGGCACTAGTGATTATGGTTTGTGCTACCAAGGAAGACCAGGATTGGACAGAGTGTTGGATATTCATGGCTTTGTTGATGCAGACTGGGTTGGAGATGTGGATCAGAGAAGATCTACAAGTGGGTATGTGTTTAACCTATTTGGAGGTGCAGTCATTTGGATGAGTAAGAAACAATCTGTAGTGGCACTATCAACTACAGAGGCAGAATACATGGCAACCACTCATGCAAGCAAGGAAGCAGTTTGGTTGCAGAGATTGTGTTCAAGTATGGGGTTAGTACAGGAAGCTATAAGGATAGACTGTGACAGCCAAAGTGCAATTTTCTTGGCAAAGAACCCCGCATATCATTCAAAGACAAAGCACATTGATGTTCAGTATCACTTTGTGAGGGATATGATAGAAGACAAAAAGGTGTTGCTGGTAAAGGTGGACACTTTGAAGAATACTGCAGATGCATTGACAAAATATGTGAGCTCTGAGAAGTTTTCTTGGTGTACATAGACAATGGGCATTTCAGGGTTGGATAAATGACTAAACTCTCTTGTGGTCCCTTATGGAAAGAAAACAACAAGTGGGAGAATGTTGAGTTGTGTTATATTCTTTCCACGACTAGCCCATGTAGTTAACTGGGGGTTAGAGGGGGGGAGGTATTGGACGCGATGGTTTTTCGGTATATGGTATTGGACGCGATGGTTTTTGGTCAATGTATTGGATGCTTCGGCATGTATAAATATGTATTATAACATTGAAAGGAACATAATGAAAAATCAAGCTGGTAGTCTCGGTTTTGGGATCCAGGGGAAAATCTCTGTGTATATGTGTTTTATGTGTTCTACTCTCACATTATTTATTTTTTGTGTTTTAGAATTCGTATGCAGGTAATTTCTGTGCAGGGTTAAAACCTACAGATTCCTCAATAGCAACAACAACCCCATCAAATTTTGCAGGCAAGCTTCTTAAAATCTTCTCAAGAATTTTTTGATCTCTTAAATCTTCTCCATAAGACCTAATTTCATTCACTATACCCATAACTCTAGTGTGAAAATCTTGAATAAATTCAGAGTTTTGCATGTGCAAGGTTTGAAATTATCTTCTTAATGACTGCAACTTAACAAATTTTACCTTATCACTTCCTTGATATGCTTGCTGCAAAGCATCCCATGCCTCCTTTGATTTTGTTACTCCAACTAGTCTGGGAAAAATAGAATCATGCATTGCTTGCTGGATTAGGAAGAGAGCCTTTGAATCTTTCTTACGATTTTCCTTTAGCTGGTTTCTTTAGTCTTGACTCCAGCGGGCAAGTGTGTGAGCATCTGGTTCTGTCTATCCATTCTCTATGAAATCCCACAAATCTTGTGAGAGAAGTGTGATTCTCAATCCATGAGCTGAATTCTCATTGGAATCTCATATCTCCATAGGATCAATGAATACATTATTATATAGCCCACATATTTCTAATTTCATTATCCATTATCTGACTATTCTACTGTCCCTAATAATTTGTTGAATGATCACTGACTACATCTATAAATTTGTTTCCCTAATTCTGATAACTCAGAACACAAGATTTGTTGTCTAATTTGTTAGCAATTACATAGCTTTATTTTAAGCATTATCTTCAACACACCTCACCTATGGCCATCGATTGGTTTAGAAATATAGTCGAGTAAGCTCTGATTCAGGGCCCTCAACTTTCAAATGGGTACTCTGCCAAAATGAGATTGCTCCACCCATTATAGATATGTACATGATTGCCAGAGTATAGATTGACCCCGCTCAAAAGAGGTTAATATTGAAGTTTAGATTTGTTTTTTTTATTTGTAAAAGATTTATAAATAATTTATTTTATTAGCAAATTCACTTTTTACTGTTTATTTATATGTCAATTTCCTAACTACACATAGTAAATTATAAATAATTTATTTTATTAGCAAATTCACTTTTTACTGTTTATTTATATGTCAATTTCCTAACCACACATAGTAAATTAGATTAGAGAGGTTCTCTTTTTTAAATTTTAAAGTACAATGCATTTAAGAATTAAAGAATTGAGTTTTTAATGAATTATTTTTATGTGGGAAATTAAAGCAAACAATTTTATTTTTTTTTCCGAAGGTGGTAAAACCTATCAACTCAGGTGTCAAACCAACAGTGAGGACAGCCATCTCTGGCTGCTATCCGCGAATGCTGGGTTTGACTCATCACTGTCAAATAGGAAAACCATGCCACCTGGCATAACCCTGCTGGTGGTCCGTAATCGGGAGCAGGCTCTCACTCCTGCCAGATGCCTCTGGGTCTTGGGCCGTTAACCTGTTTCCTTACGTCCGAGGAAGACGAGCTCTTAGCCAAGCAGAAGCAGTTTTACGGCATACTCCAGGCCGAAAATTAAAGCAAACAATTATGATGATATGTTTTTATGAAAAAGAAAAACCAAATAAATATAATAATTCTCATGTTTAATTAATTAATAAAAACTTCTTTCCCAATTTAGATAGATATTTTTAAGCATAACAAATTGGTATTGGTATTGACAAATATAACCTGTTGTGGTTGTGTTGAATCCACTATCCAACCAACAGTGAATATATGTATCTATCCACAATTTTATTATTTAAATTAACCTTTAGTTCGTTAAGAAAAAACATTATATTATTTTACCTTGTATGTAATGTTATAGTTAACAAAATATAATTTTATAAAACTACTTATTAATGTATTTAAAAGATTAAGTTTAACCTTTTTTTATTACTATATTATTTTATTAATTTTGAATATTTTACACTTCAACCATTCATTAATTGTAATGACAGATTAAATTTTTTCATGACAAATTAAAAAATTATAATACGTAATGTATTTAAAAAAAAAAAAAAAAAAAAAAAAAACCTATTTTATATATTATATTATATTATTACTTTTAATTAAACTAAATAATTAAACTTTATATTTTATTTATTAATTTTAATTAAAATAAAAATTTATTAATTTTTCATTAATTGGAATGAGAAATTAAAAATTATAATATGTAATGTATTTTTTTTAATATATTTAAAAACAAAAATAAAAAATAAAAAATTATTTTAATTTATTATTTTTACATATTTTTATATTGTTGAATTGAGACTTGTGTGATCCATATCAAGTTATGAGAAGATTTTTCGGCGTAAATCACATTATGATATAATTGTCCACGCATTTTGAACCAACCAGTGTGGTTCATCGTCAGGACAAGTTGAATAATCAAATCATGGATGCATGTTAAATAGGGAGAGCAGATCTTCCAACAGCTAAGCTTGACTAAGCAATGGCTATATGGGCCTGGACTAATGGCTATATTTGACTGGACTAACGGCTATATTTGACTATGTAATGACTAACTTTGACTAGCCAATCTCGACTAGATTAAGGATATGGACCAAAATTCTATTTAATATTATTTTAATTATAATATTTTTTTTTATTCAATGAATTAATATCTATTATTGTAATATATTTAGGGTTCTTGAGTGTTAAAATAATAATTTTATGAATATTATGATTTTTTTTTTTTTTTACTAAACTTGTAGTAAGAATAGTTTTAGGTAATACTAAAGAAACTATATTTATGTTAAAATGTTTAATAATCATTAATATTAAGAATATTATGTATATATTACCTATAATATCCCTATAAATATAGTATCGGACCTAAAGAAACGAATTATTTAGTTTGATTTAAGATTTTGTTCCTATGCTCAAAAAGCTTGGAGAGAAGCCTCTTGAGCTCACTGTAATTTTGACAACATAAAAGGCTAGGAAGGTCAGTGTTGCAACAAAGATTTTGAAATTGATATATAATGTGGTTGTACGTGGGGCACTCTAAGAGGAAGTTATTTTCATCCTCGATGTTCGTATTCTCACAAAGATGGCAGAACCTTTACATCCATGGTGTTTTAGGAACTGCCAAACGACCTGTTTCACTATGGAGCTCATCATAGTTTGTTCTAATCTTGGCTATATTAATTTTGTTCTTTGAGCTAGTTAAAATAGAGAGATACTTTTGATCTTCTAGGGTGGGGTTGATGACCTCCTTATAATATCTTAATTTTCTTTTAGTTGTTATATCTTTCTCACACCACATTTTTTCTTTGAACTTATAAGTAACAATATTTTTAATGTTATTAATGTTTTGCAATGCAACATTCTCGTCGATCTCCCAATGGTTTAACCAGGCCCTAATGTCTTTATACCAACCTCGTTTGAGCCTTAGGTGGTTTTGGCTGGAATTTAAAGCTAGCTTAGGAAGTCTATGGTCTCCTATGTTATTGAGTTTGTGCTTGTACAACAGAAGCCTAGTCATAGCTAGGCTCTTGACAGGGGAAAGACCCACTTTGATAAGGAGAATAGGATAGGGTGTGTTGCTTTTAATTTTGAGTTTATACGTTATAAAACGCTTCTGGATTTGCTCAATCTTTCTCCATGATTCTCTAGAGATGCTACAACCCCAAACCTCACATCCATATAAGATAACTGGAGTAACTAAAGTTTCAAAGAGGAACTTCTTTCTATCCCACATTATGAGGTTTGTCGTTTTACAATTATTTTCAAGACCAAAATAAGCTTTCCATCCACCATTAATCCTTTTCTCAATGCTATAGTTCAAGTTGAGCTTGTGATGAATATCAATTCCTATGTACTTGTACGAAGACACTTCCTCCAAGTTACTGTTGTCATACATAAAATTAGCGTAAGTGTCCTTCTTGGATTTGATAATCATAACTTTTGTTTTGTCAGTGTTAACAATCATACCCATGGTAAAGCAGAAATCCTTAAGAAGTATAAGTTGCTTATCAAGATCAGATGGGAACCTTGCGAGAAGAACAATATCATCAATGCAGAGAAGAAGGATGATGAAAATCCCAGCTCGTGCCAGCACATCCTGCTTCCTCTAAACAACCTTCTAGCTTATCGATGTAAATGCCAAATAGGGTAGGGGAGAGGAGGAAACCTTGTTTAACTCTGATATTACACTTAATATCTTTCTACCACCCCTCATTGCTCTTTAACTTGGCAATTACATTCTCGTATAACCTTATAGCGGTAGCTCTCAACTCAAAAGGAACCTTTAGCTCTTCTAATCTGTTCCAGAGGTTGTTTCTAGGAACCATATTGAAAGCCTTTCTAAAGTCCACAAAGCAACAAAAGGGATTGGATTTATCATTGCGACATTCCTCCACAATGATCCCAAGCTTAACAAGGTGGTTTGTTGTTGAGTGCTACTTTCTAAAACCTGCTTGGCCTTTAGCCTGCTTACCTTCACTTTCAAGCCATATGCTCAACTTCCTTTCAAAAATAATACCATATAACTTGGCTAGTAGAGGGTTGATCATAATTGTCCAATAATTAGAGGGGTTATTTGTATCCCCACTTTTAAAAATAGGGATAATGAGGCTTTGAGTCCATGGTTTAGGGAACCCTTGCTTGACCACTTGATTGAAAAGCTTGTGAATGTGGGGGATGAGGACAGGACCTCCAATTTTTAAGATTTCTGCCTGGTAACCTTCAATGTCCTTAGCTTTCCCATTAGCCAAGTGATTAACCCCAAAATCAATGTCTTCTAATGAGAAAATTTCTTTCGTTGTGAGCAGGGTTTCAAAGTTATCTATGACATTTGGAGATTCATAAAGCTTTTTAAGATAGGAATTCCAGTTGTGTAAAGCAATTTTATTATTATATTTAGTTTTCCTAGTTAGAATCTGCCTCCAGAATTTCTTAGGAGCTACCTTAGAGAGGTGTAAGAGATTCTCTTGTCTTTTACGAATATACTGCCTTTTTTTCCTTTTAGTTAGGGCTTTGTATATTTTTATCTTGCCAATTTTAATAGATTCATCAACAACTTCCTTAATTGCTCTTCTCGCACTTTTACAATCTTTGTCATACCATGGGTTGGTTTTGCTATTTATTTTATTACTTGAAACTTCAATTGAGAACTTGTTAATAGAATATGAGAGGGTTGTAGTAAAATTATGATAGAGATCTTCTATGTTGTCTATACTAGATAAAGGAAGCAAATTAGTTTTTAATTCATTTAGAAAGAGATCTTTTTTATTTCTATCAAAGATTAACTTCTTTTGGCTATAAGGATTATCTTCTATGGGATCTCTATGCATGACAAAATTGAGAGTTATAAGCAAAGGCCTATGATCAGAGTCAGCCTCGTGGTCGCTTAAGATGTCAAAATTTGTTATTTCGTTGTATAGAGGGAGATCAGAGATAACATAGTCTACCACGCTGCTACCAAGCCCATGGATGCAGGTCATCTAGCTAGAATTGGGGCACCTCTTTAGACCGTTGCAAATTATGAGATCCTGAGCACTACAGAGCTTGATTAGCTCTGACCCAAACAAATTCTCCCCGAGGTCTTCAAAGCTCCTTTTGTACTAGCTAGCCAAAGGAAGGTCTTCGTCTAACCAAAGAGGATTAGGGTTGGAATGATTGCTTAGAAGAATAGCTTGGTTGCTTAAAGTTCGAGCATTAAAGTCACCCATTAAAAGGATATTGCCTTCATTCCTTAGGCTAGAAATATCATTCTCTAAACCATTGTAAGAACTATTTTTATCTAGATTATTTTTCTTATAGAAGTTAGAATTGATGGGGGGGAAATAGCAGATTGTTATGTAGGTCTTTTTATCATAAATGTCAGTAATTTCTATCCAACTATATTGGTTGTAAGGGTCGTTTTTATAAATCCTAGCATGGAGAGAGATGTTCTTCTTAATGGAACAAGCTATACCCCCAATTCCTCTATGGTAGGATCACTTACTCCAGGTAGACCATAATGTAAAGCCATCTATGTTAGGGACCTTAGATTCTTCGTGCTCCCAAGTTTCAACAAGCAAAATAATATCAACATCATTTGAGATCCAACTTAGCTTAGGGCCTTTGTTCCATGGAAAGCCCCGACAGTTCCAAGAAAGAATCTGGAGCATGTTGAATTGCTATTTATTATTATCTTTTTGGTTTCTCTCTCGAATAACAACTTTTCTATTTCTGATTATTGCCCATTTTCCTTCCTTCCTACCTTCCTTTACCTTTTGAACCTCCTTTCTCAATTTCACCTGATGTTTTGGAATGAGATATTCATTTATAAATATTCTCGTTCCTTTTAGACTTGAGGTTTTACTAAGTATGTCATACTTATGGTCAGTAGATCTCACCTTTATTTAGATCAACCTTCCTTTATTCTCAGATAGTTTGCCCAACCTTGTTGCTTCTGTCAGACACGTTGTTTTAATTTGTAATCTGTTATGTAATTCTGTCTGGGCTATGGCTAAAATATCCTCATCTACCTCCTCTTTCAAACTGAAGATTATAAGGTTCAAGGCCTTTTTCTTATGGTCATGGTCTAATTCTATCAATTTTTTCATTTCATCTTTAATTGGTTTGATATCTAATTTACCTGCCACACTATTTAGGGTGAGGCAGCTATTAACCTTTTCTTTAGCTCTATAATCATGTCCTTCATTTTAAGACTCTCTAAAGTATCAACATCTACTTTCTGGGATGTTTGGTTCATATCTTGGTTTTGTTTTTCTATAACCTGCAACCTAGTCTCCATTGCCTCCATCTTATTCTCCAATAGTTCTATTTTATTTTCTATTTGTTTTTAGATCTTGTCTTCAAGATATGTGAATTTATTTTCCAGCATGGCTGCTAACTCTATTTGTAGCTTGACTTCTCTTTCTTCTCTACGTTTCTCTAAAGACTCTATATACTCATAGAGGCTCTGTAGAGTAACTGTGCTAGGTCTACCTTGGTAATCTTTGGTAATTGTGGTGAATTATTCATACTTGAAAATATATGAGCATATATGTATTAGAAAAATATAAGGAATGTGTACACCTCATATCAGCAAGTCGGACCGCAGGCGCACATGCCCCATATTTTTTTCTATTACCGCAAAGAGATCGTGAATTATTACCATAGAGAGATCGTAAATTATGACTGCAGATATCATAAATTATTACCGCAAAGAGATCGTAAATTATTACCGCAGAGATATCAATTATTACTATAACTCTAATATTGATATTATAAATTTTATTATGATATTATTCTTATAGTAGTATTATTCATAATGATATTAATTTTAATGGATCGTATAACTTATTGAAAGGGCTTATTAACTATAGATAAATCTAAAGCTATCTAATGTATACATAATCATTCTAACAAATTTAGAAGATGGGTCAGAAGACAAGGAGCAAATAACCAACTAGGAAGAGAGGATACGGATCCAGCAACTCATCTTCTAGCCATCAACTCTATTGAGATTGCTTATATTATTACTATTAATTAAATTAAATAATTCAACTTTATATTTTATTTATTAATTTTAATTAAAATAAAATGTATTAATTTTAACTAAAATAAATATTTATAGAGTAATACAATGTTTTTTATATCTAATTAATTTTTTATTTAAAAAAAGCACACACACACACACACATATATATTATAAACCTATAATTTATAACCTATACAAGTCACTATTTCTATATATTTTTGACCAGCTCATATACTTATTCAATGAGCATTATAACAATCCAACATGTATGCACTATTTAAGTGGAAATTAGTGTATAATAATTTATATACTTATTTTTAAAAAGCTAAAAATATATTCAAAGATAGTCATTACTAGCTACTGGCATGTTAGAAAACCAATAGCATAAGTTCAAAATTTTACAATTGAGTATTTTATAGTCTACTAAATTATTTTTCAAAATGGAAGACCAGAAAATAAAATAAAACATGAGTTGATAGAGATGAAAAACACTACATTATGAGCCCCAAGGGTTAGCTTAGTTGGTCAAAATCAGTGCCTCACTAATCGGGATGTCACAGGGTCCATTCTGCCCGAAGCCCTTGGGGTTAGGCCTTGCTAGTGGGCCGTGGGGCTAGATTCCCTTTGAGGTTGATCAGCCTAGATTTTTTTGTGGATGTAGCGACCACCCGTTAACCAAGGTGTTCGTGAACCACAGCAAAAAGAAAAAGAAAAACACTACATTATGACCACTCTTCTTGAAAGACATGGCTCGCTTGATCATCATTTAGTTACGGAGTCCACTAAAGTTGGTGGTTGGAGCCTACTATTATTGTTCAAAGAGAAGAAGTAAAAGTTTGCCAATTTCTTGGCCAAAATCAAGAACTTCTTGTTGAATCTATCCACCTTGTCCATTAATTTTCCATGTATATGGTCCTTTCCCGTTGAGAGTATGCTCTGTCAATAAGAACTCTTCCCTTAAGTGTTTTATTATGTTAGTAAAGATTAATGGTTTCCATGTAAGAGGAGGTGTATGCTCTGGTAGAGTTTCCCACGTCAAGTATCCATTCACTGGTTTCACAGTCCACTTTCCTATCTGTAATAAAACTTCTAGCTTCTCAAACTTGTTCTTCCACATCAAAGATTACTCTTTGGACTACTTCAGGGACAATTTCTCTATATTGGGTCATAATAGCTTGAGTTGTTGATTGGGCTTGGGTTTGGCTAAGAGGGGGAAGTAAGGTTAGGAGCAAGGGAGGGGCCATGTTATGCTCTTCCACCTCCATGGTGGGTAGAGGAGAGAAAGGCTCTTGCCATGACTCAAGGACACCCAAGAGAGGATGAATTGAGTTTACGGTGCTAGGGAGGGAAGGGGAAATCAAATGCAGAGTCTATATATGGAGGAGATGAAAAAGAGAGATAGTAGGAACTCCGAGAGGGGGCACGCGGAAGGTGGCTAGGAGGCCAGAGAAGGATAACCCAACTTAACAATGAGTAGGTTAACTCCAACAAAGAGAAACATTAGAGGTAGGGAGTGAAATGGAGGCTAAAAAAACTCAAATTGAAGTCATAAAAACACACCTAGAATTAGAAGTTCCAAAAAGAGGATAAATATCCAAAAGATTGTTAATCCACAACTCTCGTAAAACATTCATAGAAAAATGTCTACAGCTAAATGGTTGTGAAAAACAAGAATTAAAATTGTAGCAAACCTGAGACTCCGATAATTTTGCAATGAACTAGAGGTAGTGCACCCTAGACTAAGTAATTTCCAGTTGCAAACTATCATCAATCCTGCATGAAATGATTGTTCTATTATAGGATTGTTTTTTAATTTCCGTCTTTCCAAACCTATAATATTTGAAAATAGTAGGATTATAAAGGCTAGGAGTTCCCATGAGAAACAGTGGCATGAAACTTCAATAAAATATAACGGGAGCTTCAACCCTCCCTCTATCTCCATTACTCCATCATGTGTTATGATATGTTATTTTAGGATCGTTAATCACCATAATTATTACTCGAGTGCTCATGCATTCAGAATTCAAAGAAAATTTCCCTTCACTAGACTCCCACACAATGAAGGCTATTATCGTAACACCCTCCCACGAACTAACCGAATTACCACACAAGCGTATTTGTATGCTAGGACATGTAGAGCACAATTTAATGGGAAACCTACCATTCGTATTAAATAGATGATCATCATCTTAATGTGAGGAGGTTGTCTTATGAGATTTGCACCCACCTTGGAGATCTTCGCCCATTTTTGTTATTTATTTTCATACGGTTCTTAATGCATCAAGAAGAGGATGGAGCCATTTTTTTTCCAGTGTATCTACTTTGTATTGTAGACCTTTGTTAGCTAGTTTATCTACCAACCTATTTCCAGTTCTTCATATATGTGATAGTACAAGGGCTACTATTACTTTTAAGACTTTTATTCTTGTTCTTACTATTAGTCTCCATCTATTAGAGACCTTGTGGGGTTGTATCCATTTTGTGGTTTTTTTAATCATTAGGACAATAGTTTTGGAATCCATTTTTGTTATCAATTTATCATAATTACGACGCTTGGATATTATTAGGCCTTTCTCTAGGGATGAGAGCTTTTCCAACTTGTTAATTTCACTTCCTAGATTTATCATATAAATGCGAGCAATTTGTCCATGACAATCTATAAATACCCCTGCAAAACTAGCAAGGGTAGGATTACCCATAGAGGGCCTATCAAAGTTTAACTTTAAGAAGCCAACAAAAGGTGTTTATTATTTATTAGGACTTCAGGGAATGGTCTAGGGTTGTGGAGCTTGAAAATTTGTAAAGGATTGGTTGAGCCCTAAAAGTATGAGAACATGTGATTCCTTGGAATTACATTCCCAATCTTGTGTAGACCAAGACGTTACGAGGATTTTTTTCCTTACTCTTCCCATTATGGAGTTCTAATAGTGTCCAGTTTAATGAATAACATTTGAAGATTCTTCTGTTCCTTTCCTTCCATATTTCCCATATTATAAATCTCAGGATTTTTTTCCATGTTTTGTTCACTATAGCACTTGTAAAAGGTCCAAAATTCTATTGATCAAGGGCTGAATGAATATTGGACCCATTCTAATTTGATTGTCTGAGAATTATGGCCAAGTGATCCCATATTTCTAATTCAAACCTATAATTTTTAAGTAGTTAATCGGTCATTTCCATGCTTTTCCATTAGATGCTACATCTAGCTAGACCTTGAAAACCCCTTTTTGGAGATTGTCCTGAGTTAAGATTTTCTTTTGCATGAGAAGTTAGAGGAAGAGGGTCACCTTTGGCTAGAGTTTGGAGTCCCATAGCATTTTACATTTACTTTTGTTTGAGTGTCCTTTTATGCCAACTATTAATCTGTAAGCCTCCTTTAAGCTAAAATATCCTTTAGGCCACTACCTCTACTGAAGGATACCTTTCCTAGATTGGATTTTAATTCTTCTTCTTTCTATTTCATTTATGATGACTTCCTGTGTTTCTAAGCTTATGTTCACTGGCCAATGCATGCACTTCTTCCACTGCTTCCATTGTTGTTGATATTGAGGTTACACCCAATACTATTGGACCAATATTATACCTTATGATATCAAACAAATTTTTGGCTCATTCAACTCTTTTTTTTCTAATTTGGGCCTACTAGCCCCTGAGGTGTAGTTCTGTTATTTTTAGCAGAAATGTCCCCTGTTTCAGCTCTGACGACCATATCTCCTCTTGCTCCGCTTTGGCTAGAGGCCAGACTTTAAAATATTCCTCTCGCATCTATAATTGCATCAGGTCCTTATCCAAATGGGTCCAAATATGCTCTTTAAGTCTTCAAAAACCAGTAAAATCAGGCCAAAGATCAAAACCAGTGCAGGAGAAGAACCCTTAGAGCAGCATAAAAGCACTATCGGGAGGCAAAAACACATGAAAACAATGAAAAACCAAGTATTGGAGGCATAAACAGTGAAATGCACAACAGCCACCCGATCTGGCCAATCAATGGTCCAGATCTGATCAGCGGGTTGCAATTAGCATAGGAAAACAGTGGAAATCGGCGCAGACCATGTGGAACTTGCGATGGCGATCGGTGATTCAATGTGGCCCATTGATCAAGTGCGCAGAAAACATGGAACCTAGGAGCAGCGAGGAAAACATGAGGAGCAGGGCTACATATATATGTGTGATGTGATAATTGGACCCGATGAGGCTATAGGCGATATTGCATAAAATTTGAAATCCTCAAAAAAGCTATTTTTAATACATTTTCGCAGTTTTTCGTTACTTAATGAAATACAAAGGGAACCTTGGAGCAACACCGATGCGATAAGATCCAGACCCGAAAGGGTTCGGGAATGAAAATATATAATATTTTCAGGTCCTCCAAAGCCATTTTTTATTGTATTTCCAGTGTTTCTTACATATTTCAAAATACAAAGGGAGGAATGGGAACAGGCCATTTGTGACTTGCGATAACGATTGAGGGTGGACCCAATAGAGGAATAGGCCATATTTGAGGACTTTTGAAGTCTGAAATAAATAGAGATGGGCGGGATTTTACAGTGTTGCAGTGTTTTCTGTGTAAAACATAAAACAATCATTATAAACATTTGAAAGGATTACAAAGGCCCGAAGACCCATTCCATCATAGAACAGAGGCCGAGAAACTATTGCCAGGAGACAGAGGTCGGAAAGGAAAAAAGAGGGCCGTGGCACGATGCAGCTCAAAACAAAAGCAATCATGGAGCATTAACACCGCAACACAACCAAAACCAACAGAAGTGATTATGGGGCATCTCTGGCATGAGCGAACTCCCTGCCATCACAACAAATTACTAGAATGAGGTCGCTCTACTGTTATAGAAGAAACCTCCGAGCCCATGCATGCTTAGTCAGGGCATCAAGTTGTTAAAGACAGAGAGGATAGATTAAGACACTCCGAGCCTTTGAGAGCTCATGAGCATTGTAAAAGGCCTATAAATGGCTAAAAGTTAAATGTATGAAGGATTCAACTTCTGGAGACTGTGGATACTCTGTTCCTTGCAACGTCTCATCTTAATTCCAGTAATACAAGCTTCGTTTTCTATTACATGTTCAATTCCCATTTTCTCCTTAAAAAAGCTTGCACTTGGATAGTCTATTCATGATTTCTTCTGTGTCTAATGCCAGATAAATGTCATCTTATCTTTGTATTGATAAATTGGATTTGCAATTGAATAGGTTATTCATGTTTTCTTCTGTGTCTAATGCCAGATAACTGTCATCTTATCTCTGCATTGATAAATTAGATTTGCAAGCTTCATTTACTTCCTGTAGCTAGCCATTCATATATGTTTATATATGCATCTGCCGGTACAGTCAGTATTCTCCATCTATCCATTGAATCTATAAACTATTGAGCATTAGTGGTCTAAAGCCTTGTCAAGTTGAGGGTGTTCATGCATGTCTGGAGTGAAAACAGAGTTGAAACAGTTATCTAGCTTGATCGAAACCTTCATCCATTCCAATAGTTCTGAGAAAAATATTGAAGATTATATGTTACTAGGCATCTCCGAGCGACAACCTGTTAGTGCCTAGATTTACCTCAGGCTGAAACGTAGGATCCAGGGACAACATCAAACCACGTTTAGCCTGGTAGCTAGCCCTACCAGGTCAGGAGAGGGCTCTCTCTGGGTCAATCTCAGCAAATGATGATCTATGGGGCTTGAGATGACTGAAATATCTTCTAATTTTAGGCTAGGTATGAGTGCAAGAGAGTTGATTTGATAAAATGGTGTTTTGTTGGCTCAGAGGGAAAGGCACATTTTGGGGTGCGGGGATTGAGGCTCAGTTCTGCAGAGATCTCAATGGGGCAAGGTAGGCAATCATTTTGGCACTCAAATTTTAGTGAGATGGAGGGAAAATACAAGTGAGGTGTTGAAGAGGGCAAGGGCAATCATGAATCCTCCCCAAACAGATGAAAACATCAAACAACTAAAGCAAACTTCAAGTAGAGCATTGCACTTTCAATGAATTCTAATTACACTCTTGTTTGTTTAGTTCAGAAGAGATAAGATAGATAATGTAATCACATAAAAAAATTCACAATCACAAAGAGAAGCATTGTACCAAGACAAATTGCCACATGAATCCCAAAGAGTGCTGCAAATCCTGGTCTCAATTCCTTAGCCAAAATGAAAATATGAGTGTACAATGAAGCTCAATGCTTTCTCAAGAGTCCAACCTTCTACCAAAATCCAACCCCTACACTATGAAATTCATAAAATATATACATTTTCTCATCCTTGTACTAAGGGATTGAGCTCAACCATTTTCTTCAAAATAGAATTAGTTACATTAAACTTGGGCTGAATTTCTGAAAATAGGTGTTGAAGATGAACTCGTATCTCCTAAACCATAGCACCTGTTACAAAATTGAAAGAGATTTTGTAGATAAGGTCATGTTGGAGAAAAACCTCTCTCAAATTTTGGAAATTTGTTTCCAGTAGCTCGCAATCTGTTCCACAAAATCATCTCTAAAACAGAAAATCATTAAAATTTTAAATCTGTGAAAATGAGCTGTAAAGATCTAGTCACATATCCCAATCCATGACACATGTAAATAAACTGAAAGATGTTTTTGTTATATGGCTCGTGCTTAACAAAAACCTCCTTGGGTTTTGCAAAATTACTTTCCATCTGTTGTAAAATGGCCCCGAACTAAAATGACTAAAATAGAAAAAAATATGAAAAATTTGCTTTGTTTTAATGTATGCTCCAAATATCACTATATATCTCCCACATAGTAGCACCTATGCATAAAATGAAGGAGTTTTTTGTTATCTGGTATGTGATGAACAAAAGCCTCTTTCACTTTTGAAAAAATCTTTACCATTATTTCAGAAACTGATTTTGTACTAAACTTGTCATTGTGTGCAGCAACTGACCTCAAAACATGCATAACCAAGAATCACTTATTTATTTCTTCTAATCCAGGAACCGGTTATGGGAGTGTGATATACCATTGGAAATATTTTTCTGAGCTTCTTCTGATGGACACACTTGTGACATGTTTTGTGCTAAACATCATGTTCAAAACATCTAACAAAACCAGACATAGTAAGAGCTCATGTTGATCCCTGGTGACAGGCTGCGAAGATTGGAACTAACATCGGCTCCAATGGGGATGGTAGCTCCTTGGAGGTGCCAAGAACTACAGATCTCTGGAAAGTAGACAATGCATCTTCCATTGGGCATGGATGGTCAAACAACTGCAAACCCAAAACAACTCATACCAATCCAAAAACATATACATACTGCAACATGTACATAAACAAATACTGAAAACTGAAATGTTGCCTCAGACAGCTTATTTATGTACAAATCTAACCTAATTTGCTGCAAAATTGATAGATCAAGTAACGTTGTAATGCCAGATCAACCAATCAAGTAACTGTGACAAGGATGTTTCTTGGAAGTTGTTATAGCTCTGATACCACTTGTTATAGATCTAACCCGGAAATATTATAGATCTGATATAAAAATATAAGACAATGCAAATAAATCCAGAAATAATATGAAATGATTCTAGAAGCATGGTGGGCCCATAACCCTTAGGTCCCAGGATCAAAACCTGGCTCTGATACCACTTGTTATAGCTCTGATACCACTTGTTATAGCTTTGATACCACTTGTTATGGATCTAACCTGGAAATATTATAGATCTGATATAAAAATATAAGACAATGCAAATAAACCCAGAAATAATATGAAATGATTTTTTATTGATCAAAGCCTTAAGGTAGGGCAACACCATACATTCACTCCTTAAGGAAGGAGAGCACTCCACAAGCCATATGCCTGTTCATACAATAATCCTTGACACAATTCCTTGACGTGGAGTCTCTAGCCTCTATATAGGCCTCATACATACAATACCATGGATTATTACCATGGTTCCCTCATACCATCGAACTAATACCATGGGCCCCTTACATTATTACTAACTACTTGTGGTCCCTTACATGATATGGGTTAACCACCTTATTTATTACTATGGCCCCTCCCATTATTACATTATTACCTTGGGTACCTCCCTTTGTACCCCATATTATCCCCCCTAGGTATATAACAATCGCTCTATTTATACAATCCCATGGTCCGCAGACCATGGGTAGGCTGACATGACTTTGCATTACATTACATTGCTTTAGGGTGGACAATCCTATGACTTAACCTCTACTTCATGCTCCGCGCCCGCAATTCGTGGAGTCTTATAAAACCTTTTACCAAAACTTGGGCTTTGAGCCCCAAAACCTGTTCTGGGGGGATTCCATGCCCAACAGTAGGCCCGGGATTTCCTTAGGGAATACATCTGGAAAATTTTGTCTGGTATGTTTGCAAATGAGACAGATTTATCTTTAGAGTCAGTGTAACCTACTTGTATTGCATAAATTTGGTAGCCTTTGCTGATGCATTTTGTTAATTGTTATGTTGTTACAAGTCTTATCTGTAGAGTTTTTTTAATACCTTGAATTTCCTGTCTTTCTCCTTTCTCATCCCGATAATTAATGGTTTTGGTTTTACAATTAATAAGGGACCAGTTCTTTTCCAACCAGTCCATGCCTATAAGAATTTTGTATGACCCTAGAGGTAACACATTCAGATCTGCCATGATAGACTGATTGGCTAATAATAGAGGGAAATTATTAACTTTGGCCAAAACTCTTCTCTTCGCTCCTATGGCTAGCTGTACTAACCAAGGATTTTAAAACTTCACAGTTTTTAATTTACATTGTTCCACTATCTTTGGGCTGACATAACACAAGGTAGCCCCAAGATCAATTAAAATAGATGTAGTGTGGTCAAAAACTTTACCTTCAAATTCAACCATGGTTGGCTGAAATTCTGCTTGGTGGTCTTCAAGGGCAACATTAATTTTAGGAATGCTTCTTCCCACTTCTCCCACGGTCGATGCTTCTTGTATCTATGAAATTTGATCAGCTCCCCTACAGTGTGGGCAGTTTTTTACTTATTGTGGGCCTTCACATCCCCAACATTGTATAGGTGGTCAGTTAGCTATATCCGCTTTATTTCTTCCAGCTTGCTCATTTATCCTGGTTTCACCTGGTACTTTAAATCTGGGTTGATTCCTATTCAAATTCTAGTTAGTTTGACCTTTAAACAATCCTTTGTTGCTTGTGCCCTTATTCCCTTTGTGGCTGGGAACAAATTTACTCCCTTTTTTGTCAACCCACCTCTTGCTCATATCTCCCTTTGGTTTGTTCTACTGGTAACAAATCTGTGCCTTACGAATAACCTCATCCATGGTTTTTGGGTTGTCAAATTCCAGTTGTTCTTTCATGAATTGTGGAAGACTGTTGATAAACCACTGCACCTTTGCCTTTTCTTCACGTATGTAAGGAACATACCGAAGTAAAGTCGTAAATTTGGTTATGAACTTGTTGGCATTATGATTCAGGTGTTGTCCTTGATGGCAAACCCATTCAGGTGATAAATCAAGAAGGACGCAGGAAATATGTTCAGAAAGTGCGTCCCCGCAGGTATACCATACAGAACCCGCGTCCAGGGACGCAGGCCAGCCGTTCAGGAGGTGCGTCCGCCCAGTGCACACATTTCAAGGCAGAGAAAAGCACGTGGGGGTTTCTTGTGTGGTATCTAGCCGACGGTTTTGTGTTTCTATGGTGTCGGCTCGTGGTTTTGTTCCATGTTTTGGGGAGAAGCTTGCCTATATAAAGCAAAGGAGTTCATTTGGATTAGGAATCATCTTGGTTGAATATCTTTTGGTGAGATCTAGTCCAGATCTATGAAGGCGAATCTTCTAATGGACTGTGATCTCTATGGCGCATGATCAGATCTGTGGATCTGAGTGTTTGGGTTGGTTCTGAAGTCCTCATATCTTTTATAACTGAAGGGACGCAGGTTCAGTGAAGGGAAAGTGCGCCGGGACGCAGTACAGTAAAGGCTCAGGTGCGTCTCTGAGGCAAAGGACGTGGCGCGACTGTGTTATTGGGTGCGTCTCTGAAGCAAAAGACGCGGCGCGATAGTGTTTCTGGGTGCGCCGGTCGTAGCAAAGCATAGAGGAACAGTGCGTCGGCACGCAGAACAGTGGAAGGTAGACTGCGTCCAGTCGCAGGTCACAGAAAGAAAATATGCGTCCCTGTCTTAAGATGATCTGTTGACTGTATATTTCTGTTCATAAGGTGTTCTGGGTTATTTCTGTAATTACTGATCTGATATCTGTAGTGGACTGTATCTGTTGTATACTTGTTGATCATTTGATTCTTCATGAAAAGAAGTAGGGGGTTGTAGCTCCCTTCCAGGAGAGACTGGAAAACGAGAGAGAGTTGTAGCTCTCTGCAGGTTGCAGCCTGCGTGCTGGTAAAGGACTGCACCAGTACAAAATCATTGTAAAAAGAATTTCTTGAAAGAAGATAGAGACATATTGCAGCAGGTGGTTTTCTCCCGCATTGGGTTTCCACCTTACATCTTGTGTTCTTTGGTGTGACTGTCTATTTTCTTTATTCATGCTCATTATTTTATGGTACTGATATGCAAGAATAATTCAAAAGATCAAATAAGGAAGATTTGGTAAATTGCTTGATAATACTGATTCACCCCCCCTCTCAGTATTATTTCCAACAATTGGTATCAGAGCAGGTCCTTCAGAAAAGCTTGATCGCTTGAAGGTAGATCGTTCATCATGAGTAACTACGAGAGAGAAGCATCAATCAGGCCACCAGTTTTTGATGGGACAAACTTCAATTATTGGAAGGTAAGAGTTACTGCATATCTTCAATCTCTTGGTACTGAAGTTTGGGACATTGTAGAAACAGGCTATGCTTTTCCTTCAGCTACTCCTACAGATCCAGCTGAGAAAAAGAAGTATGAAACAAATGCAAAAGCAGTCAGTACTCTATTAGGAAGTATATCCCAAACAGAATTCATGAAGGTAATGCACTTCAAATCAGCAAAAGAAATATGGGACAAAATGATCACAAGCTATGAAGGAGATGAACAGGTAAAACAAGCCAAACTTCAAACTCTCAGAATTCAATATGAGACTCTCAAGATGTATAATGATGAAAGTGTGGCTAATTATTTTCTTCGGGTAGATGAGATTGTAAATTGTATGAAAAATTTGGGTGAAGAAGTAAAGGAGTCTCTAGTAGTTCAAAAGATTCTAAGATCATTATCCCCAAGTTTGAATCCAAAGTATCTGCAATAGAAGAAAAAGAAAATCTCCGTGTTCTTACTATGTCTCAGCTACATGGAATTCTAACTGCTTATGAAATGAGAAAGGGAGGACCATCAGACAGAAGGGAGGCTGCTTTTAAAGCATCAGGCAAAGAAGATTACTATGAAGCAAGCCATGATCCAGAAGAAGAGGAAGAAGAATCAAATTTTGTCAGAAATCTTCAAAGAGGTTCTGGAAGGTTCAGAGGTAAGCTACCTTTCAAATGCTTTGCTTGTGGAAGAGTAGGTCATTATGCTGCAAAATGCTCTTATAAGGATAAAGGAAAGGAACCAGTTAGATGGAACAAGAAACAAAGCGCAAATAAGAAAAGCTACTACACCCATGAAGATAGTGATGGCTTATCAAACAGTGATGAAGATGAACAAGGTAATAAATATAGGTTGTTAATGGCATTTGAAGATGATGATTATGAGGATGCTGTAGATGTGGATAACCTTTATGATGAAATTACTAGACTCAAGAGATGCATAGAAGAAAAGAACATGATTATTGATACTCTACAATTCCAAATTGATGAAAAGGAAAAACATCTTGAAAAATTAGAAGGTGAAATTGTTGGTCTTAGAAAAGAAATTGAGAAAACAAAAACTATTAATCTCAAGTTTGTCAAAGGATCTGAAACTTTGGATGAGATTATCAGTGTGCAGCGGTCTCCACTAAATAAGACAGGTTTGGGCTATAATGGAGAAACTTCTCAAGCATCCACTTCAAAAAGTTATCTTGATGCAGCAAGAAGAAATGAGCAAGAGCACAAGGAAGATCATCAGGTAAAGCAGGGACAAATGTCAAGCAGAAACTATCAGGGGCAATCCAGCTTAAGGGTGAACAAAAGCCACAACCAGCCACAGGTAAAATCTTCTCAATTTGGTTCAAGAATAGATGAAAATAGAAATTACAATCAGTTGGCTGGTAGATCCAATAATCGCAGAAGCTTCTTCAATGGACAATGCTTTTCTTGCCATAACTTTGGTCACAAAGCAGCTCAATGTGTTGCGTATAAAACAATCATGACTAGGGAAGCTCAAAAACAAAGAAGTATGACAGGGATTACAAAAAGGACCTATAACAACTTTTCAGCTCTTGAAAATGAAGTTGAATGTTCTATTTGCAATAATTTTGGACATAAAGACTTTGAATGCAGAAGCAGGTTTCCGGAAAGAAAGGTACAAGAACAGAAAAAGGAACAAGCCTCAGGCGCCAAAACATGGAGAATAAAGGAACCTCAAACAGAAAGATGTGGGATAGCATTTTATGCAGAAGGACAAGAAAATCTATGGTACATTGACAGTGGATGTTCGAAGCATATGACAGGTGATAAAGAAAAACTTGAGTCTTATTCTAATTTAGAAAAGGGAAAGAAAGTCTCTTTTGGAAATGATACTCCTGCAACTATAAAAGGAAAAGGTATTGCTCCTTTAAAAGAAGATGTTAAGGCTGGAAATGTTTTGTTTGTTGATGGATTGAAGCATAATCTACTAAGTGTCAGCCAGATGTGTGATCAAAGAACCGAGGTTATATTCAGATCAAATGGATGCCTTGTTCGTGATCTTGATACAGGTAAAACAGTTCTCAAAGGAAAGAGAACTCCAAATAATCTATACATATTTGATGAAGGACAACAACAATGCTATCTAAGCAAGAATGAAGAGCACTGGTTATGGCATCGAAGGTTGGGACATCTAAGCTTCTCACAAATAAGGAAAGCTTGCAAATATCAGGCAGTTCGCGATCTTCCAGATATCAAAATTCCTGACAACACCATATGCAGATCATGTCAGTTTGGAAAACAAACCAGAACTAACTTTCCAGAGAAAGAAGGATCAGCCAGCATGCCTCTTGAGCTAGTACATACAGATGTATGTGGACCATTCAGAAAAAGAACACCTAGAGGAGAGGAATACTTGATATTATTTATTGACGATTTCTCCAGGTTTGTTTGGTTAGGACTTATGAAGCACAAAGATGAAGCATTCGAAAAATTCAAAACCTTCAAAGCCTTGGCTGAAAATGAATCAGGTCACAAAATTAAGTGCCTCAGATCTGACAGAGGTGGGGAATTTACTTCAAATGAATTTTTCGATTTCTGTGATGAACATGGGATAAGGAGAGAATTCTCTACAGCTAGAACGCCTCAGCAAAATGGAGTTGTTGAAAGAATGAACAGAACAATCCAACAAATGGCTCGTGCTATGCTTGATGAATCAGGAACCCCCGCAACCTTCTGGGGTGAGGCTGCACATACTGCGGTTATTATTCTCAACAAGACAAATGTCCGGGTGAACAGCACTCAAACCCCTCATGAGCTCTGGAGTGGTAAAACTCCTTCGGTAAAGCACTTCAAAATATTTGGGAGCAAATGCTATATCAAGAATACTGAGGAGCAGCTTGGCAAACTTGATCCTAGAGCAGATGAAGGCATTCTTCTTGGCTATTCTCCACATAGCAAAGCATACAAATGCTACAATAAAAGACTTGGCAGAATTGTTGACAGCATTGATGTAGTGGTTGATGAAAAGGGATATATTCCTAGGCAAATACATCGTGAAGACATCGAAGAAGATGAGAGCTACCCTCAAAGACAGAATGATGAAGAAGAAGAACCTCAAGAAGAATCTCAAGAAGAACCTCACGAAGAAGCAGAAGAACGGACAAGAATAGAAGAAAAGACTCCATCCAGATATGTTCAGAAGAACCATCCAGAATCTCAGATCATGGGACAAAAAGAAGCAGGTATACAAACTAGAAGAACAGTTGCAGAAGCTTCAAGCTATTTGGCATTACTTTCCTCCACCGAACCACAAAATGTGAAAGAGGCATGCAAAGATGAATGTTGGGTGAAAGCAATGGATGAAGAACTTGAGCAAATCGAAAAGAACAACACTTGGGAGCTGGTTCCTAGACCAAAAGATAAGAATGTTATTGGAACAAAATGGGTCTTCAAAAATAAATTGAATGAAAATGGAGAAGTAATTAGAAACAAAGCCAGACTCGTTTGTAAAGGGTATGCGCAGCAAGAAGGAATAGACTTTGAAGAAACTTTTGCTCCTGTTGCAAGACTTGAGGCCATCCGAATGTTCCTTGCTCTCTCAAGTTTTCAGAACTTCAAAGTATTTCAAATGGATGTGAAATCAGCCTTTTTGAATGGAGACTTGGAAGAAGAAGTGTACATTGAACAGCCAGATGGGTTCATTCTTGGAAATGATCCAAATCTTGTATGCCGATTGAAAAAGGCTCTCTATGGTCTCAAACAAGCTCCAAGGGCTTGGTACTACCGGTTGGACAAATATCTTCATCAACAAGGTTTCTTAAAAGGTTCAGCAGATAGCAATCTGTATATAAAAGTTGAAAATGACAAATTGCTAATACTTGTTGTGTATGTAGATGACATTATTTTTGGCAGCAATGAAGAAGCTATGAGTCAAAGCTTTGCCTCAGTCATGCAGAAAGAATTTGAAATGTCCTTGCTAGGAGAACTGACATATTTCCTTGGTTTGCAAATCCAACAGAAGGAAGGAGGAATCTTTTTATCTCAAACCAAGTATCTCAAGCAGATTTTGAAGAAATATGGCATGGAAGATGCAAAACCAGTATGTACACCCATGGTCACAGGATGTAGTCTCAGTGCAAATGATGAATCTGCAGCAGTACATCAACCAACCTACAGATCTATGATTGGAAGTTTACTATATTTGACAGGTACCCGACCAGACATCATGCATGCAGTTGGAATAGTTGGAAGATTTCAGGCAAATCCGAAGGAGACTCATCTTCAAGCAGTAAAGAGAATTTTCAAATATCTTCAAGGGACTCAAAATTATGGCTTATGGTATCCTAGAGATACAGATCTTACTCTTCATGCCTATACAGATGCAGATTGGGCCGGAAGCGTGGATGACAGGAAAAGCACAAGTGGTGGTGCGTTCTTTATGGGTCCCAGACTGGTCTCTTGGTTCAGCAAGAAACAGAGTTCAATTGCCTTGTCTACAGCTGAAGCGGAATATGTTGCTGCTGCATCTTGTTGCACCCAACTTCTTTGGATGATGCAGACTTTGCAGGATTATCAAATCACTTGTACACCTCCTATTCCTATCTTATGTGACAACACAAGTGCAATCAGCATCTCAAAGAATCCGGTTATGCATTCAAAAACCAAGCACATACCAATCAAGTACCATTTTCTCCGGGAACAAGTACTTGAACAGAAGGTCAAGTTGGAGTATGTTCCTTCTAAGGAACAAGTTGCTGATATTTTCACCAAACCGTTGCCCAGGGACACTTTTGAATACCTCAGGCAAAAGCTGGGGGTTGTTGATGCATCATCTTACTGTTGATCATCTTCCTATTGGTGGTATAGGCTCAGGGGGAGCACATAATGCATTGTTGGCATTATGGAAAAGGAGATCTTGGAAATAGCTGCAATATGTCTCTATCTCCTTCATGATGGATTTCTGGTTACAGATCTGGAGATGCATGAGCATAGGGGGAGCATACCCTTTGCCCTTGATGTCAAAGGGGGAGAATGAAGCTGAAGATTATGTGGTTGCCATCAAGTCCAAAGGGGGAGATTGTTGGCATTATGATTCAGGTGTTGTCCTTGATGGCAAACCCATTCAGGTGATAAATCAAGAAGGACGCAGGAAATATGTTCAGCAAGTGCGTCCCCGCAGGTATACCATACAGAACCCGCGTCCAGGGACGCAGGCCAGCCGTTCAGGAGGTGCGTCCGCCCAGTGCACACATTTCAAGGCAGAGAAAAGCACGTGGGGGTTTCTTGTGTGGTATCTAGCCGACGGTTTTGTGTTTCTATGGTGTCGGCTCGTGGTTTTGTTCCATGTTTTGGGGAGAAGCTTGCCTATATAAAGCAAAGGAGTTCATTTGGATTAGGCATCATCTTGGTTGAATATCTTTTGGTGAGATCTAGTCCAGATCTATGAAGGCGAATCTTCTAATGGACTGTGATCTCTATGGCGCATGATCAGATCTGTGGATCTGAGTGTTTGGGTTGGTTCTGAAGTCCTCATATCTTTTATATCTGAAGGGACGCAGGTTCAGTGAAGGGAAAGTGCGCCGGGACGCAGTACAGTAAAGGCTCAGGTGCGTCTCTGAGGCAAAGGACGCGGCGCGACTGTGTTATTGGGTGCGTCTCTGAAGCAAAAGACGCGGCGCGATAGTGTTTCTGGGTGCGCCGGTCGCAGCAAAGCATAGAGGAACAGTGCGTCGGCACGCAGAACAGTGGAAGGTAGACTGCGTCCAGTCGCAGGTCACAGAAAGAAAATATGCGTCCCTGTCTTAAGATGATCTGTTGACTGTATATTTCTGTTCATAAGGTGTTCTGGGTTATTTCTGTAATTACTGATCTGATATCTGTAGTGGACTGTATCTGTTGTATACTTGTTGATCATTTGATTCTTCATGAAAAGAAGTAGGGGGTTGTAGCTCCCTTCCAGGAGAGACTGGAAAACGAGAGAGAGTTGTAGCTCTCTGCAGGTTGCAGCCTGCGTGCTGGTAAAGGACTGCACCAGTACAAAATCATTGTAAAAAGAATTTCTTGAAAGAAGATAGAGACATATTGCAGCAGGTGGTTTTCTCCCGCATTGGGTTTCCACCTTACATCTTGTGTTCTTTGGTGTGACTGTCTATTTTCTTTATTCATGCTCATTATTTTATGGTACTGATATGCAAGAATAATTCAAAAGATCAAATAAGGAAGATTTGGTAAATTGCTTGATAATACTGATTCACCCCCCCTCTCAGTATTATTTCCAACAATTGGTATCAGAGCAGGTCCTTCAGAAAAGCTTGATCGCTTGAAGGTAGATCGTTCATCATGAGCAACTACGAGAGAGAAGCATCAATCAGGCCACCAGTTTTTGATGGGACAAACTTCAATTATTGGAAGGTAAGAGTTACTGCATATCTTCAATCTCTTGGTACTGAAGTTTGGGACATTGTAGAAACAGGCTATGCTTTTCCTTCAGCTACTCCTACAGATCCAGCTGAGAAAAAGAAGTATGAAACAAATGCAAAAGCAGTCAGTACTCTATTAGGAAGTATATCCCAAACAGAATTCATGAAGGTAATGCACTTCAAATCAGCAAAAGAAATATGGGACAAAATGATCACAAGCTATGAAGGAGATGAACAGGTAAAACAAGCCAAACTTCAAACTCTCAGAATTCAATATGAGACTCTCAAGATGTATAATGATGAAAGTGTGGCTAATTATTTTCTTCGGGTAGATGAGATTGTAAATTGTATGAAAAATTTGGGTGAAGAAGTAAAGGAGTCTCTAGTAGTTCAAAAGATTCTAAGATCATTATCCCCCAAGTTTGAATCCAAAGTATCTGCAATAGAAGAAAAAGAAAATCTCCGTGTTCTTACTATGTCTCAGCTACATGGAATTCTAACTGCTTATGAAATGAGAAAGGGAGGACCATCAGACAGAAGGGAGGCTGCTTTTAAAGCATCAGGCAAAGAAGATTACTATGAAGCAAGCCATGATCCAGAAGAAGAGGAAGAAGAATCAAATTTTGTCAGAAATCTTCAAAGAGGTTCTGGAAGGTTCAGAGGTAAGCTACCTTTCAAATGCTTTGCTTGTGGAAGAGTAGGTCATTATGCTGCAAAATGCTCTTATAAGGATAAAGGAAAGGAACCAGTTAGATGGAACAAGAAACAAAGCGCAAATAAGAAAAGCTACTACACCCATGAAGATAGTGATGGCTTATCAAACAGTGATGAAGATGAACAAGGTAATAAATATAGGTTGTTAATGGCATTTGAAGATGATGATTATGAGGATGCTGTAGATGTGGATAACCTTTATGATGAAATTACTAGACTCAAGAGATGCATAGAAGAAAAGAACATGATTATTGATACTCTACAATTCCAAATTGATGAAAAGGAAAAACATCTTGAAAAATTAGAAGGTGAAATTGTTGGTCTTAGAAAAGAAATTGAGAAAACAAAAACTATTAATCTCAAGTTTGTCAAAGGATCTGAAACTTTGGATGAGATTATCAGTGTGCAGCGGTCTCCACTAAATAAGACAGGTTTGGGCTATAATGGAGAAACTTCTCAAGCATCCACTTCAAAAAGTTATCTTGATGCAGCAAGAAGAAATGAGCAAGAGCACAAGGAAGATCATCAGGTAAAGCAGGGACAAATGTCAAGCAGAAACTATCAGGGGCAATCCAGCTTAAGGGTGAACAAAAGCCACAACCAGCCACAGGTAAAATCTTCTCAATTTGGTTCAAGAATAGATGAAAATAGAAATTACAATCAGTTGGCTGGTAGATCCAATAATCGCAGAAGCTTCTTCAATGGACAATGCTTTTCTTGCCATAACTTTGGTCACAAAGCAGCTCAATGTGTTGCGTATAAAACAATCATGACTAGGGAAGCTCAAAAACAAAGAAGTATGACAGGGATTACAAAAAGGACCTATAACAACTTTTCAGCTCTTGAAAATGAAGTTGAATGTTCTATTTGCAATAATTTTGGACATAAAGACTTTGAATGCAGAAGCAGGTTTCCGGAAAGAAAGGTACAAGAGCAGAAAAAGGAACAAGCCTCAGGCGCCAAAACATGGAGAATAAAGGAACCTCAAACAGAAAGATGTGGGATAGCATTTTATGCAGAAGGACAAGAAAATCTATGGTACATTGACAGTGGATGTTCGAAGCATATGACAGGTGATAAAGAAAAACTTGAGTCTTATTCTAATTTAGAAAAGGGAAAGAAAGTCTCTTTTGGAAATGATACTCCTGCAACTATAAAAGGAAAAGGTATTGCTCCTTTAAAAGAAGATGTTAAGGCTGGAAATGTTTTGTTTGTTGATGGATTGAAGCATAATCTACTAAGTGTCAGCCAGATGTGTGATCAAAGAACCGAGGTTATATTCAGATCAAATGGATGCCTTGTTCGTGATCTTGATACAGGTAAAACAGTTCTCAAAGGAAAGAGAACTCCAAATAATCTATACATATTTGATGAAGGACAACAACAATGCTATCTAAGCAAGAATGAAGAGCACTGGTTATGGCATCGAAGGTTGGGACATCTAAGCTTCTCACAAATAAGGAAAGCTTGCAAATATCAGGCAGTTCGCGATCTTCCAGATATCAAAATTCCTGACAACACCATATGCAGATCATGTCAGTTTGGAAAACAAACCAGAACTAACTTTCCAGAGAAAGAAGGATCAGCCAGCATGCCTCTTGAGCTAGTACATACAGATGTATGTGGACCATTCAGAAAAAGAACACCTAGAGGAGAGGAATACTTGATATTATTTATTGACGATTTCTCCAGGTTTGTTTGGTTAGGACTTATGAAGCACAAAGATGAAGCATTCGAAAAATTCAAAACCTTCAAAGCCTTGGCTGAAAATGAATCAGGTCACAAAATTAAGTGCCTCAGATCTGACAGAGGTGGGGAATTTACTTCAAATGAATTTTTCGATTTCTGTGATGAACATGGGATAAGGAGAGAATTCTCTACAGCTAGAACGCCTCAGCAAAATGGAGTTGTTGAAAGAATGAACAGAACAATCCAACAAATGGCTCGTGCTATGCTTGATGAATCAGGAACCCCCGCAACCTTCTGGGGTGAGGCTGCACATACTGCGGTTATTATTCTCAACAAGACAAATGTCCGGGTGAACAGCACTCAAACCCCTCATGAGCTCTGGAGTGGTAAAACTCCTTCGGTAAAGCACTTCAAAATATTTGGGAGCAAATGCTATATCAAGAATACTGAGGAGCAGCTTGGCAAACTTGATCCTAGAGCAGATGAAGGCATTCTTCTTGGCTATTCTCCACATAGCAAAGCATACAAATGCTACAATAAAAGACTTGGCAGAATTGTTGACAGCATTGATGTAGTGGTTGATGAAAAGGGATATATTCCTAGGCAAATACATCGTGAAGACATCGAAGAAGATGAGAGCTACCCTCAAAGACAGAATGATGAAGAAGAAGAACCTCAAGAAGAATCTCAAGAAGAACCTCACGAAGAAGCAGAAGAACGGACAAGAATAGAAGAAAAGACTCCATCCAGATATGTTCAGAAGAACCATCCAGAATCTCAGATCATGGGACAAAAAGAAGCAGGTATACAAACTAGAAGAACAGTTGCAGAAGCTTCAAGCTATTTGGCATTACTTTCCTCCACCGAACCACAAAATGTGAAAGAGGCATGCAAAGATGAATGTTGGGTGAAAGCAATGGATGAAGAACTTGAGCAAATCGAAAAGAACAACACTTGGGAGCTGGTTCCTAGACCAAAAGATAAGAATGTTATTGGAACAAAATGGGTCTTCAAAAATAAATTGAATGAAAATGGAGAAGTAATTAGAAACAAAGCCAGACTCGTTTGTAAAGGGTATGCGCAGCAAGAAGGAATAGACTTTGAAGAAACTTTTGCTCCTGTTGCAAGACTTGAGGCCATCCGAATGTTCCTTGCTCTCTCAAGTTTTCAGAACTTCAAAGTATTTCAAATGGATGTGAAATCAGCCTTTTTGAATGGAGACTTGGAAGAAGAAGTGTACATTGAACAGCCAGATGGGTTCATTCTTGGAAATGATCCAAATCTTGTATGCCGATTGAAAAAGGCTCTCTATGGTCTCAAACAAGCTCCAAGGGCTTGGTACTACCGGTTGGACAAATATCTTCATCAACAAGGTTTCTTAAAAGGTTCAGCAGATAGCAATCTGTATATAAAAGTTGAAAATGACAAATTGCTAATACTTGTTGTGTATGTTGATGACATTATTTTTGGCAGTAATGAAGAAGCTATGAGTCAAAGCTTTGCCTCAGTCATGCAGAAAGAATTTGAAATGTCCTTGCTAGGAGAACTGACATATTTCCTTGGTTTGCAAATCCAACAGAAGGAAGGAGGAATCTTTTTATCTCAAACCAAGTATCTCAAGCAGATTTTAAAGAAATATGGCATGGAAGATGCAAAACCAGTATGTACACCCATGGTCACAGGATGTAGTCTCAGTGCAAATGATGAATCTGCAGCAGTACATCAACCAACCTACAGATCTATGATTGGAAGTTTACTATATTTGACAGGTACCCGACCAGACATCATGCATGCAGTTGGAATAGTTGGAAGATTTCAGGCAAATCCGAAGGAGACTCATCTTCAAGCAGTAAAGAGAATTTTTAAATATCTTCAAGGGACTCAAAATTATGGCTTATGGTATCCTAGAGATACAGATCTTACTCTTCATGCCTATACAGATGCAGATTGGGCCGGAAGCGTGGATGACAGGAAAAGCACAAGTGGTGGTGCGTTCTTTATGGGTCCCAGACTGGTCTCTTGGTTCAGCAAGAAACAGAGTTCAATTGCCTTGTCTACAGCTGAAGCGGAATATGTTGCTGCTGCATCTTGTTGCACCCAACTTCTTTGGATGATGCAGACTTTGCAGGATTATCACATCACTTGTACACCTCCTATTCCTATCTTATGTGACAACACAAGTGCAATCAGCATCTCAAAGAATCCGGTTATGCATTCAAAAACCAAGCACATACCAATCAAGTACCATTTTCTCCGGGAACAAGTACTTGAACAGAAGGTCAAGTTGGAGTATGTTCCTTCTAAGGAACAAGTTGCTGATATTTTCACCAAACCGTTGCCCAGGGACACTTTTGAATACCTCAGGCAAAAGCTGGGGGTTGTTGATGCATCATCTTACTGTTGATCATCTTCCTATTGGTGGTATAGGCTCAGGGGGAGCACATAATGCATTGTTGGCATTATGGAAAAGGAGATCTTGGAAATAGCTGCAATATGTCTCTATCTCCTTCATGATGGATTTCTGGTTACAGATCTGGAGATGCATGAGCATAGGGGGAGCATACCCTTTGCCCTTGATGTCAAAGGGGGAGAATGAAGCTGAAGATTATGTGGTTGCCATCAAGTCCAAAGGGGGAGATTGTTGGCATTATGATTCAGGTGTTGTCCTTGATGGCAAACCCATTCAGGTGATAAATCAAGAAGGACGCAGGAAATATGTTCAGAAAGTGCGTCCCCGCAGGTATACCATACAGAACCCGCGTCCAGGGACGCAGGCCAGCCGTTCAGGAGGTGCGTCCGCCCAGTGCACACATTTCAAGGCAGAGAAAATCACGTGGGGGTTTCTTGTGTGGTATCTAGCCGACGGTTTTGTGTTTCTATGGTGTCGGCTCGTGGTTTTGTTCCATGTTTTGGGGAGAAGCTTGCCTATATAAAGCAAAGGAGTTCATTTGGATTAGGAATCATCTTGGTTGAATATCTTTTGGTGAGATCTAGTCCAGATCTATGAAGGCGAATCTTCTAATGGACTGTGATCTCTATGGCGCATGATCAGATCTGTGGATCTGAGTGTTTGGGTTGGTTCTGAAGTCCTCATATCTTTTATAACTGAAGGGACGCAGGTTCAGTGAAGGGAAAGTGCGCCGGGACGCAGTACAGTAAAGGCTCAGGTGCGTCTCTGAGGCAAAGGACGCGGCGCGACTGTGTTATTGGGTGCGTCTCTGAAGCAAAAGACGCGGCGCGATAGTGTTTCTGGGTGCGCCGGTCGTAGCAAAGCATAGAGGAACAGTGCGTCGGCACGCAGAACAGTGGAAGGTAGACTGCGTCCAGTCGCAGGTCACAGAAAGAAAATATGCGTCCCTGTCTTAAGATGATCTGTTGACTGTATATTTCTGTTCATAAGGTGTTCTGGGTTATTTCTGTAATTACTGATCTGATATCTGTAGTGGACTGTATCTGTTGTATACTTGTTGATCATTTGATTCTTCATGAAAAGAAGTAGGGGGTTGTAGCTCCCTTCCAGGAGAGACTGGAAAACGAGAGAGAGTTGTAGCTCTCTGCAGGTTGCAGCCTGCGTGCTTGTAAAGGACTGCACCAGTACAAAATCATTGTAAAAAGAATTTCTTGAAAGAAGATAGAGACATATTGCAGCAGGTGGTTTTCTCCCGCATTGGGTTTCCACCTTACATCTTGTGTTCTTTGGTGTGACTGTCTATTTTCTTTATTCATGCTCATTATTTTATGGTACTGATATGCAAGAATAATTCAAAAGATCAAATAAGGAAGATTTGGTAAATTGCTTGATAATACTGATTCACCCCCCCTCTCAGTATTATTTCCAACAGAACTCATCCATTTACTTTGACCTAGTCATAGATCATGAAAGTCCTTTGCTTTTTTGTCATAAAATCTTTCTGTTAGATATTTTTCCTTGAAATATCTCTGAATTTTTTCCCTGGTTATACTTTGTTCACTAACTCCGCAAACTGTCTTTACTTCCTCCCACCATAACGTAGGTTTCCCCTGTAACTGGAAGATGGCCAGACAAGCCTTTAGATTACAGTCGCATTCATACCGCTGGAAATATTTGTTCATGTTGATGAGCCATGCTTTCATTGCCTCTTCCTGTTCACCATCAAAGAGAGAAGGCTTAATTTTCTGGAACTCTCGTTGAAGTTCCAATTTCTGCCTTTTCTGTGTCTTGTGATTTGACACATTATCAGACTCTTCTTCATGATTTTCTTCACCACCTTTTGTTTCCATATTCTCAGTTCGAAACTCTTGCTCCCCTGTCATATTCTCATGTTCTGGGCTAGGAGCTAATGGTCGATGATTCTATCTATCTGATAGACTCTTCATAATTTTCTCTTGTTCCTACATCAATCTTTCATTGTCTGCTCGCAATCGAGCCATTTCATCATTTAATTCCTGTACAATCACCATAATATCTGGATTGGTATTCCTTGGCTCATCTCCCAGCTGCACCCAAACTTCAGGGTTTCCCTCTTGAAATGATGTTGGTCCCATTCCCATTACAGACCTGTGTGGTAGATTTCCAGTTTTCCTCATGTTGTCTTCCCTCTTCTTCTTACGTGAAATTCACATAGTTTGTTATTAGTTTAATCCAAAGGTCTCAGTTTGGTAACCTGAGTCGCTCTGATACCATATGTCACACATCTACTAGCTAATAATATTCATAAAAAAAAATTATTTACTATCTACCATAATGCCCACATAGTTTAACTTGACAACTATGAAAAGTAACCTTGTAACCCTTCGTTAATAATTAATTCCAATATGCAATTGACTTTATACAAATTATATGTTCAATCATTTTTAATTCATATAACATAATTGACCTGGGTTGGGTCACGTCCTGAAAAGTTCGTTGTCAGAATGGTCCACATGTTATTACATAACTCCGTTGGGTTTACAAAGCAACACTTGTCCTATCGAATCGCATTGGAATTATGAACCTTATACTGTTACATATTTGGCTCTCGGTGCATGTCTAATCTTTTGATCTGTAATCTACTTATCTGTCCTTGTGACCTCCATAACACATTAATGGCTTTGGTTTATTTGGCCTAGGTGATTGTGCTTCCTTACTGGTGCTTTTACTGTGGTACTATTCCAAGTGTGGCTTGGGATTCCCTCCAAAATCAACGGCTTGGATACATCTCATGGATCAAACAGATATGATGGATCCTAAGGGTTCTAAGCCTCCAGTTAGGTGTATCTTCCTTCTCATTTCTCCCTTGTGTGTTGTGACTCCGACGTTTGCTGCAGAGATTAATCTCCTTCTCTTTTACCTCTTGCGAGTTGTGGCTCCGGCGTTTGCTGTAGAAGTTGATCTCCTCCTCTTTTCCTTCTAGCGAGTTGTGGCTTCGACGTTTGTTGTGGAGATTTCTTTCCTTAAACAGGTAATCACTTTTCTTTTTAAATTAGAGAGATGGATTCATAGTTCTATATTGATTTCTCTATCTGGTATATAGCATCTAATGGTTGGTTCTTTCCTCTATCAGGGTTTGGGTTCATGGTACTGCCTTCAGCTATGGGAAGTTTCATCTGTCCAGCCTAACCCAGGTAAATGTTTTCCGGAAGGTGTTTCCTTCATTATGCTTAGTTTGATGGTTTTATTCTTTGGCTAAGGCTCTAATCCCCATCTTCCTATTGGAATGGCAGGGCTCTGTAGTGCCATGGCGAGGGCTGGACAGATACTTTGTTCAGATTTCGGTCTGTGGCAACCTCCGGGTATCTCGTATTACTTGGGTCCTCTACTCAGTAAAAGAAAATGTTTAGGGTTTCAACCCATTGTTTAACCTTGTATGAACTGCTTCAGATTTCCTTTTTTGAAATTCTCGGCCATTAAGGGTTTGTAAATAAAAGGGTTTTAAGCGGCCTCTGGTCTTAAGTAGTTTTGGTATGAAGAGTTCACGCCAGCCTGTAGTTAGGCAATTTGGTCTTGAAAGATTTTGTTGAGGGTTTTGGGTTTCCGAACCCTGGTCTCCTGCTTGACTCGATATTGTTATAAATATTATTGTTCAATGCATTCAATCTTGTTTATTTAATTTGGTTTACTTCTTCATTGATTCGAGAGGCAGCGTTCTCACTATTGTACCCCTATGTGGGTTAACTGTATTTAACTTAAATGTTCTTGTATATGGATTCATACTATAAAAGACAGTTTCTATTCTGATCATGCATTTGCAATAGTTAGTTTCAGAGGACTCCTCGGAGTCCTCTGTCAAGAGTTCCTTTAGGTTCTTGAACGTTGTTTCATTTATTCTCCTATACACTTTATCGCTGGTTTATAACGATGCTAGATTATAACTGCAAATCATATAAGTTTAATTTCTTTATTAAAATTCTGATGTTATTTGTATTTGAGCTAAGAGAGAAAAGGGTACCTGAGTATCCCTCAGGCTTTGACAACTTCTGAACTCGGACTTGCCCTTTTTTCTTTTTGGTCTATACTTATTTGTATTATGAGATGATTTTGGAGTTTAATTCTACTGCCTTGGCCAATTCCTATCAGTATGCTAGCATTTCTTTATTACCAAGATCATATGTATGGCAATCTTTGTTAATGAGGTGTTTAATGTTTTAGATGATACCTCACTCATTTTTCTACCATTAATTAATATTGCCTTCAATCTTTTCAGTCTTTCTAGGAAAGGATTACAGTATACTGGCTAAAACCATACTAAATATTTGCTTACCTCTGCATGTAATATGTATAGAATCCTCTTACAATATCACAGAGAATTTATCTAGGCAGTTTCCTAATTTGTATAACTGTTTAGTAAGCTAAAATCGTACAATACACAGGAATAAGACCTAACAATTTACACATAAGAATTATATATATATATATATATATATATATATATATATATATATATATATATATCATTACTCAGGAATAAATGCCTAGTAATTAAACAGAAGATTTCTTCCACTTATCTGGACCATTGTTTCCCAGATTCTTTTCTATGTCAGTCCACAACCAAAACTTGCCTCTGGTTTCTTTTCCTCCCAACCTTGAGACTATTACTCCAAATAGTCTCCCCCGAGAGAACTCACAGTCTCACTGCTATCTGGTCCAAACCAAACATAGCCACATAAAAACTGCCTGACCTTTCAGCACAGATTTTCGTGATCTTAGATACCCATATCCTTTTGATCTTCTTGAATAAATCCTCAAGAAATCAGTTAGAAAACAGGTAAAAATAACATTTACGGATAATTGTTGCTTTATTTTCAAAATAATTAAATTTCAAAAAGAGTTTCTTATAATAAAAATAAATAAATAGTTTGTTTGATCTACAATAAATTAAAATATTTACATGATGTGGGGATATCACAAAAATAAAATGAAAGTGTTACACATTAAAAAAACATTATCGTTATTATTAATAGTTTTTTTTTAAATAATATGTTGATGTGCAAAAATATGTAAAATTAATAATAATAATAATAATAATAATAATAAACTATTAATTTTAAATATACTCATTAATAATTTTATAAAATTATGTTTTTTAAGGAAAGTATTGTAGCCCATGAAAGATGATGCAATATTTTTTTTAATTAACAAAACTTTAATTTAATTAATAAAATCATCTATCAAGATATTTCGATGGCTAGTTTAAAGGTGTATTAGACAAAGGCAAAGTAGGTGGGGTTTCCATCTCCACCACTAACACTTCAAATATATTGATGTAAACTAGAAAAATGATTTTTGCTAATTAATTAATTTAATTAAGAAAATCATTGAGCAAGGCTGGTTGAATAGTGGATCAAATATGGGCAAAATAGTTTGAATTATGTCTGCCAATCTCATCTCAATGAAACTTCAAATATATTGATCTAAGCTAAAAAAAAATTGACTTTGTTTTCATACAGAGGCTCCAGGTCACTTTCTCATATTGCTTAAAGTAATAATAGATATATGATTTAGATAACATAAAACAAATATTTATTTTATAAATGTATGTTTCTCCAAACACAAAAGGAAAAGTTCTATTTACTATTTGTGACTAACAAATTAATATGCAAATAAACATTAATACACAAATCTGCCTGGAAAAGTCCTGTTTTCCCTCTATATGTGACTGCCGCGAAAATGCATCGTTGGCAAGTCCCCAAGAAGTTCCTTTCCCCAAACAGTACGGCGTACCAAGACCACCAGCCCACCCCGGTCTCAGTCATTCCTTGCCCTTGGAAGGGTGAGGAACGAACGCTCGTGGCTCGTATGCTAGCTCTGCCCCCACCCATAATGACTAGGGACGTAGCTACTGGATGTGCACCTGTAGGATCTTTATCTGCCGCTGATGCTGGGTGAGATGATGGTGAGTAAGGGGCCGGATCTCCGATGGATGGATCAATAACTGTCTCTCGAACCGAAAGAGATGCCGCGCGGGGGTCTATTATTGGCTTTGCGCCTAGATATGGATATGGATCAACAGGTTATTTGGACCTTTCAGTATTGATCCGGATTTGTTTATAGAGAAGAGTGATGAGTTACGAAGTACCTCCTCATTAGTTTCTCCCCTGCGCCTCATTAGCTCATTAGTTTTTCCCCAGCGCCTGAGTAAGTAGTTCGCCTAATAGAAATATATATCGTTGGAGTCGTTTAATGAGGCGAAGGGATTGCTCGGACTGTTAAAAGTGGCCGGAATCTGGGTAAAATAATTTTAAAATTTTTTGTAGAGGCAGTGTTTGAATCGTGTTTTTTATGGTGAAAATGGATTCAACACCATCAAAAACGTCTAGGGCACTTAAAATTTTGAAGTTTAACAATTATAACTTGTATTTACAAAAATCCTTACCGGATTTCCATAACTTACTCCTCCCCCTTGTTAGACTACAAAACCAACGTCCATTTTACACGCCTAATAGTCCATCTCTAAATAAAATATTGAAGGTATTCAAGCTCTTTTCTTCCAGAATTTCATGTGACTCAAAAGTCACAATTCTAAGAATTCAACCACTCATATTCCATACCCATGACATATAGATATCAAAATCGTTTGACTGGTCATTTACATTTGTTTCTCCAAAGACAAATCATTTCGTTAATAATAAACAAATAAGGAAATTACAAAATATAGAGGTACATAAACATATTACTCATTAATCAGCTCGAATATACATTAACTCTTACCAGATATACAATGTGGACATGTACAGCCTAGGCCTCTTGATCTCTACCTCTTCTCCTCTATCTCTTTTGCCTTTGCTACAAACTACTCTTCTTCTCAAACACTCATTTCTTTTCAAAAAACTAGCATGGACAACCAAGAGTCACCGTTGCATCCTCATTCTATATTCTCACCATTCTAATTTGATGGTGTGTATACCTCCGATTTCATTTTCCACTCTATACAATGGCATTGCGTCAACTCTAATTTAATGATATGTATAGTGGTTGCATCACTTTTCACATCCAAATTCTTATAATACATTAATATTAAAATTATCGAATTTATCAAAGTTGGCAAGTTTACATTATTATAAAAATTATCGAATTTATAATAGTGGGCAAGTTTCAATTTAACCATCAATTTTATTATGATGATGATGATGATGATGATGGTTAACGTCCATTGAGACCAAATTGGTCTATCGGACCTACAATTTTCTTAATTTTTACTTGTCTGGCTCCTCGTCTTTCTTGGCGAGATTGGTGTTGTAGATTTCTTTCTTTTCTCTACGGTCTTCCAACTTCCTTTGTCTTGCATCTCCTTCATCTCTTCTGGTTCTTGGGACATTGGTGTCTTAGCTTCGCGATCTATAGTCGGAGAAGTTTGGTTTAGGAGATCTGCTTTGCTGTTAAATGAAGATTTATTTTCTGCGATATTCAAATCCTCATAACTGTTGATTTGTTGGGGCGGGCTTTCTCCTTGCTTGCTTTGAGAGTTGTTTCCTTCTTCCTTGATTTCTTGTGATTCAGAGTTTTCTCTAGAATATTCTTCTTTGATGACAGTGTAGTGTTCTTTTTGTGCTCCTTCCCACCATGTAGATCTGTGGTGGTTTTTTCTAGCAAAATTTTTCTCAGAGGCTTTTGGGCAATTTTTGGCTAGATGCCCCGTCTCAAAGCACGATCGACATCTGAAGAGGACACTTTCATAATCAAGCTTCTAGTTCCACACATAGTCTTTACTTGTTAGGTTTATTTCAGCTGGGAATCCGGCACTGAAATCCATTTCCACACAGATGCGTGCATAGGTGGTTCTGGCATATTCCTCTGTTTCTGGGCACCTGCAGTAAAATTTCCCAATTGCATTTCCGATGGCTTTTAGCGAGGAGAGATTCCAGAGATGCAAGGGTAGGCTTGGCAATCTCACCCAAACTGGTGCTGAGGTTATCACTGCTGTAGAGGGATCGAATGATGGGTTCCATGGCTTCATGAATAGGCCTGATTTTTCCCAAAACCAAGCGCCGGAATCTAGAATACATTGTCTGCTTTCAGGATTTTCAAAATCTACTATAAAGAAACCTCTAGCACAGGGGTAGATATTAATTTCATCAGAAATGATAGGCTTCCATACCTCCGAGATCCAATTGTGGAGTTCTATCAGCCGCGGCCAAAAACCATTGAACCGGCAAATTAGGGCACTTTCGGAGAACTTCAAAGCTTCATCGAGTGAGTCCTGGACCATTTGGATAGTGGGAGCTGGGGCTTCACTCACGATATGGGCAGGAGATTGCCCTCCAGAGGCGGATGAGCCACCAGTTATTTTTGCGAAGCTCGGAGCCATATTTTACGCAGATCTGCACCAGATCGAAAGCCAAACCACAGATCTAGTCACTGTCGCCACAGATCAAACCACGTAAGAATTTACCCTAGTCGCAGATCCGTAAAGATCTGAATTCAAAAATTGTTATCGCATAACCCTCTATCACCCAATACGAGAACCCAGTCGCAGATAGGCCCGCAGATCTGAATTCAAAAATTGTTATCGCATAACCCTCTATCACCCAATACAAGAACCCAGCCGTAGATAGGCGCAGAGATTGTATCAGCCGAGATTGTTATAATACCACCCAGCCGCAGAGATTGTATATATAGAGATATATATAGTAGACCGACACAGATTGTTATAATACCATCCGCAGATAGGCGCAGAGATTGTATCAACCCAGCCGCAGACAGGCGCAGAGATTGTATCAACCGCAGACAGGCAGAGATTGTATCAACCGCAGAGATTGAAGTTTCGCCCAGCTCATCAAGAGATATGAAGTATGAAGTTTCGCGCAGCTAAACCTCGTTCCGCAGATCGACTTCAAAAAAATAGTTAATAATATTACATATAAATAAATTTAAATATTTAAAAATAATAAAAATATCTAATATATAATATTAAACTTTCAAAAATAACTGATTATATTTTGCCAACTCATAAATTAATACATGGATGGTCAAGAGAAAAGAAATCCTCTATAAGTAGCCATTGATTATTAAATAGAAAAAAGAAAAATGAAACCAATAACAAGATTGCAGATAGCTTCTTTAATAATGGATAAAGGACTTACTTTATATTTACTTATCTTATATTTATTAATAGCATCTTGAGGTAAAGAAATGTATATGCCTTATTCTATATAATAAAAATTAAATTTTTATTTTTAAAAAATTCTTTTTATTGAGTAGGAAAATGGAACTTTCTTGTATAAATGTAAATATGTATATATAAATCTTATGTTCATGAAATGAGAAAATTAAAAGAATATTTCATCAACCATACAACCAAAAGCTAAGCAAGGAAATGACACTTTCTTATATAAATGTGAATATCCACATGTCAATCTTATGTCTAAGAAGTACAAGAAGTGCACAAATTAAAACAATGTTTCATTTACCACACAACCAAAGCATATATTTCACATGATTCAATCAGCACATTTGATAAATGGATGTAGAGACATCATCACACAAACTAAATACACAAAAAATTAAAAAAACACAAATTTTTACAAGCCTGCATAATTTTATACATCACACTTGACATGATAGACAATTTAGTTTGTATTGGAATTTGTAAAGAAATGTATGTGTTTGTTGGGAAAGGGAATCAAATTGGTTGTAATTTTCTCTAAGTGTATACCAACATTTTTTAAAACCATTTGATTTATGTCTAACAAAGAAAAAGAACTATATAAATTCAATAATACAAAACAATTCTAATGTAACCATGACCTTTTAATCTTACACTCAAACTCTCTCTTTCAGTGTGTGTCCTCTACTAATTCTTATAATGCTTCACGAGATCTGCAAACCTCTATCAATCCATAGGAGTCAATTGAAATTACCTTCACCTTATTATAAAACATATTAGTATGTTGACTCACCAAGATATTGGGAATCCATGCACCTCACAAATTTCCCCAATACCATTATGTCTCAGTATAGATAGAATGTCAAGTGACAGATAATCCTTTACATTAATTATCATCATTGTCTATTAATTTGCAGTATATCAATATTTTGAAACTTAAACACATGGCCAAAACACATTACAAATAATCCAATATGAGTTGTTACAATGAACAAACAATTTCAACTCCTAAAAGATTGAAAACATTATGGTCAACTAAAATATGTTCCCTATGATATTGGGATATTAGGTATTGAGATATTGGGATCTAAGGTATCGGGGATTTATCAATGTGCTACTCTTAAAACAACTCATATTGATATTATGTGTAGAACCTTGCAGATGGAACCTTGGATCATTAGGATTTCGAGAGATTGGCATATCAGATGATCGAGAATTTTGGTCTTGGTATTAGGAGATTTAGGAGATGTGTAATCAGGATTTTGGAGTTTTAGGAAACCAAGAAAAACTCCTTTTTCTAAAGGACTTATTATGTTTTTGTCTGTATACTTACAGAAATGTTATATAATTCACTTCTGCCTAACTAATGATGTTTTGGGTGTCAAGTCTTGGTATTTTAGAATATTTAATTAAAATGTGTCTATAATAAGACCTGACCCAATATAGGGAGCTTTGCCTCATAAGCTTGCAATCCTAGGAAAAAAATCCACTTGGTCACTAATCTCTAGAATATCATGCCTTCTACTAAGTTTATTAACCTGAAATAGAATTATACAATATTATAATCACTCCATTGATCCAAAATATGCATGGAAACTATTTTTATAAAGATCATTTAATTTCACTCACATTTCTACTTTGCATTGACATAAGAATATACACATCAATTAGAGAGATACATGCAATACTTGTTAACATAAACACACTATCTCATTTCAACCAACTTTGTACATGAAATTTCTCTAAAATATATATCTACCTCTAATTTCTACTCATGTCCCTTTTCAGGACTAAATTCACTGGTTTATCTTGGTGACTCTCTTGATCTGATTTCACATAGTTTGGGACCTCCCTTATCTTGGCCACACACCTCAATCCATGCTTGAAGGCTTACATAAATACATGGAATATTAACCTCTAGATTACAAAAAATTCCAACAACTCCATAAGTTCTACAACTAATTACTAAAATAGCTCTTGAATTTGACATCATATGGATCAAATTTATCTTCTAAATGTTATTAATATTCATACTAGGATATTTTATTCCTAAACATGCTTCACCTTCTTGATCTAGATTGGATCACTATATTGTTCTTAATCCATCTCTATTATTTTAGAGTGGAAAAAGTGGAGGAATCAACTCATAAGACCATTTTTACCCGTGAGACCAAGTTTGGCAAATTGGGGTTTGAAAACTTATTGGAGTAGTTTTAGGCATCAAATGGCACTTTTTGGGGCTAATAATTCATTTGTTAAGCACCACACATATTTTTTCTATTATACACATAGAGATTTTTCCAACAGTGTAAGAATTTCCTTAATTAGAGTCTATATACAAAAGTTATCCCACTCAAAAGTTGACCTTCCTATCTTAACCACCACAATTTGTTATTCATTGAAAATGGGCTAGCCGTATTGTTAAACACACACATGAATAGACAATAGATTCATATAAGTGTGAGTAACATTTACTATTCAAATGATATACATTTGCACTACATTCTTGTGACCCTTGGTCTTCATATACCAAGTGGTCTATTGGACTCCAGTGACTGTTCACCTTCCACACCAACCCTTAGTGGATTAGATGTCCAACATTCTGCTCCCCCCTAATCTGAAGGGGTACACACGAGTCCAAGAATAGAGCTATAATACAAAAGTAGCAGATGTCAGATGTCCTATCTAATATCTCTCCCAAATTTATTTACCTGATGTTAGATCTACTATCTTCTCCACTTCTGCATTATGAAGATTTTCGTAGATCACACATTTCGCTTGAGCATTATGTTGCATCACCTTTGCTGGAATAGGATCTCTTCCACATCCTTCACATGCAAAATGCTAAATGTCATATCCATAATCCAATAATCCAAATTTAACTTTTTCTTTCCATACCTAGTACTTTGGAGCAGTGAGTAGAGACACTCCTTGATGATCCATTCCTAAAAAGAATTCAAAAATATACCCAGATCTACCTTCTAGTAGTCAAGATGCACCTAAAAGAACCTACTCTAATACCAAGTGTTGGGAGATTGACAATACTTAGAGGGGAGGGTGAATAAATATTCTGCCGATGGACCAATCAATTAAACATTTTTCCTTTTTATTTCACAATTAACTGAGTCATTAATCAGTAGCACGAAATATAATCAACAACAATTAAACCACGAGAGATATATAAAAATAAACATACATAAACATGAGAGAAATAACACATAAAACACATCAACATAGGATATAAGGTGGAAACCCTTCTAGGAAAAAACCATCATCTACTTGTCTTCTTCTACTTCTTATAAATTCTTCTCTTACATCATGCATTAACCACCACTAGTGTGCAAGCCCTGACTTGTGACGCACGTGAGAAACCACTCGCTCGAGGCCACTCCCTGATGGAAGCCACCACTTCCTCAAATTTTCAAGCCACCACCTCCTAGAAGCCACCACTCCCTCAACTATGCAAGCCACTACCTACTATAATCCACCACAACCAATAGTTTCCTAGGCCACCACCTAAGGTAAGCAACCACTCCCATAGTTTTCAAGCCACAACCTGAAGGAAACCACCACTCCTTGAATCATCAAGCCACTACTTGTTGGAAAACCACCACTCACCCACTAAAGGCCACAACCTTCAAGCTCTTATGGACCACATTTCATCCATTTCAAACTAGGGCCTACGATCCTCTACAAAAAACAACTGTGAGTCTTTTTTCACAATTTTCAAACTAGACCCACAAAGGGAATTTCTAGGGGTAGATGAATTGGTTTGTAGGGAGAACAGGTTAGCTAGTGACTATAAATGGGAAAGGAAGACACTCAAGGAGGCTCATGAAGCTACACAGAAACTCAACCAGGGTTTGCAACCAAAATGAGGTCAAATCATGAATAAAACCCTCCTAGTTGGGAACTTGCAGAGACGGGCTGGAAGAGGAGGACACATCGAAAAACAAAATTATTGCTAGGAAGCGGAAAGGTCACCTACCTATGAGGGTCATACGCGATGTCCAATCGTCGAGTTTCACCATTATTCGTGCGACGAAGAAGAGTTATGAAAATGCTCAGTTGAGGCTGGTATTTATAAATTCGTTTGCACATGTGGGGGTTGCATGGGTCGCATTGTCTGAGTTAGGGCGGCATGCGACCCTTGTGACCCTCATGACCCTTATGACCTTTAAGGGTCGCCAAGTCGCATAGGTTGCTAGGTCGCATAGGTCGCGTTTCTAGGTGGGGAGACCTCTGCGACCTTTGCGACCCAGCGAATTAGTGGGTCACATGGTCTCACTAGTCGCATAGGTCACACAACAAGAAATATTGTCTTTGCAACTTCTGCGAACTATTGGTTTTGTGAGGTTGCATGATTGCATGGGTCACAAAAGGAGAAAACAGTCACACCCTTGTGCTGCGACTTGTTGACTAGACTTTGATTATGGACTTGGTTTGTCTTATGAGGTGGAGACCTAGGCTTTTGAAACTTTTCTGGGGTTTACAGGCTCCTAAGAAGATTTTAAAGATGGGTGGAAGTTATGGAAATGGTCAAGGGGCTCTAAAATTTTGAAGGACTGGAAATTTCGAAGTGTTTGTTGCAGCAACTACAACAAGACATCGGCATAATCATGATCACAACATAATTATCAGATATCATAAGGTCAAGGTTAAGATAATTCCTTTTATCTATGCACACCACACAAAACTATGAGAACAATCATTCCCAACATAGCCAAGGCATAGAATGCCTCAGATCCATTTACTTCACCTTTCCTGATTTCTTTTCTCATGATTGTCCTGCCATTGTCCATTTACACTAATGGACCCAACTGGTTGTCATACTCTTGCCTTCAAATTCCCTTATAGATGCACCAACTTTATCTGAGCCTTACATTATTTGTTGTATTTCATTCAACTCTCCTCGAGCTCCACTAACTTTCCTCCTTTCCCAACCAATTCACAATACTCTCAAAACATAAAAGGCAATCAAGAAGAAATCAAGAGAAAACCAATAACATAGGACACCAAAAACAAAGCGGTATTTTTGTACACAAGACGCAAATAAAACAGTAATCAAGCGCAAAAAATTACCAAAATACGAAAAGCACAAGACTGAAAACGTAAGCCATGACTCAATCACCATGTTTCCTAGTGCTTCCAAGGGAAAGATCAACCCGAGCCTTCTTTAAGATTTCATGGCGATCTCTTTTTCCATGTAATCCTCTGCATCATACAGCCATAAACATATAATTGTGAGTGCATAAATAAACATAAAAATACACTTTTTACCTTATCTTTTTGTTCCAAGAACGTTGCCTTGTAGTTGAACACATCTGTGTCACATCTTAAGGGACTCCAATTCCCTTGATAGATCTAGCTATAAATAGACACCATCTGTTATACCTATCAAATAAATGTCCACAAATATAACACATATCCACATAATGTGAGACAAAATCAAGGTTAAGAAGACTTCATGTATGCAAAGCACTCATTCATTTAGAATTAGGGTTTCTAAACCTAGCCAAAGGAATTCTTGCCCAATTACTTTCTTTTACCTTTACCTTGTTGCAACTGAGTCTTACTATGTACTGTCACATCACCCAATGGATAGTTATATAAACAAATCAACTATTGCCTTGTCATGATACCAAGCATGTTTCCTCCAACTATTCACACATGTCAACCACATGTTCTAAATATCAAGATAATCATATCTATCAATTTGAAATCAACCCTTTCCAAGACTAACAATCATGTCATAATCCATGGTCAACTCATAATCATTATACATAATACTACAACTATCACCTATTACACTCAAGTACATATCAATTGTTCCAACACATATGTGTTAGTATTACCATCCTAAAACAAGGTCATTTATTCATGCAACCTTACATACACATACCCATATCATGCAATTAATCAAACTATAGATGTACCATGTTAGATAAATCAAGTAGACAACATGATAGACACTAAACACTGAAGCACCAAATAGACGACAAAATCAAATAGTCAAGCACTAAGTAGACGACATAATCAAGCTCATACCTTAATGTATCTCAGGGGAGGTTATCTTACCTGCACAATCAATCCATATTAGCATGATATAACTTTTAACATATCAATTCAAACATAAATAAGGTCATGATATCCATAATAGTTACTAGCTAACATGTTCACATCATAAACTCTTAAATAATTATCATTCATGCATAACAATCACATATGAAAAGTCAGTCTAAATTGGTACACCACAATATCACAAACATGTCAACTCATACCTGCATGTCATAACCCTAACCATCTGCATAGGCCAATCCACTTTAGAATGATACATATAACATCAATATATTAATGCTATAACCCTAATCATCAATTTAACTAACATATAACAACAATATGTTAACATATAACATGCTCATCAACAACATATAACCTAATCATCATGCTAACATCATATAATAACAACAAGTTAACCTATAACATACTCATCAACAACATGTAACGTAGTCATCATATAATAACAACAAGTTAACCTATAACATACTCATGAACAACATGTAACAAAGTCATCAATTTATCTAACATAAAACAACAATAGAATTGCATAAAACCACAGGTTACTATCATTCTTGACTATCTGGAAAATATGCATATGACTACACTAATCAACTAGCATCTATCATGACATCAATAGGATGAAATGCATAAATATAACCATAATTCATATAACAATCCTTAACCTACATACCTGTATGCCCAACATAGAAACTTGTATGATAACATGTTCTTGCCTCGGTTTCTAATGTTGCAACTTCACTCTCTAATGGTCTGCATCTCCTGTTCTACCTCAATCAACACATTTGCATCATAACATACCAATATCATCATGATGACCTAATTGCATACAATGACTTCACAATGCATGTTTGACCTACCTTGCATGCATAACCATACCCATTAAAATGCATGCATAACAACATATAGACACTAACATGCATAACAAATGCATATACAACCATACACTCATGATGACACATACCACATCAACACCATCAACTCCTACATGGAAACAACACGACATCACTATAACCATGATAAACACCATGAAAATGCAACAAGAAAATGGGATACAAGCATAAGAAACACATATGCAATCGACGTGAATGCATGCCCAACACACTCCCAATCTAGTCCGAGGGGCGAACCATGCTCTGATACCACTCGGTAACACCCTCCTCCCACATATACCCAAGTAACCATCCAATTGGGGTAAACATGTGACGAGAAGTTACTATGATATTATTTGACCTCCTAAGTGAGCTTAAGGAAATGGTACCAACGTAAACACACCATACAGAGCTTCCACATTAGCAACAAGACTCTCAGGAACCATCCCAACATCTCAGGTAATCGGTCCCTAGAACCCACTGAGTTTTTTTACCATTACACTTCTGAATGCTCCCTTGATATGGGTATGCATGCGTCAAGAGGGCTTTGGATGCTCCCACAACATGGTATTCCAACGTCTAGGGAATTTTCTACCCAGTGTTGTGCCTGTGTCCTCAGGATTTGAGCCATTTTTTCAAGCCCATAGCCCAGGTCATTGCCGAGAACTAAATGAGACCTTTAGATATGATATATAACAATGGAATGATGATACATAAGCAATTAGTTAAATAAGGGCTTGATTGGACCCCTACTAGCCATGACATAAATTTCATCAAACACGTCACAAATATGTAATCTACAAGTTTAAACAACATATTTGAGCATAGGGGTCTCATACTTATCTGAGAATTGCTAAGAAGCATTGTTCCCTTATATCATTAGCTACAATTTCATCTATCATGACATATATACATTGTTCATTCATTTACAAATCAAAACATGATGAGAGCCATATATCATCACTGTCATAAAACATGCTCATAACCAACATATAAACAACATCATAACAATGATAATGCAACCATCAGTATCACATAATAACAAGTACACTTACCCATCATTTACAAGAGGAAAGAGCTCTTATTAACATATGAAAAATGCAACCAAGTTTAGTACTTCCACGTACCACCCGACTGTAGACATGGTTGAGCCAAAACTCTCTTCAGCTAGTCACCCCCATGCCATATTCCAAGCATGAGTGTGGAATATCATAAAACACATCAATCCAAAACCATCTAGGGCTTCCAGAGGCCAAGCAACTCAACCCATCAGATAGTGATTCTACCTCACGGTCGGACATCACAAAAACATCATCAGATTGGTCTCTACCCAAGCCTTCCAAGGCTCAAGAGCGTTTGTTCCGACCAAGGATTCCAGGACTAGTAACTCAACTCGCATCTTACTTTGGGCTTCAAGAGCATTTGTCCAACCATGGCTTCCAAGACTAGTTACTCAACCCACCAAGGGCATCCAAAGCATTTTTCGAACCAAGGTTTCCAAGACTAGTAACTCAACCCAAACTAAAGGAAACATGAGAACCAACCAAAATAAATAAATAAATAAATAAATAAATAACCCACAACACCATTACTATCCTAGAAATGGCAAGGCTAGGCAAATCCACTGTCAATCCAGGAAATCCTCCATGCAACTGACAGATCATGACCAATCAACCACATGTATATGCCATGCATGCCAAAACTAGTGAGTAAAACATACATGCAACTCGGTACTTGTAAGAAAAACTCATTGTAGTTGCTGATCCCCATGTGCTCTTATGCTTTCCTACTCTTCTTTTTCCTTCTTGCTCCAAAAATCCAAGTATGCCACACTCCTCCAAGAGTGCTCCAAGAAACTTTAAGTCTCTAAGAGTATGAGAGAGAGAGAGAATAGAGAAAGAGCTCCAAAACTAAATTGACAAAAGTCCACACTAACCATGTCTACCTGTTGATCCTCAAAAGCCTTTTTATCAATGAGAGCTCTATTTTCTTTAATTTCCATGATTTTACTTCATTTTCCTCTTCACATGAAACCTGTAACCTTTCACCTTCCTTTTTTGCTAATTTCCATTATTTTCATAAATAAATGCCAAAAATGTCATTTTGCCTTTCCAAAGCCTTTGTTGTTGTTTTTTCCAATTTCCTTTAGCCATAATAAACCAAATGAACACCCACTAGGATGTTTTTCCCACCATTCATCTTGGAATACGTGTCCCATGGCCGTAGTCTTATATATTTTTATAAGGACTAGTAAGATTCACCAATGCTTCTAAAGCTTATGATAAACTTCCATCCTTAAAATTTTCCCTGCTCTTCATACTTATCTATCTCTCCCTCCTTCCCTCTCTCTATCTCTATCTTCTTTCCTCTCTCTCCTCTCCTTCTATATCCCTATCTCCCTCTATCTCTTCTTATTTGTCTCTCTCTCTCACCCCCAAACATACACAATCTCTCTCCATACTCTTTATCTCTCTCTTCCCCCTCCCTCTTCTTCTCCCCCCTCCCTCTCTCCCTTGTCACTCCCCTTCTCTCTCCACTTTTCTCTCTCAATGTCTTTCTTCCTTCCTCCCTCACTCCTTCTCTCACTCCCTCCCTCTTTCTCTTCCTTTCTCATTGACCTCCCTATGTCTCTCCCCCAAATCACCCACTCTCTTTCTTTCCCTACCCTCTAACTTTGTTACTATCTCCTTCCCTCTCTCTCACCCCGTCTCTCCCCCTCCATCTCTCTCTCTCTCTCTCTCTCCCTCCCCCTTCACTCCCCCCTCTCTCTCTCTCCTCTCCTCTCTCTTTTCTCTCATTCTCTCCTCTCTCCCTCACTCTCTCTCCATCTCTCCCTTGTCACTCCCTCTCTTTCTCCACCTCTATCTCTCTATGTCTTTGTTCTTCCCTCCCTCTCTCTCTCCCTCCAACTTCATCTCTCTCTCCCTCCCTTTCTTCTTCTCTCTCTCCCCTCATCTAACTCCTCTATCCTCTCTCTCTCTTTTTCTCTATCTCCCACCTCCATCCATATGATTGAGAATTCTCACTCTGTGTAATGAATAATATATAAGGTTTGATATAATACTAGTTTTAATGAAAATATTATTATTATAATATATTGAAATAATAATGATCAATATTATTGATTATTATACCCATAATAATATATAAAGAAATAATATGTTTAAAAACAATATATTTTAATTTATAGCTACTTTTTAAATTATACACATTATACATTTTGTATTTTACATTTTATATTACATTACGTTTTTACATTTTGCATCATATTTTACATTTTACATATTACAATTTATATATGTATTAATTAAAATATATAAATTACACATTTAATATTACACTTCAAAAAAATGTTAACATACTTTGGTATAGTCTAAAACACTTCTCCATATAATTAATAAATTATAATTTTATTTTAAATGATATTATTATTATTATTAATAAGTATAAAAAACACTAATATAAAATTAATTGTATTTATATTTAAAATAACATTAACAAAAAGGAAAAGGGCATAATGTCATATTTGTATCTCATCATCTCATTTTTATTTTTTATTTATTTTTATTGTTATTAGTAATTAAATTGAAGGTTTAAAATTTTATTAAAATAAATTAAACATATTAACAAAATTAATATCTAAATATCATTCCTCATTAATAATATCATAAACATTTAGGAGCCTTAACACATTGGCCATACAGGAACATGGAATCCTGAGAGACATTCACGGACGGCCTTATTAAAAATGAAACGTTTAGCGCTTGCGGATAAACAGGACAACCATATATCGTCTTTCCCCGCCCGAAATCCACTTCTATGACATCCACCACAATCTTCGAAACGTCTGAAATATAGTAAACACCAACGGATTTATCGTGTGGACGCCCATTCAGCTCCGCCAGATCTATATGTATTAAAGTTTTTATTTTGAATGCTATTTTTTTATTTATTTTTTAACGCATTTCATATTTTCAAAATGGAAAGAAAAATCCATAAAATTAAAATATTTTAGTTTAAACTATTTGGTAAACAATATGTTTCATAGTAGGACTTGAGTTATCAACATTATTAATTATAAAAAAATCATAAAAATTAATTAAATTATAATTTTATGAAAATAATAATAAGTAGTATTATTAAATCTAAAAAAATTAATTTATGATTTAAATATATATATATATTTAAAAAATATAGATAACAAGATGTCTAATTATAGATATCCTTTCTTTTTTATTATAAAAAACTTTATATTATAAATATGTTTGGTTATAATATTATGGGTCAATATCATGACATATTAATATTAAATGTCCAAAAATCATTACTCCTGTTTAAATAAAATATGTTTAATTATAGATATTCTTTCTTTTTATCATAAAAATCTTTATATTATAAATATGTTTTGTTATAATATATGGGTCAATATCATAACATATTAATACTAAATGTCCAAAAATCATTACTCCTGTTCAAATAAAATATGTTTAATTATAGATATTCTTTCTTTTTTATCATAAAAAACTTTATATTATAAATATGTTTTGTTATAAAATTATGGGTTAATATCATGACATATTAATACTAAATGTCCAAAAATCATTATTCTTGTTCAAATAAAATATGTATATATAACAATTTTTTTTAATTAATCAATCTAATTAAAAAAAAAAATTACATAAAAAAATCATAACTAATTTTTAAAATAAATTTCTATTTTTAAAATAAATATTTCAATTTAATTTAATTTAAGATTATTTTTTTAATATTCTAAAATATTTTATAAAATTATTTTTTTCCTACTTGATTCATCATTATATTCCTACCGTCCACTAATTATTATGATAAAATTATAAAAATCCAAATCCAAATCCAAATCCAAATCCATTGAAATACGTTGTCCAAATCCATCTTCCCCGTTGTTAAGTTCCACCGTGTTGTCCTGCCACTTGTATTTGTAAGTGGTTAACATCCACCGTCTGGTCCTGCGCTCATAACAACACGTGTTTTTTTCCTATCAGAGGTTTCAACAGACTCAACTGAGATAACCAAAATAAAAGAGTGTTAATATTATAGTATTATGTATTCTAATTAAATTTAGAAATTAATATGAAAATGTTTTGATTGTGATTTATATATTACAAAGTAATATTATCATGTGTATAATTTAACATCTTTGTCATACTTGAAAGTAATGAAAAAAAAGCTTAAAATGCTTCTATATATTATTTTTTCAAGTAGAGTTTTGTTCTTAAATTTTATTTAGGATTTGATTTTCTTTAAGAATAAAAAATTATCACTAATTTATATCAATACGTTGTTAATTGAATTTATGTTGACATCATAAGATTAGACAAAGGCATTAAACTTGTGGAAACGTGGCTTAGTATGGTGATGACGAAAACATGTTTAGTTGTTGCCGCTCCCATTAACCCAAGACATTCTAACTCATAGCTCACAACTCTGACTTTAAACACATTCTGGAATTTCAGCAAATTTATTTTGAAAATGCAGTCAAAATAAAGATGAATATTTACTATGAGACTCCATGAGAGACCTTTCGCTCACCTTCTAAGCATTTTTCTCACCCCATCTTTCTTACTAGGACTCAACTTATCTAGCAGTGCAACGGGTAGAACAAAACAGGATTTCAAAACCTCATATGGAGCCTTGCAAACTGCTTGTTGTAAGCACTGCGAAATAATTTCGTAGCACTGTAAAAATCCTGTAGGCACTGCGAAATAATTTCGTAGCGTTGTAAAAATCTTGTAGGCATTATGAAATATTTTCGTAGTGTTGGGTGTGGAGCTTGATTATCTTCTTTATGCAGTGGTCTTTCTTTCAGCCGGATGTATACCTCAGGAAGATTGTACAACCATCCACATGGGGGGGACTTGTCCCTTCCCCCCTTAGGGGTCCAGGGAGCCCATCCCTAGCTAGGTGGTCTGGGGGCTAGCGGGCCCCTGAAGCTAAAAAATAGATGTAAAATACCTTGTAAAATGTTGTAATTTCATAGTCAATCTGAGTTGTTCATTAGGCAGATGATCTGACGGTAGAAGTAATGTTTAATTTAGGGTTTTTTTTCCCTAGAAGACAACCCCTTGTTATATATGAAGGAATTATATTGCGGCTGTGTATATGTGTATTCTAAGAAAGAAAGAGAGAGGAGATTGTGTGAGAGCAAAGAGGAAATTACAGTGGATCTGTTGTAAGTTGTATCTCTTCGATAATATAAAAGGAAGGACTAGTTGTTTCTTCAAGGACATAACCCAAAATTGGGTGAACCACGTATATTTGTGTCTCTCTTGTTTTATGCATTTTCTGTGTTTATGTTTCTGTAATATTTATGTGCTCCATTTCTGTGTAATATATAATTTTCTAACACATAGGATGTAGCACCCTAAAAAGATGTCTTTTTGAATTTCGAGGAAGGTGAAACAACTCGGCTTTGTTCCTAATCTATTCAACATTAGCTTGAATGGGTCCTTGACACAAGGGATGATTTCATACACCTTTCTTTGTCTCGATTATGCTCTCACCCAAATCACTAGTCATAATCCCAATTAAAAGGTCGTTACAACATCCGAAGCAATGGTGCTCTAGTTCAACATGCATGGAGACTCTTCATATTTGACAGCAGGAAGTTTGAATCAATAAATGACTAACGCACCAAGGGATATCGACCAACATAAAAATGTATACCACAGAACCATACATACATTGCAAAAATCATCCATATGCAGCACAACTCATGGTCTTCAACCTAACAACTACAATGTAGGGTCTAATTTCTAATAGACATACAACATCTAAAAAATGCTCAAAACCCACCTACGACACTACCAAATACCAGCAATAGTAGCACACATCAATAGACCAATAGCATACATTCATAACACAACAATAATGCTACGATAACCATATGAAGTTGCAACTTCATACGCATAGGGTGAAGATGTCCAGCTCTAGGTTACATCGTGACAATGACAGACTCTAATGAATCAAATCTTCCCTTTCAAACTTAGCTCTCAACCCTCAATCAGAGGTACATTGATTTCTAGCATCCAATGCTCTTCACCAATTCTTGTTTAAAAGACTCATATGGATGCAAGGTTAACCACAGGAATCTCAAACAAGGTACATGGATTTCAACACACAAAAACAACGTCCATTTTATAGGCCTAACAATCAACCTCTAATAAAATCTTGAAGGTATTCAAGTTCCTTTCTTCAGGAATTTCAAGTCACTCAGAAATCACAATCCTCAAGATTCAACCACTCATATTCCATACCAAAACAAACATGACACACAGATCCATAACTCATTTAACTGGTCATTTACATTTCCCCAAAGAGAAACAACTTCAATAATAATAGACATACAGAGAAATTACAAAACATAGATGTACATAAACATATTACTCATTAATCAACTCGAATACATTAACTTTGGCCAGATATACAATGTGACCATGTGCAGTCTAGACCTCTCGATCTCTAGCTCTTCTCCTAGCGCTAGAGCTTCTCCTCTCTTCTCCTCTATGTCCTTTTCCTCTCTTGCACACTACTCTTCTTCTCAAACATTCATTTCTTTTTAAAGAAAGCTAACATGGGCAACCGAGAGTCAGAAGATGAATAGTTTCTCCTTCTCACAAAATAAGGGAAACAAAAACTACATTTACATTAGGAAATAATTCCTCTAAATAACAAAACTCATTTCCAAATGTAAATATTTACCAAAGATTTAAGATTTATCCCAACATCATCATGTGACCATCCCATCACATTAGAAAGATCTCAGTCCAGTCTTCATTGAATTTAGTGCCCCATGTATGCACCTACATCATATGGGGTGGTCATGTATTTGTTTGTTTTCATTTCCTTGTATCAAGGGTTTGGATTTTACAAATTCTTCACCATTTCTTTCTCTTTCAGCTAGCTCCTTCTTTTTGACAAGTTTAGCACCAAAAGCGTTGGCTTTGGGTAAAGTTGTAGCCTCTTTAGTGCATTATAATTCATGTATGTTGTTTTTTTGGGGTACTTTTGAAAGCATGTTCATATCTCCTAGCCATCATCACAAATTGTAATCCATTTTTTGTCATGGGAAACTTGGGTAGTAGCTATATCTAGTGCTTCTTTCACAAAATTCTACTAACTATTGACCCAATATGTAGAGATAGATGCAAATCTCTTCTTTTTAGTATTGATATTTCATTTTCACTTTCAACATAAAAAGAAATCGGTTTATATTTTCTTATTGCTCATATTCTAGGAAAAAAAAACATATTACAATAAAGGTAAAAAAGGTGAATTAAACTAGAAATATATACCAATAAAATAAACATATACTTCAACCTTTTTTCATAAATCATAACTACCTTTGGTTCATAAATCATAACTAGGACACCCTTTCACCAACCATATTTTGCCTACCATTGCAATGATGATATAATTTTTTTACTTCAAAATAACTCCCCAAAATCACCTTAATCAAAAAACACCCAAAAGGCATGTAAATGTAGGATAATGTAAATCAACAAATCATGAAATAATAATCAAGTTTGAAAAATATATATTTCCTAAATGAAAAACAACTTTCATATCAAAGAGCTATTTGTAAAATTATTTTGCCCAATTTATTAATGTTGACATGGGAAGAACTGCAAAATTATAATTATATATATATATAGCATCCAACCAGAAGAAAAGAGTAGAACAATTAAAAACTACATAAAAATGTAACAAAAATATAAATAATTGATGTCTATCTAAATGGTATGACAGTTGCATCCCCATTCGATATTCTCACAATTCTAATTTGATAGTGTGTATACTTAGTATGTCCGTTTCCGTTCTATACAATGGCATTGCCTCTGCTCTAATTTAAACGGTGGTTGTATCACTTTTTATATCCAAATTCTTATAATACGTTAATATAAAAATTATTGAATTTATCATAGCGGGCAAGTTTCAATTAGGAATCAATTTTTCTATAAAATTTCAAAAAATGTGCCAATAATGTTATATATAAATAAATTTAAATATTTAAAAGCAATAATAATATCTAATATGACTGATTGTTTTTTTCCAATTCATACACTAATACATGGATGGTCAATCAAAAACTCATCCCCTATAGGTAGCCACTAATTACTAAATAGAGAAAGGAAAAAAGAAACCAATAATAAGATTGTAGATAGCTTTTTAAATAATGAATAAAGAATTTATATTATATTCATCAATGGCATCTTGAGCCAAAGCAATGTCTATTCGCTATCCTATATCATAAAAACCAAATATGTATATTTAGAAAATTCTCTTTATCAAGTAGGAAAATGGCACACACTTTTATAAATGTAAATCTGTAGATGTCAATCTTATGTCTATGAAATGAAAAAATTAAAAGAATATTTGATCAACCATACAACCAAAATCTAAGTAGGGAAATGGCAATTTTTTTTTGTATAAATGTAAATATGTACATATCACTTTTATGTCTCAGAAGTGCCAAAAGTACACAAGTTAAAAGAATGTTTTATCTACTCCACAACCAAAACCTATATTTCACATGATTTAATGAGCACGTTTGATAAATGAAGGATGTAGAGGCATCATCACACCTAGAATACCAAAAAAAAGAGTGAAATCACAAATTTTGCCAAGCTTGTATAATTTTATACATTACATTTGACATGATAGATAATTTAATTTATATTGCAATTTGCAAAGAAATGTATGTATTTATTGGGAAAGGGAATCAAATTGGTTGTAATTTTCTATTTAAGTGTATACCAATTTTTTTGAAAGCCATTTGATTTATGTCTAACAAATAAAAACTGATGCAGGAGCATCCAGCTCCGAAGAGACGGAAGGCAGTTGACTGTCTCATGGAGAGGGAACAAGGACAGGCCAAAGATTATATGCATCGTTGGACAGGTCATTAGACTTGTTATTGTTGTTTTCTTTTTATTATTATTTGTTTCATTTCCCAGAAGGTCGTTAGAGACCATAGAATTATAATTGTAAGTTGTTTTAGCTTAGGAGATAAATAACAGTTAGTTAACATTTTTGTAAAAAGAAACTGGCTGGCGGTTGTCAAAGTTCTGGTTGGACAGTTCAACCGAAAAGGGAAGCAGTTATGCTCTCCATGTATTAAAAACAGTGAAAAAAGAAATGAAAGGAGAGAACCTCCGACACAAGAAAGAAAAGATACAGTAAATGAAACCTCTGTAATACAAGCAATCACAAACATTTACTTTTGCCAACTAATGAACCATTATTTGTTATTCTGTACATTTTCATATTCTCCTATATGTTTTAGAACGCATTTGAAATGATAACACTACAAAGCTGTAACAGAACATGAGAAGATAAACAGTCACTGCTACAGAGTCATTTTCCAGCAACAAAAGTGAAGAATCAACTAACGGCCACAGACAGTGTCGCTACAGACAACCGTACCCAGTAAACAGAGGGGGGAACCATTCAACCGTCGCAATAAGAACTAGGTACTGAACTTGTTTCATTCTATTTACAAATTAACATAAATACAGAACGCAAGGAAGAGAAAATAGTTTAGCATCCATCGTTATTACAAACCCAGTACATTACAAAACCTCCTGAGCAAACAGCGTTCGGCCAAAGACAAATTTATTTTCAAAGCATAGCGTTCAAATTATTACAACAGAGCAGGGCTATCCAAGCCACAGACGCAGAATGAAACACAGTCAAATTACGACTTAAGTATTGTAGCCAAAACAGAATCAGAACAAGATTCTCGAACCCTCTATAACCTGACCATCAAACTACTGTCGGGAAAAGATCCTACCCATTTAGGAGACAGGTGGGATTCGAAGATTGGGAGCGAACAAACCCTCGGCGGCCAACCATCTCAACGACCTGCAAAGAAAGTGAGCAAGGGTTAGAACAGAACAAGGAAAACGTAAGAAAAAAAAACATAACAGGCGGAGAGAGCCATGGAATCCACAGGGCTTACCCATAATTGACAAAGTGACACAGCAGTACCGAAACAAATAGACCAAGCCTGAGACAAGGGACAAAAACCGTAAGGAACTGTAGCAGAAGAAGATGCAGAGTGAAGCATAGAGCTATTGTTACCTTGGAGGCGGAGACTAACGCATCGAACCGGAAAGCGCCGGAGTTAAAGAAACCCTGTCACAGTTGCAAACAATTAGATACCAAAGCTGAGAACCAAACCGTGTGACGGAAAACGCTCACAAGAATTACCAACCAACAATCGCACAGAACAGGGGAGCAACAGGGTTAACCTTTGTAAATTCATGCACACAACAGAGAAGCCGAAGGCGCGGGCAACCATAACGGAGTAACGCTCAACCACGAGCACAGTAACCCATCCGAAAACCACAACAGAGCAGCATACAGATGCACAGTTAACCTCCGGGAAGACAACACCTCAACAGAGCAGAGCTCAAAAACAAACACTGCGAAATGGCAAAGTGACATAAAAACCGAGGAGTAGGGTTTTAGCAAAAGGCGGGAGCAATAGACCGATAGAACCGACAGGTGGCAACCCTCAACCGGAGAGGAGGGACAGAAAATTAAAACTCACAGATTGTAATCGATACGGAGATTTAACATCATTACACTTGGACGTGACAGTCAAGTTAAACCGAGTTGATCGCCGAAGGGTCGAGAGGGCCTGTAAGTGTTGGCGTGGTTACAACTTTACACGTCAGGCTTCCACACGTTTGCAAACGTCGGGGGCTGGGCCATCAAAAGTGGTATCAGAGTAGGTTGCCGAGTAGGAACAAATGGAGGTTGGCAGAAGAGGAAGAGGAAGAGGGAGAGGAAGAGTGGTCTGGAGGGTAGCAGAAGAGGGACTCCGTGAGGAGATCCGCGTCTTGCGAGAACGATTGGAAGCGGTAGAAGCGGGGGAAAGGAGAAACCCAGCAGATGACAGTGATGAAGATGTGGCAGAACCAGAAGATGAGTTTGAGGGGGTAACACCGGAATTCCGGTTATTGAAGTCAGTTTTGCTGTCCAGTCATAAGCCAAAGCATGAGCTATCTACTTATGACGGAAGTCTTTCTGCAGACGTGTTACTGGATTGGTTAAGTGAAGTGAATAAATATTTTGAGTTTGAAGAAACCAGTGAGGACAAACAGGTGAAGTTCGCCGCCACCGAGCTGAAAGGACATGCGTCCTTGTGGTGGGACAACATTCAGGCGGAGAGGAAGAGGCTACACAAACCGCCTATAAAGAAATGGGCCAGAATGGAGGCAAAACTGAAGGAAAAACTTCTGCCGAAAGATTATTAGATTATGTTGTACAGACAGGTGCAGAACTTGAAACAAAGAGGGATGATTGTTAAGGAATTTACGGAGGAATTTTATAAGTTGAATTTGCGAGTAGGGTATGTGGAAGATACCCCAGAAAAAACAGCCAGATTTGTGAATGGTTTGAGGGGGGAAATACTGGATGAAATTGGTATCCTCTCACCCCGAATGTTGGATGAAGCTTACCAGTTTGCACTGAAGGCAGAGGAGAAAATTAACCGGAGGCAAAATGCCAGGAGAGGAGGTGGAACTGGTAGAGGGAAAGGTAAGGTTTTTGGTAGAGGCAGAGGTGCAGGTTCAAGCGAAGAAGGCAGCAGTTCTAAGCCTGCTGGCACAGCAGAAAAGGAAAATAGCACTAGAGGAGGACGACCAGCTCAGCGAGGGTGAGGAAATGGTCGGGGCAGGGGAACTGTCCAATGCTATCGTTGCCACAAGTTGGGACACAAGTCGTATGACTGTCCCGAAGGTGAACCGGTAGGTGGAAGAGGAGCTTATGTTGCTCAGCCAGAGGATGCTGAGGCAACACCTCAAGAAGCGGAGAACGCACCAGAGACAGGTGAAGCCTTGGTGTTGAATAAGGTGTTGTTAAAACCAGCAAAAGAAGTTGCAGAACCGGATCAACAAAAGGCTTTGTTCCGAACTGTTTGCAAGTCACAGGGTAAGTGCTGCAAACTGATCATTGACAGTGGAAGTACCGACAATTTAGTGGCTGTGGAGATGGTGGAGAAGCTAGGATTAAAAAAATTGAAGCACCCCACCCCCTACAAAGTGTCATGGCTGCAGAAAGGACATCAGTTGTTAGTTGATGAACAGTGTGAGGTGGAGTTTCAGATAGGCAGGTATAAGGATAAAATTCTCTGCGATGTTATGCCAATGGATGTCTGTCACATACTGCTAGGACGACCTTGGTAGTTTGACAGAAGTGCAGTTCATGACGGAAAAGCCAATTGTTATAAGTTTGTCAAAGATGGGATCAAGCACACGCTTGTACCCATCAAAGAGGAAAGTGCAGCTGAAACCAGTGGGGTGAAAGCGTTGCTGATGGGCGGAAAGGAATTTATAAAACAGATTGAGGACAGTGAAGTAAATTTCGCTGTCATAAGAAGACCAAAGGCAGTGATATTGCATACACATATTTCAGATTTGCCCGAAGAAATTCAAAAGATGTTGCAGGAATTTGGAGACATCGTAGTGGATGACCTTCCAGATGAACTGCCACCCAGGAGCGGTATTAGTCACTGCATTGACTTTATACCAGGGGCAAGTCTGCCAAATAAAGCAGCTTATCGTATGAGCCCTAAGGACCATGAAGAAATCAGGAAACAGGTCCAGGAGTTGTTGGACAAAGGACTGATTAGAGAAAGCATGAGCCCCTGCGCGGTACCAACCGTTTTGGCTCCAAAGAAAGGAGGAGAATGGCGAATGTGCACGGATTCCAGAGCCATTAACAAAATTACTGTTAGGTACAGGTTTCCCTTACCAAGAATGGACGATATGATGGACTGTTTGAGTGGGGCGGCTTATTTCTCGAAGATTGACTTAAAGAGTGGATATCATCAGATCCGAATTCGGGAAGGAGATGAATGGAAGACAGCTTTCAAGACGAATGAAGGCTTATATGAGTGGCTGGTGATGCCATTTGGGTTGAGCAACGCTCCCAGCACGTTCATGCGCCTGATGAATGAGGTACTGAAGGAATTCAATGGTAAGTTCGTAATAGTTTACCTGGACGACATTCTGATTTTTAGTAAGACTAAAGAGGAACATTTCAGGCATATACGAAGTGTGTTGAGGAAGCTGCAGCAAAACAAGCTGCTGATTAATCTGAAAAAGTGTACCTTTTTTCAGCGGGAATTAGTGTATCTGGGTTTTGTAATTGCGGAAAATGAACTGAAGATGGACCCAGAAAAGGTCTTTGGCCTGTCCTTGTTCCTTGTTCTAACAAATAAAAACAATTATATAAATTCAATAATACAAAACAATTCTAATGTAACCATGACATTTTACTCCTACACTCAAGCTCTCTCTTTTAGTTTTTATCCTCTACTAATTCTTATAATGCTTCACGAAACTTGCAAATCTCTATCAATCCATAGGTGTCAATTGCAATTACCTTCATCTTATTATAAAACATATCGAAATGTTGACTTACCAAGATATTGGGAATTCATGCACCTCACAAATTTCCCCAATACATTTATGTCTCTGTATAGACAGAATGTCAAGTGATAGATACTCCTTTTCATCAATTATCATCATTGCCTATAAAGTTTCAGTATATCAAGATTTTGAAACTTAAACACATGGTCGAAACACTTTACAAAGAATCTAATATGAGTTGTTACCATAAACGATTAATTTCAACTCCTAAAAGATAGAAAATATTATGATCAACTAAAATATGTTCCCTAGGATATTCGGATATTAGGTATTGAGATATAGGGATCTGAGGTATCGGGGATTTCTCAATGTGCTACTCTTAAAACAAATACTTATATTGATATGATATGTAGAAACTTGCAAATGGAACCTTGGATCATTAGGATTTTGAGAGATTGGGATGTCAGATGATCGATAATTTTGGTGTTGATATTAGGAGATTTAGGAGATGTGTAATTGGGATTTTGGAGTTTTACGAAACCGAGAAAAACTCCTTTTTCTAAAGGCCCTATTATGTTTTTATCTCGATACTAACAAAAATGTTATATAATGCATTTTCTCCTATCTATTGATGCTTTGGGTGCCAAGTATTGGTATTTTGGAATATTTAATTAAAACATGCTTATAATAAGATCTTACCCAATATAGGGAGCTTTGCCTCATAATCTTGCAATTTTAGGAAAAAAAATCCACTTGGTCACTAATCTTTAGAAGATCGTGCCTTCTACTGAGTTGCTTTACCTGAAATAGAATTATACAATATTATAATCACTCCATTGATCCAAAATATGCATGGAAACTATTTTTATAAAGATCTTTTGATTTCACTCACAATTCTACTTTGCACTGACCTAAGAATAGACACATTTATTAGAGAGATACATGCAATACTTGTGAGCATAAACACACTATTTCATTTCAACCAACTCTGTACATAAAATTTCTCTAAAATATCTATCTACCTCTAATTTCTACTGATGTCCATTTTCAGGACTAAATTCACTGGTTAATCTTGTTGACACTCTTGGTCTCATTTCACATAGTTTGGGACCTCCCTTGTCTTGTACACACACCTCAATCCATGCCTAAAGGCTTGCATAAATACATGGAATATTAAACTTCTAGATTACAACAAATCCTAACAACTATATAAGTTCTACAACTAATTACTAAAATATCTCTTGAATTTAACATCATATGGATCAAATTTATCTTCTAAATGTTATTAATACTCATATTATGATCTTGTCTTTCTAAACATACTTCGCCTTATTTGTTATGAAACCAGCTCAACAAAAGATAGAAAATATAGATCAACGACTTCAAAATTAGCCTCTTTGAGGGGGCAACCTCCTTGACATTACACAAATGAACAATTCTTGGATGATAGAAATGACAAGACCTCCTTTCTATATATAGGAGTATAAGGGGTCCCAATACAATTAGAGCCTACATAACAATAATATTGTAGGGGAACAACAATAACAATAGTGGGCTTCTATGGGGCATACTAATAGCAACACGGGGCCTATATGGGCACAATAATACAATAAGGGGGTTGCACTAATAACACTAAGGGATTACACCAGTAGTATAGGGACCTAATATGCCCCTCTCCTTCAAAAAGTGTTGTCCTCAATGCTTAAGTAGTCCTGGATGCTTCTGTGTAAAATTCTCATCCTCCCATGTGGAATATTCAGTGGGTAAGTTCTTCCACTTGATGAGATACTCTAAAATTGATTGATTTTGTAGTTGCCGATTTCTTATTTTTGTGATTGCTTCCAGTTCCAATATGATTTTCCCTTCTTCGTCAAGTTCTGGAAATATTGTTTGAACTGAGATATTCTCACCTATAGGCTTCTTTAAGCATGAAACATGGAAAACTGGGTGCACTCGGGAATATGAAGGAAGCTCCAATTTGTATGTCGTAGTACCAATCTTTTGTAACACCTTGTATGGACCATAATAATTTGGTGATAATTTATTATCCTTCTTAGCTTGCTTGAGGGACATTTGTTTGTATGGTTGTAGTTGTAGAAATATTGATCTGGATTTAAAAAGGAACGCAACAAATTACAGAGATAACCATAAACACAAAGATGCAATGGAAATAATACTTCATTTCATTAATGTAAAATACTGAAATATGCTTAGAAACAGAAATGGAAATAAACTAGCTAGGGCGATGGTAACTTATCTCTGAGAAGAGATGTGGCGGCTACATGCCTCTGAACTGTGTTACAATGAGGCTTGAAGGCCTATTTATTGTTGAGAAATAATCGAAAACCCTAAACATCCAAAAACCCAATCCTAGAAGATGAAACGCCAAACTATGAGCCCCGTTTGGGTAAATTAGTACATCAACTTCCCGGGGTCGTAACTTTGGCAGACGATCTCCGTTTGATGTGCACATTATCTCGCTAGAAAGATCTATCCGAGAACTACAACTTGGGATGAGAAACACTGTTTATGTACCCATGTTGCTCCCAGTTTTCCTAAAAAACGTCGTTTAGGGCCTCAAAACAGCTCCAGAAGTTTAGGACCCAAAAAACTGCTAAAAGGAGTAAATTGTGCTACAATTAGGGAAACTAAAAATCTAAAAGAAACAATGGTGGGGGTCCAAGTGGATTTGGGGGGTGGCCACCAATATCCACCTGGATCATTCCTCCCCCCTTAGGAATCAATGGTCTCCATTGCGTTGAGTTCCTCCATGAGATGAGGAAACTTCTGCTGAACTTGGTCCCTTGGGAGCCACTTGCCCTGGTGAAGGAGTTGGCCTGCTTTGAAAACTCGATACAGTTGGGTGTTCGGCTGGCGAGTGTGTTTGATCTGTGCGTCCATGATTCGATCATTTGCAACTTGTTCCATGTAATCTGGATTTAACTCTGTGGGTGTACGTTGTTCTGCGATGTCAGATGTGTCTAGTAATGGTGGAAAGTATGGCCGAAGATAGTCCACGTTGAACACTGAGTGTAGGCCAAGGAATGGGCGAATGCTGAGCTCAAATTCATTGTCTCCCACAACCTTGGTAATGGTGTAAGGACAACATCAGAGTGGTCTGAGTTTTTGATAGGTTCTAGTAAGGCGTTCCTTTTGCAAATGCAACCAGACTTTGTCGCCCACCTGAAACTTGTGTGGAACCTGATGTTGATCATGTCTCTGCTTGTACTTCGCATTTGATTTCTCCAGAATGTCATGGACCTGCTGGCGAATATGTTGGATGTGCTCAATGAAGTTGTTTGTCTTATCTGTTTCAGACTGGACATGAGCCGAATCTATGTGAGCAGCTACAAATGGCATGGCCACATCAATGGGACATAGTGGCTGGAATCCCAAGCCCACCTGAAAAGGGTTGTGGCCAGTCGAGCTGTGGAGAGCCCGGTTGTAGCTGTGTTGAACATAGGGGAGGCTCTCGTCCCATGTGCGTGGATGCTTTGAGTTGTACATGTGCAGAATGTGTACGATCATCTTGTTGACAACCTTTGTCTGGCCATCAATTTAAGGATGGAAGGCTATGGACTTAGTGAGTTTGTTGTCTAGCATCGACCAGAGACTGGACCAAAATGTACTAAGGAACCTGCTATCCCGGTCTGAGATGATAGACTGTGGGATCCCAAAGTGTACCCACACTCGTTCAAAGAAGATTTTAGCAATGGCTTCTGTTGTGATATTCTTCTTGTAGGCCACCATAATGGCCATCTTCGAGAATCTGTTGACGACCACAAAAAAAAGTCATTTCCATGCTTAGTGGAAGGAAGACCTGACATGTAAACCATGGAGATGGATTCCCAAGGTTGAATTAGGGTAGGAAACGGGATATAGAGGCCTTGCTTCTTGATGGTCGGTTTGACAATGGCACAGGCAGTGCATGATCTGATGTACTTCCTAACATCCCGTCGAAGATTTGGCCAATAGAAATACTTCTGCAGTACTGCCACCGTTTTCTTGACCCCGAAATGCCCAGCTGCGCGACTGTAGTGTGCTTCCCAAATCATCTTGGCACGCTCTCTTGAAGGAACACAAAGGTGAACCAGGTGGCATAACAGGGCATCCTGGAGGTGAAAATCTGGAACATGTTGACCCTCCAAGGGTTTCTGGTATGTCTGGCTGAATTCTGGGTCGCTTTTGTAGAGAAGTGGCCAATCAGAAGTCTCGTGCCCACAAGAGTTGATCACGGTGGTTAATGCCATGATCGGTGGTCAACTGAGGTAGTCTACAACATTATTGGTGTTGCCCTTCTTATACTTGATATTCAAATGGAACTGTTGCAGGTATGTGGACCACTTATGATGGCAATCATTCTGTAATTTCCCTTGGGTCTGTATGAACTACAGGGGTCGGTGGTCTGTATGGATGACCGTTTCCTTCCCCAAAATGTAATGCTTCCATTGTAGGCAGGTATGCACAATGGATTACATATCTTTGTCATAAGTGGGATACTTCCGTACTATGTCTGAAAGTGTCTCACTGTGATATGCCACTGGATGCCCGTGTTGAGTAAGGACTGCCCCAATAGCATAGTCAGAGGCATCTGTCTCGACCTTAAATGGTTTTTGCAAGTCTGGTAATGCGAGCACTGGTGTTGAGTAGAGGCGATCTTTCAACTCTGTGAATGCCTTCTGTTGAGATTCAAACGAAAATAATTTTGCTTGTGCTCCTCTCTTGGTGACTTGACTCAAGGGCCAAGTGATATGAGAAAATCCCAACACGAACCTGTGGTAGAAGTTGGCAAGACCTAGAAAGCTTCAGAGCTCTATTAGAGTGGTTGGAGATGGCCAATCCTGAATGAATTGGATCTTGGCTAGATCCACATGCACCCCTTGTTCATCAATAATGTATCCTAGATACTGAACTTGGGTCATGCCAAAAGTGCATTTCTCCAAATTGGCACATGACTTCTGTTGCCGCAGTGTTTGGAGAACCCGTCAGATGTGGTGGAGGTGCTCTTCCCAACTCTAGCTAAAGATCAGGATGTCATCCAAGTATACCACTACAAATGAGTTGGTGAATGGCCGTAAGATGTCATCCATTAGCCTCATGAAGGTTGTAGGAGCATTCGTCAATCCGAAAGGCATAACCAACCATTAGAAAAGGTCCTCCTTGGCTTTGAAGGCAGTCTTCCACACATCGGAGGGTTCGATTGGTACCTGGTGATATCCTGACTTCAAATCCATCTTGCTAAAATATTCCCCCCCCTTCAGTTGGTCTAGGAGGTCATCCATCTATGGGATCGGGTAGCTATTACAGGCAGTGATCTTGTTAAGCACCCGATAGTCAATACAGAGTCTCCAAGTCCCATCCTTCTTCTGTACCAACACGATCGGGCTCGCACAGGGCGTTGAACTTGGATGGATGTGACCTTTCTACAGTAGCTCTTGAATCCGCCTCTTGATTTCATGATTCTCTAGAACGGAGCGCCAATAGATTAGTCCATTAGGCAGTGGTGCACCTGGGGTCAAATCGATGCAGTGCTTGCCTTGACAGTGTAGAGGAACCCCTGAGGGGGAGGTGAATATGTCCTCACACTCCTCCATGACCTTGTCCATCTGTAGTTGTCGTGCGGGGGGACCCTGTCTAGAGGTCGTGGCCACCATCTTCTTCTTTCCTTGAGGGCGTATCATCAGGAAAACAAATTTCCCAGTTTTGGAAATGAGCTTACTGCATTGTTTTGCAGTAACCAAAGAGATGGCAGTAGGCGGTGCTACCTCCAGTATCCTGTACAACTTATTTCCCAAAGTAACAATAATAGCACGGGGCCTTGATTCATACACAACATGTTGCTTCCACAAGTATGGTTGTCCTAATAATACATCACAAACTTCAAGGGGAGAAATGTCACACAATACCTCATCCGTGAAGGGCTTGATGTTGTATGGAAGGTGACACTGCTGGCTCACGTGAAGATCCCATCCTTGGTGAAGCCACCTGATGGTGTACGGTTGTGCATGTGTTGTGGTTGGTAAGCCCAACCGCTTCACGACCTTTGTCGAAATGAGGTTCTTTTGGCTCCCACTGTCGACAATGAACTATAGCAGGGAGCCCTTTACCCACATCTAGGAGTGGAAGAGATGCTCCTCCTCCTCTAGATCTTCGGGTTCCTCCTTTTGGATCTTCGGGTTCTTCCTAATCTACTTCCCCTAGGTTCTTCTAACCCTCGAATATGGGGATTTCAAAATTAACTTGTACCTTAAACGGTGTGGCATTTCCAGAGTCGCTGTTGGAAGCCGATGTGTTACCCCTGGGTAGCCGTTGAAGGATCTGTAGAAAGATGTCCATCATTGCATTCCTTTGTCACTTGAGGACTTCTTCAAGCAATATTTTGATAGGATCTCCTGCCACCTCATCTTTATTTTCATCTGCCATGGGTGGCCGTCGGGATTTGTGAGGCTATTCTTGTAAAGGTTCGGCCAGTTCAAGCCCTAACTCCTTATATCCCGTCCTTGTTGGGGACATGCAAAGAAAAATATAGAAAAAGCAGACCGCTCTAATACCACTGGTCTGGATTTAAATAGGAACACAACAAATTACAGAGATAACCATAAACACAAAGATGCAGCGGAAATAATACTTCATTTCATTAGTGTAAAATACTGAAATATGCTTACAAACAGAAATGGAAATAAACCAGCTAGGGCGATGGTAGCTTATCTCTGAGAAGAGATGTGGTGGTTACATGCCTCTGAACTATGTTACAATGAGGCTCAAAGGCCTATTTATTGTTGAGAAACAATGGAAAACCCTAAACATCCAAAAACCTAACCCTAGAAGATGAAACGCCAAACTTTGGGCACCATTTGGGTAAATTGGTACATCAACTTCTTGGGGTCGTAACTTTGGCATACGATCTCCATTTGACGTGCACAATATCTCGTTAGAAATATCTATACTAGAACTACAACTTTGGGATGAAAAACACCAACCATGGACCCATGTTGCTCCCATTTTCCCAAAAAATGTCGTTTAGGGCCTCAAAACGACTCAGGAAGTTCAGGACTTGAAAAACTGCTAAAAATAGTAAACCATGCTACAATTAAGGAAACTGAAAAGCTGAAAGAAAAAATGGTGGGGGTCCAAGTGGACTTGGTGGGTGGCCACCAATATCCACCTGAATCAAATACCCAATCACCTACATCAAAATGTCTTTCGCTGCGATGTTGATCTTCCTGTTATTTCATTCTATTCTGTACCAAAGTGAGGTTATCCTTTAAGAGTTTGAGAACTTGTTGTTGATGCTCGATGTGATATTCCACTACTTGAACCTTAGAATTTTCTTTTAAAGATGATGTGATGGACGGTGGATGATATCCATAAAGTGCCATAAATGGGGCGATTTTTGCTGCAGTATGGAAGGAAGTGTTATACCACCATTCAGCAAGAGGCAACCACTTGATCCATTATGTGTGTTTATCAGAAACAAAGCAATGAAGATATCCTTCCAAACATTTGTTCACTATCTCAGTTTTCCCATCAGATTGAGGATGATAAGATGAGCTATGAGCTAACTGAGTACCCAAATATTCCACCTCTTGTACTCCAATGAAACATTTGGAGCTTTTTTCATATAATTGTTTCTCCTCCAATAGTTTGAGAACCATGTCAACATGTTGAACATGATCCTTCCAAGACTTTTTGTAGATTAGTTTATCATCAAAATTTACTAACAAAAATTTTCTAAGGAAAGGTTTGAAAATGGAATTCATCAAACCTTGAAATGTAGAAGTTGTATTGGTAAGGCCAAAAGGCATGACCAAAAATTCATAATGACCCTCATGATTTCTAAATGTTGTTTTTGGAATGTCTTTAGTCTTCATTCTAATTTGATGATATCCTGAACAAAGATCCAGGTTGGTGAAGTAAATTGCTCCATGTAATTCATCCAATAAGTCATCAATGACTGGAATGGAAAATTTATCTTTAATAGTAATCTTGTTTAGATCCCTATAATTTGGGCAAATGCACCATGATCCATCCTTCTTGTGTACCAATACCATTGGAGTAGAGAAAGAACTTTGACTAGGTTGAATTATATCAGCCTCTAGCATTTCTGCAACCATATGTTCAATTTCACTCTTTTGGGCATATGGATATCTGTAAGGCCTGATGTTTGGGGGAACATTTCCTCGAATCAAATGAATAGCATGATCACGATCACAAATAGGTTGGAGGCCTTTGCGAGTCTCAAATACTTTGGAATGATTGTCCAAAACATTTTGGATATCTCGAGAAATAGAAGATTTCGACGTGGGAACCTCTAGTGAACATAATTTTTTAATTACACCCCATTTTTCTTTCTTTAGAAGCTCTGTCATGTTGTTAGAGCTGCTTATCTTTCCTGCTTTCCCTACGATAATCCTCAATTCAACTTCATTTCCTTCCCAAAAAAATTCAAGAAAAGTTCTTGAAAATTAAAAGCTATCATACCCAAAGATTGAATCCATTGGACTCCTAGTACAACATCTGCAACACCCATTGGAATGGAAAGAATTGGATTATTAAAGACATATTCTCCCATGGATAGCTTGATATTATGGAACTTTGCTAAGAAATTTATGGTTCCTCCTTTTTCAACCATTACTTGACACTTTGGTGCTATATATAGGAAGCAATTCAATTCCTTGGCTATCTTACAATGAATAAAATTATGGGTACTACCTGAATCAATCAACACTATTACCTTTTTCTTGTTGATATGCCCTTCTATCTTAAAAGTTTGAGGAGTGGTAATTCATGACAATGAATTACAAGATATGGTTAGATTCATTTCTTCTTTCTTTGGGATTGGTTCCTGGTGTATATCCTCATCTTTTGACATTTCTTGTTCTTTTTCTTGCTCCTATTCCCCATCTATGTAAATCAATTTCTTCTTAGCACACTTAAGACATTTAATGTATTTTCTATCACAAATATAACAAATCCCTTTTGCTCTTTTTTCTTCGAATTGTTGTGGTGTCAACCTTGTAGGTGGTGAAAGGCTAGGGGCAACAACACTTCCATCTTTATAATTATGAGTGCTATGCTTCCTTGTTGCCATAATTTTGCTTTAAATATTTCTTTCCAACTTGTATGCCTTCTCCAATAAATCAGGTTCCCAATGAGGAACCTCATGTTGAATGTTATCCTTTGAATTCCCTATGAATACATCAATCCTCTACTTCTCTGGAATATAATTTAGCCTTATATTCAAGTTTTGGAAGTCCTTAATGTGCTCTGCCATTGAACCCTTTTGTTTGAGATTTATCTATTGGCTAAAGAAGGTGTTTCTCTTTGTATCCTCATAATGTGCTATCATTTCCTCCATGAAAATTGGCCACGTGACAATTGGTTTTCGAGAACAAATCCTGTTATACCATAAAAATTGATTCGGTTCTAAATTTAGAGATGCAATACGTACCTTTTGTAACAGTTGCACATCATGTAGATCAAAATATTTCTCCATCTGTAGTATTCATGTTATGGGGTCCTTGCCATCAAACTTCCTCATATCGATCTTTGGAATATGGTGGGTCTTCAATCCAATGTTAGATTCTATGAAATCATGATTAACATTTATTTTTTTCTCATCATGAGTTTCCTCTACTACCTTTTCATCATTAGGAGGCCTTTCTTGTAGCAGCTTTATCCCACCTTCCTTCAAACCTTCCATGTCTTTCTTCAAATATTCCATGCCTTTCTTCCAATATGCTTCCATACCATCGATATCAGCTTCCATGGAATAGATAAAACTATTTATATTAGCTTCGATCACATTCTTAAAATAATCCATCCAATTTTGATTACTAGGTGTTTCTGTTTTCTTGATTCGAGTCATTATTTTTCTTGCTTTTAGGATCTCAATCTTGAATCTGATGTATCTCTGCAATTTCAGATCTAAAAGGTCTGGAATTGTGACCTGTGGTAGCCCTCTGCATCCTCCTTCTAATGCCATAAGTCGCATCAAAATTGGATTCTCCAAGAAAGAGTTATGCCCAATCTCCCAAGATGACTTGATTATATACTTTTTCAGTAGAGTGAACTTGTATGAAGTTCCACATGTCATTGTTTTGACTTTTGAACCTGAAAACAATACACAGAGAAGTATAGTCCATCCTGTTCTGTAACTTCTTACTAAATTTCAATCTAATGCTTAGAGAGACAATTATGATGATTTTCCCAAGGTCACCTATTTGGGATGTAATTTGGGAGCCTGCAAAAACCTTAAATATCTTGGACCATATCTCTGAAAATATAGTGAAACAATATTTGTAATTTGCGCCCGAGCTTCACCAAGATTTCAGATCAAATGAGTTTTAATTTCAGAGTCTGAACCTTCGTAGAAACAAAATTATAGCAAAAATTCCACGATGACCTGTTTGAGATGGAATTCTAGAACTTGCAAAAACCCTAACTTCCTCATATCATATCTCCAAAAATATAGCGAGACAAGATCTAGGATGGTAAAAAAAATTTTATGAACGCAACCAGAACTTAACATGGAAAATTGAATTCCATTGAAGTATGTTGTCCAAATCCATCTTCCCCGTTGTTAAGTTCCACCGTGTTGTCCTACCACTTGTATTTGTAAGTGGTTAAGATCCACCATCTAGTCCTGCGCTCATAAAAACACATGTTTTTTTCCTATCCATAACATTTTTAGATTTTAAGAGGTTTCAACAGACTCAATTGTCAGAGAACCAAAATAAAATTGTTCAGAGAACCAAATTAAGCACAGATCACAAAGAAAACTAGGACGTGACTCAAGATCAGAGAAAAACCATCCAATAAGATGACGCTAATAGTAGGTATTGATGATTTAACAGTGAAAATCAATTGCCTTCAATCTCACAAATAAAAAGGTTATTCTTTATTGCAATAAGAAGCAAGTACCACTATAGCTGGGATGTACTACAGTTTTGCATGATTGAGTTATAGCTTCAGAAATAATTTCAATGTGCTCCAAAATTACCATAGTAAGTTGCATCACCGATAGTCAATAACGAACTCTTTGACATCATTTTAAATAATCAATTTTTTTTTTTTAATAGATAAATAATTAAGTGTTATATTAGGTAAGTGTAGATAAAAATAAGGTTTGGTAATTATATGTCCAATATAGTTTATAACAGTATTAATATTATAGCATTGTGCATTGTAAGTAAATTTAGAAATTAATCTAAAAATGTTTTGATTTTGATTCATATATTACTAAGTAATATTTTAATGTGTATAATTCAACATACTTGTCATACTTGAAATTAGTGAGAAAATCTTAAAGTGCTTGTCATGCATTTTCACACATCTTCACACATATAACATCTTCTTAAGTAGAATTTTGTTCTTAAATTTCATTTAGGACTTGGTTTTCTTTAAGAATAGAAAAATTGTCACCAATTTATATCAATATGTTGTCAATTGAATTCATGTTGACATCATAAGAGTGTACAAAGGCATTAAACTTGTGGAAACGTGGCTTAGTATTTTGATGACAAGGACATGTCAAGTTACCCCGCTGCCAATAACCCAAGACACTCCAATTGATAGCTCACAACTATGTCTTTAAACACATTCTAGAATTTCACCAAATTTATTTTGAACATGCAATCAAAATAAGGATGAATTTTTACTATGAGACTCCATGAGAGACCTTTCTCTCACCTTCTAACCCTTTTTCTCATCCCATGTTTCTTACTAGGACTCAACTTATCCAATGGTGCAACAGGCAAGCCAAAACATGAATTCAAAACCTCATATGGAGCCCTGCAAACTGCTTGTTGTAAGCATTGCGAAATAATTTCGTAGTGCTATAAAAATCCTGTAGGCACTGTGAAATAATTTCATATCACTGTAAAATCCTATAGGTGCTACGAATTATATTCGTAGCTTCATAGCACCCCAAAAAGTTGTCTTTTCGAATTTCGAGGAAGCTAAAACAACTCGTCTTGGTTCCTAATCAATTCTACACGAGCTTGAATGGGTTCTTGACACAAGGGATGAGTTCATACACCTTTATTTCTCTGGATTATGCTCTCACCCAAAAGTACTGGTCTGAATCCCAATTAAAAGGTCGTGACAACATTCGAAATAGTGGTGCTTTAATTCAACATGCATGGAGATTCTTCATATTTGACAGTACGAAGTTTGAATCAATAAATGACTAACGCACCAAGGGATATCGAACAACATAAACACATATACCACATAACCATATATACGCTACACAAACCATCCATATGCAGAACAACTCATGGTCTTCAACCTAACAACTACAACGTAGGATCTAATTTCTGACAAACATACAACATCTAAAAAATGGTCAAAACCCACCTACAGCACTACCATATACCATCAATAGTAGCACACATCAATAGACCAATGACATACATTCATAACACATCAAGAATGCTACAAAAAACATATGAAGTTACAACTTCATGCGCACAGGGTAAATATATCCATCTCTAGGATACATCATGGCACATATAAATGCATATTAAATGACAGACTCCAATGAATCAAATCTTCCCTTTAGAACTCAGCTCTCAACCCTTAATCAGAGTTACGTTGATTTCTAGCATCCAATGCTCTTCACTAATTCTTGTTCAAAAGATTCATATGGATGGAAGGTTAACCACAGAAATCTCAAACAAGTTACACTGGTTTCAACACACAAAATCATCGTCCATTTTACAAGCCTAATAGGAAACCTCTAATAAAATCTTGAAGGTATTCAAGTTCCTTTTCTTCAGGAATTTCATGTCACTCAGAAATCACAATCCTGATGAATTCAACCACTCATATTCCATAACAAAACAAACATGACACACAAATCTCTAACTCATTTGACTGGTCATTTACATTTCCCCAAAGAGAAACAACTTCAATAATAATAGATGTCGGTCTAAATGGTATGAAAAATGCATCCCCATTTGATATTCTCACAATTCTAATTTGATGGTGTGTATACTTAGTATGTCATTTTCCATTATATACAATGGCATTGCCTCTCCTCTAATTTAATGCTATGTACAGTGGTTGTATCACTTTTCATATCCAAATGCTTATAATACATTAATATAAAAATTATCGAATTTATCATAGTTGGCATGTTTATATTAACATAAAAATTATCAAATTTATGATAGTTGGCAAGTTTCAATTAAAAAATCAATTTTGTTATAAGACCTAAAAAAATGTGTCAATAATGTTATATATAAATAAATTTAAGTATTTAAAACTAATAATAATATTTAATATGATTGATTGTTTTTTTCTAACTCATACACTAATACATAGATGGTCAATTAAAAACTCATCCTCTATAGGTAGCCACTAATTACTGAATAAATTTTCATCCTCTATAGGTAGCCATTAATCACTGAATAGAAAAAGGAAAAAATAAACCAATAATAATAAGATTGTAGATAGCTTTTCTAATAATGAATAAAGAATTTATCTTATATTCATCAATAACATCTTGCGGCAAAGCAATGTCTATGCCCTATCATAAAAACCAAATGTTTATATTTAGAAAAATCTCCGTATCAGGTAGGAAAATAGAACTTTCTTTTATAAATGTAAATATGTACATGTTAATCTTATGTCCATGAAGTGAGAAAATTAAAAGAATACTTCATAAACCATACAACAAAAATATAAGTAGGGAAATGGCACTTTCTTGTATAAATGTAAATATGTACATATCACTCTTATGTCCAAGAAGTGCACAAATCAAAAGAATGTTTCATCTACTACACAACCAAACTTATATTTCACATGATTCAATGAGCACGTTTGATAAATGGATGTAGAGGGATCATCACACCTACTGAATACAAAAAAAAAGAAGTAAAATCAAACATTTTGGCAAGCTTGTATGGTTTTATACATCACATTTGACATGATAGACAAATTAATTTATATTGGAATTTACAAAGAAATGTATGTATTTATTGGGAAAGGGAGTCAAATTGGTTGTAATTTTATGTCTAATTGTATATGGAATTTTTTGAAAACCATTTTATTTATGTCTAACAAAGAAAAAGAACTATATAAATTCAATAATACAAAACAATTATAATGTAACCATGACATTTTACTTCTACACTCGAACTCTCTCTTTTAGTTTTTACCCTTTGCTAACTCTTATAATGCTTCATGACACTTGCAAACCTCTATCAATCCATAGGAGTCAATTGAAATTACCTTCATCTTATTATAAAACATATCGAATTGTTGACTAACTAAGATATTGGGAATGCATGCACCTCACAAATTTCCCCAATACATTTATGTCTCATTATACACATATTTTCAAGTGATAGATACTCCTTTACATCAATTATCATCATTGTCTATCAAGTTTCAGTATATCAAGATTTTGAAACTTAAACACATGGCTGAAACACTTTACAAATAATCCAATATGAGTTGTTACTATAAACGAACAATTTCAACTCCTAAAAGATAGAAAATATTATGGTCAACTAAAATATGTTCCCTAGGATATTGGAATATTAGGTATTGAGATATTGGGATCTGAGGTATCGGGGATTTCTCAATGTACTACTCTTAAAACAAAGACTTATATTGATATGATATGTAGAACCTTGCAAATGGAAACCTGGATCATTAGGATTTTGAGAGATTGGGATATCAGATGATCGATAATTTTGGTGTTGATATTAGGATATTTAGGAGATGTGTAATTGGGATTTTGGAGTTTTAGGAAACTGAGAAAAACTTCTTTTTCTAAAGGCCCTATTATGTTTTTGCATTGATACTAAAAAAATGTTATATAATGCACTTTCTCCTATCTAATGATGCTTTGGGTGTCAAATCTTGGTATTTTGGAATATTTAATTAAAACATTCTTATAATAAGATCTGACCCAATATAGGGAGCTTTGCCTCATAATCTTTCAATTCTAGGAAAAAAATCGACTTGGTCACTAATCTCTAGAAGATCATGCCTTCTACTGAGTTGCTTAACCTGAAATAGAATTATACAATATTATAATCACTCCATTGATCCAAAATATGCATCGAAACTATTTTTATAAAGATCTTTTGATTTCACTCATAATTCTACTTTGCACTGGCCTAAGAATAGACACATTGATTAGAGAGATACATGCAATACTTGTGAGCATAAACACACTATTTAATTTCAACCAACTTTGTACATAAATTTCTCTAAAATATCTATCTACCTCTAATTTCTACTGATGTCCCCTTTCATGACAAAATTCACTGGTTTATCTTGTTAACTCTCTTGGTCTGATTTCACATATTTTGGGACCTCCTTTGTCTTGGCCACACACCTCAATCCATGCATGAAGGATTACATAAATACATGGAATATTAAACTTCTAGATTACAAAAAATCCCAACAACTCCATAAGTTCTGCAACTAATTACTAAAATATCTCTTGAATTTAACATCATATGCATCAAATTTATCTTCTAAATGTTATTAATACTCATATTAGGATCTTGTCTTCCTAAACATACTTCACCTTCTTGATCTAGATTATATCACTATATTATTTGTAAGTCATCTCTATTATTTTAGAGTTGAAAAAGTGGAGGAATCAACTCACAAGACTGTCCGGTGAGACCAAGTTTGGCAAATTGGGGTCTGAAAACTTCTGAGAGTAGTTTTAGGCATCAAATGGCACTTTTTGGGGCTAATAAATTGTTATTTAAGCACCACACATATATTTTCTATTATACATAGATATTTTTCCAACAATGTAATAATTTCCTTAATCAAAGTCTATATACAAAAGTTATCCCACTCGGAAGTTGACCTTCCTATCTTAACCACCACGATTCGTTATTAAATTAAAATGGGTTAGCCATGTTGTTAAACACACATATGAATAGACAAAATATTAAGAAAAGTATGATTTTCATTTACTATTCAGATGATATACATTTACAATACATTCTTGTGACCCTTGGTATTCATATACCAAGTGCTCTCTTGGACTCTGGTTACTATTCACATTCGACACCAACCCTTAGTGGAATAGGTGTCCAAAATTTCCCCCTTAATCTAAAGGGGTATACGCAAGTCCAAGAAGAGAACTATAATAAAATAATACAACAATGCATGAGAACCATAATCCGAATTTTCTCTCTGTGATGATGGCATAAGGTGGGAGAACTTGAGGTCTCAACCAACGGTGGTTTAAGGATGAACACCAACACTAGAACGCTTAGTGCAGTTTGTGGAACTCTTCCAAATCTGGAAAGAAGCTGAAGTCTTCTGCTAGAGGAATAACTCCCAGTTTTTGTGAAAAGGGAGACCTTTGGGCCTCAACTTGGAATTCTTAGTGCGATTCTCAAAACTCTTCCAAATCTAGCAAGAAGTTGAAGTCTCTTGCCAGAGGAAGTGATCCTTAATGCTTTGAAGAGGGATACCTTCAACCTGGAAAAAGGGAGGTCTTCAACCTGCGGTTGTTTAAGGAAGGCCCCAAACCAAAGGTATGCTTAAGGGATTCTCTATCTCTAGCTACAACTCTCCATCTAGGTATGGTTGTCTCTGTTTGTAGGCTTAGGCAGTAGGTTTAGGTTGTGGCATAGGCTCACTTTATTTATCTTTGAAACTTGTAGATTACCATCAATTCCCCCCTGTCAGATATAAGGTGAGACGATGAGGAGAACTCAACTGCAAGACTTTTCTAAACTTGAGAACAAATTACATGATGCAAGTGAAATATCTTCTTGGTTATTGAATCGCATTACCAAGAAGAAATCCATCCAAGGTGAATCTTTGTTCTTGCAAGAGATTTGTTTTTGAAGCATTATTTGAAGAATGAGTGTGCTAACCACAATGCTCACATGGATGAATATCAAAACAATGATCTTTCACATGGCCAACTTTGTCACAATGTTGGCATCTCCAAATTTGTTGTTGTGGAGGAGTAGGAACAGGTGAATATGAACTATCATTGTTGGGCATGGAATCCCCCCAAGGCATGCTTTTGGGCTCAAAACCCAATTTTTGACCTGATATTGTTGTAAAGACTACAAATTACGGGCACGGAGCACGCAGTGTATGATAAAGTCATAGGGTTGTTCGCCCTAGTCTTGTAATGTAATTTCAACCTAATAGAGTGAGGCTCTAAGTGTAAAAGAGAGATAGTGGAGTAATAGAGAGAAGAAAGAGTCTGAGTGACTAAGTGTGTCTTTGGGTCGTAGAGTAGAATAAGGCTTTGCACCTGAGTGCGCAGAGGCCTAGTATTTTGCGACTGAGTGCGCGGACCCTTGCAGCTGAGTGCACAGGGTGGAGTCGAGTCTCTAACTGAGGAAGAAATTAATTAAGAGAAGTTTTTCTACCAATTTGTGTATCTCTTCTTGGGTTAATGTTTGAGATAAATTGCAAATATATTGTTTATTTATTGCGCGCACCTGTATGAATGATTTATGTTGTTAAGTATAACTTAAAGCACTCAATTAGGCTAAAATAATCAGCTAACATTGGAATACTAGTAAGGACTTGGGTAATAACAACATTCGTCCCCCGAGTAGGGCTGCGCAAAGGTAGCATCTCAGGTTGTGAGGTATGGGAAAGTGCGCGTAGCGAAGTTTTCACAGGGTCGAACCACGGACCACTTGAACTCATAAGACATCTCCAGGGTGTAGAAACCTAGTTCTAGCACCTTCCCATACTACTTCGGGTGAGACCTCAATCCACGCTCCGCGGACTGTTGCTGAAAGGGCCAGTAGTACTGAGATTTGTTTGGCTAAATCAACTCTGAACCTGGGTCAGGCCCCAATAAGCCAACAAATGGTTCTGTTGCTGGGACCGGGATTTGCATAAGAGATGTCCGATGTCATGTCACTGGAATCCAACAAAGAAAGAAATTGAAGAGTGGTTGGACAAGATGATTCACGATTTCGCAGCGTAGGAAAACAGGAATCCGTGAGTATCGAAGGAAGAGTGGTTAGAGTGCTACTTATATATGGAATCCACAAAATTTTCTATTCATCCTTCCCCTCTGAGTTGTATGAGTGGATCATGAAGCTAGAAGATAGTCAAGGAAGGTGTAGGCTTGACAAACCTATTGTGTGGACTCCGAAGTTGGTGTACAAACTAGAAGCATTAGAAGATAAGATCACGCATGTTGTGGACCATTGGCTTGATCAAATTTTAGGAGGGTTTATCACCGAGTTCGTGGTATATACTTCAGTCAGCTACAGCAAGGCGGAATGACACTTCCTCAAAGGACCACGAGGTAAGTACGTTAAATCTTTAAACACTTGGATTAAGATGCTACTGTGTGAAAAGCGGGTTATGCGAATAAATTGATGTTTGCGGCTATGCGAAGCGGGAGGATCTATAGAAATGAAGGTTGCACAAAGATAGAAACTAGTCCCTTGATTTCACCTCCACAAGAAAGCGAGGAAGAGCTCACGAATATTTCACCAAGAATTGCGATCAGTCTAATAAGGTAGCGAATTCCCTGCATACCATCCCCACCTACACCTCCTCTAGCTTCTTTGACTTCCAGGGGAGTGGATGGCTGCGCTTTTAATCGAAGCTCGACGATTTGAAGATTCAGTTCGAGCTGAACCTTGGTCATTTCTTCCCTGGCCTCGCGGACTCCTATCACTAACCTGTGGATCCGCACCTCTACTAGTAGATCTGCTGGGATGGAAAGCTCCAAGATGCTTCAACAAGCATCATCTACACCTCCACCAGTTTCACCATCTTCACCCTCAACTTCGCCCACACCACCTCCACCACCACCACAGTTCAATATGGCGAGTGCAATAAAATTGTTGGTGTTCAAAGGAGTAGGGAACGAAGATCCGGACCAATTTTGGTTCATGGTAAAGGCTATATGGGAAGCGCAGGGAATCACGGATGACAATATAAAGAAGGCAACACTCGTAAGCGCGTTACATGATCACACATTGACGTCGTACATTAAGCATTCCAATGACAATCCAAACATAGGAATCGCAGATATTCAAGCCATGCTAAACAGGGAATTTAGTAGGCCAATGTCAGAGACCCAGTCGATCATTGGATTTAAAGAGATTGTGATGCTTCCAGGTGAGACCTCGTGGGAGCTAGATCAGAGATTGAAGGGTATGATTCATGAAGCCAACATGACCTTGATGGATGGGAAACACCATGCATGGTTTGTAGCATCACTAACGCTGCATCTAAGGACAGCGCTATCATAGCATAAGCTATCTACTTAGGCATAAGCTTTGGAGATTGCAATGAGACTACACGAGACCCCAATACAAGATCCTAACCTAGGAGTCTAACAGATCCACACGCAGTTGAAGAACTTGTGCCTCGAGATGAAGAGTTTGAAACAAGATAGAACGGCTCGGCCAGATGCGCACGAGGAGGTATGGTGTGTAAAGTACAAAGGCCAAGGACATGACAAGGGCCATTGTCTAGTATTCGTGAACTACCTGGCAGTAGGAGGGCCAATGCCATTAAGACTAGAGGCACAAGCAGGACCGAGCACAACACTTGCATTATGGTGCGTGATTTTTCAGATAGGATGGAAGCATGCTACAGATAACTGCCATCTATTACAGAAGTATACGCAAACGTCCCAGCAGTTGTTCTGTAATTTCTACAGGTCAGTAGGCCATGATGAGCGTACCTGTAGAAGTTATGAACTGATGATGGATCGTACTCCTACCTATAGAGTTCAGACTGAAACGCAAACCCTCGATCAAAATGCAAGGATGACGCGCACTGGATTTCAGGGGCACAGACGATGTCGAGGTGGAATGGGGCTAGGAAGGGGACGCGTATAGCTGATTTGTTACAATTGCGGAGGGCCAGGGCATTATGCCCGCGATTGTATGAATTCGATGAGAGCATCATGTTTATATTGTACCCATTTTGATCATGAGACATAGGACTGTCCCACACTGATAGCGAGGTTGTGCAATAAAGGAACACTCCAGCCTCCCCCGACTCATAACTTGCAAATGATGAGGTCTGAGCCATGCGAGGAGGACCCAAATGTAAACATCGTGCTCCGAAGTGGTATCATGACAGGAGATGAAAAGGGCAAGCAGCTCAAAGAGAGTGCCTGGGTTCGCAAGGCTCCAATAAAGGAACCTGAATTTGATTTGGAGCATGCGAAGGAGACATTCATGGAAGCTAAGAAGAGATTCATGGAGGCCGCCACTTCAGGTAGTAAAGACAAACTAGAACCGGAGAAGGACCCATCAATACTCACTACCTTTCTGGAGACATGCATGAAGCTGTTGTGCAACAACAAAGTGGTGAAGGGACTGTAAGAACTCATCACTAGATGTGTTGGTCTAGGAGAACTGTGCATAGTCTGTAAGCTCGGAAAGCACACAACGTGAACAGTAAGGGAGATGAGATTGACTGCGCAAATCAGGGAATATGAAATGGATCAAGTGATTTTGGATCTAGGATCGGATGTGAACGTCCTGCCAAAATAGATATGGGAGTGCATGGGTATGCCCACGTTGCAATGGTCTCCTATTCAATTGTGAATGGCAAACTAGCAAAAGATCCTACTGATGGGAAGATTGCAGGGAATAACAGTAGATATTGAAGGTGTGAGCGTGCATGCAGATTTCGAAGTGATAGAGATTGTTGATGACAACAATCCCTATCCCGCGCTACAAGGAATATATTGGGCCACTGACATGAATGGAGTGATAAATCTAAAGAAGCGTAAGATGATTTTTGAGAAAAGGTCACTATGCGTAGTGGTACCTTTAGGCCCTGCGGAAGGATCACGCTACAAAGAGCTGGTGCGCGACTACAACAACAATGACGATCTAGATTGTATCTACAAGATAACCGTGCGGGAGTAGGACTGGGTGAGTCCAACAATGGATAGTAGTATTTCGTTGGAGCGCGAAAGCTCCTGCACATCAAATTCAGATGAGGAAATAGAATGATGGAAGAACCAACTACACGAGGTAACCACGCTCAACTGCAACATGATGATGAGGTCACTGTGCCGCGTGACAACAAAGGTAAGAGATCTGCCTATGTATGATGGGTTGAGCAAGGTGGATGATTTCTTGAATAAATTTTAAAGCGAAGTACTTGAACAGCAGCATTTCAACGCTCTGAAATGGGCACTGCATTCTATGCCCACAAGATGGTGGGGTACACATCAAAGAAGTTTCGAGGATTGGCATGAATGCAGAAGGATAATGCTCAGGCAATTTGGAAAGCCTTAGATGTGGATGAAAGCTAGGTATGACGGATGAAATAGCCTGTGCGCCCACCTCTCTAGATGGGTACAGGCGTATTGTACACAACTTGTACAAACGCACACTGTCCTCACGATAGGAAACAGGACCAACAAGCAAGAGCGAGCAAGACAATGGTGTGAACAAGGAAGTATGATAAGACCAAGCGTGTCACAAATTATCCGTGCAGAAACATTTGACAAATTATGCAAAGTACTGAACATGGTCCACTAGGTGAGACGCACTAACTAGGACCTACGCGTACCAGCGATTCTATGGGCTTATAGGACCATGTGAAAAACCCTGACCACGCGGGCACTTCTGACGCTGAAGTATGAAGCAGATGCTATAATCCCTATGGAGCATGCAAAGCCTAGTCCACACATGGCAGCACCCATAGATATGATGGTTCGTGAAGCTTGAAAAGAAGGAATCACACTGTTGCAAGAGATAGAACACATGAGACTTGAGGAAGAAATCCAACAGGGAAACCTTAGACTTTGTGAACTTGAAAAAGAAAGGGTATAGTTAATAGAGAAAAGCGCTTTGATGGACACGGAGTTCAAGAAGATGGAGGACGAGATGAAGGAAGAGTTTCTCACCGAAAACAATAGGATGGTATGGCAAGGTGTGTATGATCATACTTACAAGTTTGAAAACTATCGTCGTGAATTGATTAGTTTGATGCCTTGGCTTGGATCGCATATCTCTGAGCGTAATGACTAGGGTAGCGTGTTACAAATGGTGAAGTATGCAATGCCGACCACAACAATAGAAGGTGGGGATTCTTCGAGAACCGTGATGGAGGACAGGAAGGAGCCCCACACAGGTGGTGTGACCACCTGACTAGCCAAGGGAAGGACAGTCTTAGAGCTCCAGGCAGTTAGAAGGAAGCGAGAGGCTATAAACTATCCTCCCCAGAAACTACACGATGTTGGAGATACGTGCAGAAGTAAAGAGTCACAAGGTTCGTGCCCGTACACAGGGGACTGCGCTACCGCATAGACTGGCCAGAAAGTAACCGTTGAAGTCACTGTTCATGATGGGATGATTGACTTGCAGCCAAATGGAGTGGGCGGTGGACATTTAAGACGCGATTTATGGGTGAGATTTGGGAAAATCTGCCGCCAAGAAAGCATTAATGAATCGGAATTAGGGGGAACGGTCAAATTCGAATTCAAAAGGCACTATAAAATGTAAAGGGCTGCCCAACAACCAACACTTGTTCATTTTTGAATTGAGCGATTAAGTAGAGATCTGAGCATTGTGAGCCGAACATTGATTGAGCCCCTAAATTTGCGAGTGACAGATCACAGCCCAGATATGATGACAGTAACTAAGGATGGTCTGGGAATATAAGAGGTAACCGATGGCGAGGCCGTGCAGGCCCCAACTGTGGAGGATGTTCTAGCAAGCACCATAATTGCAACAGAAATCCTGAAATCACCGCGTACGCCAAGACCCAAGAAGGATAAACAAGCTATGGCTCCCGTACTCGTGTCCCCACGGAACCTGCTACGCGGCAAACTATCGATTGAAGAGAAGGGGAAAGTTGTCACGATAGAAATAGATAAGGAAGAAGAAGATTTCCAGGCCCTCATTTTTGTAAAGGAAGAAGACGAAGGCATGGAGGAGTATGTTCCACCTACGCACTCTGAAACAAAATTGCCTGCCTACATCCCCCCGCGAAAATGGAAGGCCAAAGTGCCCAAGCACCTGGACGAGACCAAGCGTTCACTTCAGACCCTGCTCCTCCCAAATGGCATTATGTTTGAAGGAACGCACCTGGGCCGCATCCCAACCATGAAATTTGAAGATTGGTACCTTGCTGACCACGAGAAGTTCCCTCACCTTGAGATTGGGAACCTCATGAAGTAGAACCTCGCGGGGGTGGTGACAATGTTAGAACCACGGAAGTGGCTGCATGGAGTGGAAATGGCTAGGCTGTTGAACCTACTATGGGTGTAGCATTTCCACCGTACCCCAATAGCCATTTTCGTCATCAGGCAGCTACTCTGCCTGGTGCATGATGGGAATCTATGGCTGGAGGAGCCCATCCCTATCATAGTAGACCTAATTCATCACATTTCTCGGTTACCATACAAAGGAAAGGACCTCGTGACCATATAAGAAGGGAAGGGTAGTGATTTGGCCCTCACGGAGGCCATGAAGACGAAGTAAAAGCTGGAGAAGAAGAAGAGGGGCTACGCCATCTCTAGCATCAAGGACAAAGCGATACACATAGCAACTCAAATATTGGCAGGCAAAGTGATGCAGAAGTGCCACAGAGATGAGGTACCTACACCCGTGATCGCATTGTGTTGGCTTATTGGGGCCTGACCCAGGTTTAGAGTTGATTTAGCCAAACAAATCCCAGTACTACTGGCCCTTTCGGCAACAGTTCACGAAGCATGGATTGAGGTCTCACCCAAAGTAGTATGGGACGGTGCTAGAACTAGGTTTTCACACCCTGGAGATGTCTAATGAGTTCAAGTGGTCCGCGGTTCGACCCTGTGTGCACGTCGCTATGCGCACTTTCCCGTACCTCGCAGCCTGAGATGCTACCTTCACAGAGCCCTACTTGGGGGCCAAAAACTATTATTACCCAAGTCCTTACTAGTATTCCAATGTTAGCTAATTATTTTAGCCTACTTGTGTGCTTTAATTTATACTTAACAACATAAATCATTCATACAGGTGCGCGTAGTAAATAAACAGTATATTTGCAATTTATAACAAACATGCATTAACCCAAGAAAAGATGTACATAATTATGATAAAACTTCTCTTTATTATTTTCTTCCTCGGTTATAGACTACTAGGCCTCTGCGCACTCAGCTGCGGACTATTAGGCCTTTGCGCGCTCAGTTGCAGAGCCTTCTTCTATTCTATGACCCAAAGACACCCTTAGTCACGCAGACTTTTCTTCCTTACTCTCTACATCCATGCTCTCTTTTACACTTAGAGCCTCTCTCTATTTATACAATTCCATGGTCTGCGGACCATGGGTAGGCTGACATTACATTACAAAACTAGGGCAAACAACCCTGTGACTCTATCATACATTTCACACTCCACGCCCGCAATTCGTGGAGTCTTTACAACAATATCGGGTCAAAACTTGGGTTTTGAGCCCCAAAACATGCCTTGGGGGCATTCCATGCCCAACAAGCCCCAACACAAACATCATGACTTACCCTTGAGTCACTCGGTCGGCACGGCGATCTTGGCGCGGAGTCCCTCCAACTGTTCTCGGACTGTACTGAGGCCCGCAGTGCACTGAGTTGCTACTTACTGAATCTATTACATCCGCTATTTTGAGACCTCTATTTCCGAATTATTTTACTACATTTGTACCGTATCCCCTGTGTATTTTTATAATCCCGCACCTTTATCCAGATTCTTGGAGTGCGAAGACTATGCTTTTGTCAGTTAGTCAGATAGTCGGGCCACCCGTGTAGGGCTTCAAGCGGTTACCATTCACTTTTCCTGGAAAAGGCTCTCCATTTAGTTTAGCTAGCTGTACTGCGCCTCCATCCGTGACCTCCATAACAACGTATGGTCCCAGCCAATGCATTCTGAATTTTCCTGGGAATTTTTTAAACTTACTGTCATACAGCAGTACTAAGTCATTTACTTTGAAGGTGTGCAACTTAATATGGCGATCATGCTAGGCCTTTTCACGCTACTTTTGTACCTGCTGATGAAAACCAGCGAGAAACCATTCCTCCTCAAGTTCTTCCAATTGTGTGAGCCTTTTTTCCAGAGTTTCGTGGTCTGTCATACCTGTGAGCATTGCTATTCGTAGACTAGGTACAATAGACTCCATCGGCACGACAACTTCCATGCCATAAACTAACCTGAAAGGTGTTTGTCTGGTTAGTTTCTTGCACGTTGTCCTATAGGCCCATAGTACTATAGGTACGCATAGGTCCTAATCGCTTTGTTGCGCGTTGCACACTTTGGTGAGCATGGTCTCTAGTATTTTGTTGAATGCTTCTACTGTCCCATTGGCTTGTGGGTGATACGATGTGCTTTTCTGATGATACACCTGGAACTCTTCTGTGAGCACACTGATGGTTTCATTCAGGAAGTGGGTACCATGACCAATCATTAAGATTTTTGGACAGCCAAATCAAGTCAACACATGTTCAAACAAAAAAATTGCAGCTATAGTGGCCATGCAGTGTTTAATTGGCTACGCTTCCTCCCAATGAGTCAGGTACTCCGTCACGGTGATGATGTATTGCGCATCTGTCTTTCCCTGAGGTTTGATAGGTCCTACAAAGTCGATTGCCCACTTTTCGAAGGGCTGCAACGTCATTTGTGGATTCAAAGGCATCTCATCCCTCCACGATGGTTTACCTATCCTTTGACAAATATCACAGGCCTTACAGTGTGCTTTTGAATCCTGATGAAGGGTTGGCCACCACAACCCTGCGCGAAGAATCTTTTGTGTAGTTGCTCATCCTGCATAGTGTCCTCCCGTAACGTCCCCATTTTCTTTCGCAAGGATCTGACTTCGTTCAAATTCAGGTATGTACCTCCGCAATATCTCATCATTTCCCATTTTGTATAGGTGCCTCGCGATGACAAAAAAGTCAGCCACGCGCACCACCAGTTCCTTCTTCTGTTGGACGGAGTATTCCTTCGGCGCAGTCCCTGCTGTCAAAAAGTTGATTATATCCTCAAAGTGTCTTTCCACGACACGAACAACAAAAAATTGAGTGTCAGGTAATCCTTCCTCCAAATTAGTAGGTTCCTTGCCCATCTTAATACGCGACAAGTGATCCGGTCCTACGTTCAAGCGTCCCAGCTTTACCACGACCTCAAAGTCATATTCTTGGAACAATAAGAGCCACCTGCATATGCGCCCCCCCAACACATGCTTATTGACCAATTATTTTAGCGCGGAATGGTCTGTATACATCTTGAAATGTCCTCCTAGCAAATAGTGCCGTATTTTTGAAGTGTGTACACCATAGCCAGTCCCTCGCGCTCGGTTGTGGAATAGTTCTTTTCGGCTTTTGACAATCTTTGACTTGCAAACACAATAGGGTGATCCAAGCCCTCCCTGCCCTCTTATGTGGGCACCGCTCCCAGCGCGATACACGATGCATCAACATGGACATGAAACTCCACGTCCCATTTTGGGAAGACGAGAATTGGAGCGGAGGCCAATTTCCCCTTCAGGACATCCAAGCTTTTCATGCCATCATCATTCCAGCAAAATGTGACATCCTGTTTCAATAGTTTCTCCATTAGCACAGTGATTTGGGCATAGCTTTTGATGAACTTCCTAGAGTACCCTGTGTGTCCCAGGGTAGCACACAACCGTTTAACACTTCGTGGTGCTTCCAAATTCAGAATTACTGCAAACTTCACGGGATCTACCATTAGTCCCTATTTGCAGACCACATGTCCCAGTGGGTTCCCAAAGGGAACGAGGAACATACACTTCTTAAGGTTCAATGTAATATGGTGTCGTTGGCAAGTATCCAGCATCAAGCGTAAGCTTGCTACGTGGTGCTTAACCAATCCAAAGATAGTCTAATCATCCAGACAGACCTCGAGGAATTTGTGGATATATTCTTTGAATGCAGCAATAAATATGCGCGAAAAGATGGTTGGCACATTCTTCAATCCAAATGGCATAACACTATATTGAAAGTAGCCCCATTCAGTTGTGAAGGTGGTCTTGCAATGATCTTCCGGCGCGATTTTGATCTGGTGGTACCTGGAGAACCCGTTCGTGAACGAGTATGCTTCTTGTCCACCGACATTTTCCAATACTTGATCTATGAATGAGGTCGGGAATGGGTCGGGAACACAGGCATCATTCAATTTCCTGAGGTCTACGCATATTCTTATCTAACCCTTCTGCTTCTTCTCCTGTACTACCATAGGGCTTACTTAGTTGGATTCTTCTTCTGGCTCAATGATTCTGACTGTGAGCATTTTGTCTAGTTCTACGTGGACCTTTTCCTTGTATTTCGGATTCAAGTAGTAAGGCCTCTGCTTAACCGGCTTCGCGTCTGGTTTCAGGGTGATCTTCATCATCCTTAAATCACCAACGATCCCTTTAAGTCCGTAATCTTGGTTGGGAATAGGTCTTGGTACTCGCAGAGTGATCCAAAGGGATCCAGCGATGCCCTCTAAGTCTTCTTAAAACTATTAAAAATCATGCCAAAGCCAAAAATCCTTTAAAGGATCAAAAACATTGAAAGAGGGACACCCTTAACAGAGCAGAAAAACACTATCGGGCAGCCCAAAACCCGTGAAATCAATGAAAAAAGTAGAGTAATTGGAGGCGGAACCAATGATGCACAGTAGTCTTCCGATCTAGCCGATCGATGGTCCAAATTGGATTGGCGATCGCAATCGGCAGTTACCTTCGGCAGAGATCGGAGGGATAAACTCAAGAGTAGCGATCACGAATAGTGATATCGACACTTTGTATACATATATGGTGACGGCGATTTGCGGAGTTAATATGGACTGTCAATCAAGCGCACAGATCGATGGCCCATATTAACTCACAGGATCGCTATCGGGGGATTGCAGAAGCACTTACCAGAGTGAAAGGGTTATTGCAATGAGCGATTGCGATATATCGCATCGCCGCATCGCATCATAACTATGCAGTGGAGCATGGCCGATAACCATAAAGGCAGCGATATTGTGGACCCGATCATAAAATAGGCAGCACTGCATGTAATTTGAAGTCTAGAACATGGGGATTTACAGTGCTTTTAGTGTATTTTCATATTAAACAAAATACACAGAGATGGAGCCCTTCAGGGATGCGATTGCGACTTGTGAATGGACCCGATAGGGTAGTGAAGCATATTTAAGGACTTTTCAAGTCCGATATATGAGTTTTGGCGGATTTTCCTATTTTATGCATATTTCTCTGTGTTTTTGAAAACAATCGCGTTTGGGAATCCGATGGATTTCAAGGGGACCCAGGCATTCTTACGTTATGAAATCGGTGGCCACCTCCCCTTCAGGCGTTATGCCATACTTGGGGAAATGCTGGAAGAGGGATTCGAATGGACAGAGGCCTGGGAAACTGAAGAGCCGAAGAGATGAAACGAACAGGCAGCGTTGGCTTTAAAAAAAGCCACAGACAGAGAGCATTGGGGAGGCAGTATTGAAGAGAAAATGCGAGACAGAGTTTAGGGCAGATTGAGAGCTGTGTGGGAGTCTGTGTACTTAGAGGAAGCTTGAGGGATTCAAGTGAAGCTCTTGTTATTATAATCTGTTTTTGTGTGAGGGTCAAATTGAGCTCACTATTGTAAACAAAACTCTGCTTGAAGACATAATAGAGAGGCCACCACTGAAGGCTGGACCAGGAGATGTAGCCCAGGAGTATTGGGTGAAATCCTTATTAATTTTTCTATGTCATGTGTTATCTATTATGTTTGTTTACTGCTTCATTGTCTGTGCATTTCGCAATCTTATCGATCCATTTCATGTAATGACATAGACTAATCCTTGCACATAAGTCTGTAATACCTTATTAATTATCTTAGATCTCATTTCGAGATCAAGTGGTATCGAAGAATTAGTTGCTAAGGTTAGACAAGCTTGTGTTGGACTGTTTGTGAATGATAACTAGATCAAAGCTTAAATTAGGAAAATGAGAATTGGTTGAGTCTAACCCAGAAATTGGTAGAGTCTATACTAGGAGGAAAATGTCAGAAGAAAACCTTTGGAATCAGACACTCAGTTCATGGACAGTTTCATGACCATGAGAGCCATGGTAGAAGAAATGTATAGAGAATTTAAGAAAGGTCGAAGTGAAGATTCTTCTACTTCCAAACAAGACAAAGGAGTAGAAGAATCTCATATAGACGGCCATTCTGAAGGAAAAGGGAAAGGAAAAGAGGTTCCTCTGTCCATGCCTCTTGATAGCCCTGAAAATAAAAAGAAGAAAACATCTTTGATTAAATTAGATGTTAAATGTGATTTTCCTGTTTATGATGGAGAGTTAAATGCAGAGAAGTTAGATAACTGGATTAGGCAGATTGATGTGTATTACAGGGTGCAAAATATTGATTTAGATAGAAGTAAGATTCAACTGGCCAGCCTATGCCTTGGAGGAACTACCTTTGTATGGTGGGAAGGTAGGACATAAGTTGACTTGAAGAAGCATGGTAAGATTCTTTCTGTCTAGAGTGAATTTGTTTCTGCAATTAAAAAACAATTCTATCCACTAGCTTATATGCAGCAAGATATGATGAGTTGGCAAACTCTTCGCCAATTAAAGGGGAAAAGTGTACAAAGTTACACCAAAGAGTTTAGAAAAAGAGCTTTCATTCTAGGCATTTCTTTAGACTCACCTGAAACACCGCTAAAGTATATAGGTGGTCTACATAGTTATTTGAGACATACCATTCTCATGTTTAACCCTACTAGCATTGATGAGGTATCTGTCCAAGCTACCCATCTAGAGGCTAGAGGAAAGAATGTGAACCCAGAGATTGAGGGATCATCAAAACCCACTGCAAGCAAGAACAAGGAAAAGAGGAAGCAGAAATGGAAAGAGAAGAAGGCAAATGATGTACTAAAGGCAAAACCTTCATTCAATCACTACAAGAAGGATGGACATGATGATGAACATTGCTGGTCTTTGCATCCAGAGTTGAAACCCAAGAAGTTCGATGGCAAGAAGAAGAAGACTGTTGCTGCTATACAAAAAGATTTGGGGTCAGACTCAGGTGATGAAACAACAATTGCAGCCATAGGTATAAAAGGAAAAAATTCTGAAGCATCTACTAGTAACTATGCCCAAATTATTGATAGTGAAGAAAATGAGAGAAGAAGACATGAGCTTTTTCATATTAGAGTTATTTCCAGGCATCAAAAGATTGATACTTTGTTTGATAGTGGCTCAAAGGTAAACTTAATTTCTGAAGCAATTGTAAAGAAATTGGGATTGCTAAACACACCTCACAAGAAGCCATATCCATTAGGTTGGGCATGTGATAAAGCAAAACTACAATTGACTAGACAATGTAAACTTAGGTTTTCTTTTGGGTTAGCATTTGTGGATGAGGTTGAGTTAGATATTGTTCCCTTGGATATATGTGGAATTGTAAAAGCCATATTCTATAGAGCTGAAAATAAGTATCAACTTGTTAAAGATGGGATAGAATATATTGTAAGAGCTCACAAACTAAAGAATAATTATACTCTCATAAACTCAGGGCAAATGAAAAGAATTGTAAATTCATGCAAGCAATTTTTACTGATGGTTGTAAAGGAAAAGAAACCTGATAAGACCAATGTATTTGAAGGCTGTGATGCTAAACAACAAGCTGATTTAGAAAAAGTTGTTTTAGAATATGATATCTTATTTCAAGAACCTAAAGGTATACCACCAAAAAGGGAAATTGTACATGATATTAATTTGCAGCAAGATGCTCCATTGTCTAACATCGGAATGTATAGGTTATCCGCTTTAGAGACTGCAGAAATCAAGAAGCAGGTACACGAGCTGCTCGAGAAAGAAGGATGGTTCGTGGAGGATGTGCATTGATTACCGAGCATTGAATAAAATAACGATCAAGAATCATTATCCCCTTCCTCGCATAGATGATCTATTGGATCAACTGAAAGAGGTTGTTTACTTTTCCAAGTTGGTGTTGGCATTATGATTCTGGTATGGCTCTATGATACAGATGTTGTACTTGATGGCAACACCCTCAAGTGGTAATGCTCTGATCAGGCTCTCAAAATGTTGGAAATTAAGAGGTATGCAGGAGAGTAGTTCAAAAGGTGCGTACCCGCAGGTACGCCGTGAAGGGGCTGCGGCCGCACACGCAGGTCATCCGTTCAGAAGGTGCGTACCCCCAGTTCACTTACTTCAAGGCAGAGAAGCGCACTCACGTGGGGTTCCTTATGTTTGGCCCGTGGTATTTAGCCCGCCGTTCTTGATTCTATGGTTTTGGCCCGTGGTATTGTTTTATATTATTATTATTATTATTGAGCCCCATGTTTTTGGGCCCCTTGTATTGGTTATCTATGGTATTGATCCATGATTTTAGGAAGAGCTTGCCTATATAATGCAAAGGAGATCACTTGGCTAAGCATCTTTTGCAAATTGAATATCTTAAGATCTGAAATATTGGGTTATGGTGTTAAAAGCTTGATCTATATAAAAGTGAAGTTGAAAGCGAATCTATGAAGGGTGATCTCTCGAGCGCATGATCAGATCTGAGCATCTGACTATCTGTGGCAGACTGGGGGACTGCCAATTCGGCCCTAATCAGAGGTACGCAGGTGATTAACGGTGCAACTGCATGGGTACGCAAAGCAGAAGAAGGAGAAGTGCGTGGGTATGCAGAGCAGAAGAAGGCGTAGTGCGTGGGTATGCAGCGCATCAGAGGTTCAGGTGCGTAGGCACAAGGAAAGTACGCAGCGTTTCAAAAGCCCCAGGTGCGTAGGTACGCGGCGCGATAGCATCTGTGAGTGCGTGGCTACAGTAGCAGTACGCGGCGTGATAGTATCTGTGGGTGTGTGCCTGCAGTAACAGTACATGGCGTGTTTGAAGAAACAATGCGTGGGTACGCGGTGCGGTAGAAGGGTCTCTGTGGGTATACGCAGGGGAGCAGAAGGTGAAGTGCGTGCGCACGCAGGCCAGAGAAAGAAAAATTGCGTATCTGTCTTAAGACCTTTTGTTGGCTGAATTTTTCTGTTGATAAGGTGTCCTGGGTTTAGTTTACTGTTATTGTTGATCTGGTTACTGCAGTTGACTGGGTGATTTACTTGTACTTGTTAATCTCTTGATGTTTATGGATCCAGTTTGAAAATTTATGAAAAGTGGTCCTTGAAAGAAAAGAAGTAGGGGGTTGTAGCTCCCTTCCAGGAGAGACTGGAAAACGAGAGAGAGTTGTAGCTCTCTGCAGGTTGCAGCCTGCGTACTGGTAAAGGACTGCACCAGTACAAAACCATTGTAAAAGGAGTTTCTAATTTGAAAGAAGATAGAGACATATTGCAGTAGGTGGTTTTCACCCACATTGGGTTTCCACCTCACATCTGGTGTTCTTTGGTGTGACTATCTGTTTTCTTTGTTCATGCTCATTATTTTATGGTACTGACATGCAAAAATAATTCAAAGTATAAATAAGGAAGATTTATTAAAAGAACTAGATAATACTGATTCACCCCCCTCTCAGTATTATTTCCAACAATTGGTATCAGAGCAGGTCCTTCAGAGAAGCTTGATCGCTTGAAGGAAGATCATTCATCATGAGCAACTACGAGAGGGAAGCATCAATCAGGCCACCAATCTTTGATGGGACAAACTTCAATTATTGGAAGGTAAGAGTTACTGCCTATCTTCAATCTCTTGGTACAGAAGTTTGGGATATCATAGATACAGGCTACACTTTTCCTTCAGCTACTCCTACAGATACGACCGAAAAGAAGAAATATGAAACAAATGCTAAAGTAGTCAATACTCTACTGGGATGCTTGTCACAAACAAAATTCATGAAGGTTATGCAATATAAATCTGCAAAAGAAATATGGGACAATATTGTCTTGAGCTACGAAGGAGATGAACAGGTAAAGCATGCTAAACTTCAAACCCTTAGGATTCAGTATGAGAATCTCAGAATGTATAATGATGAAAGTGTGGCTAACTATTTCCTTCAGGTAGACAAGATTGTTAATTGCATGAAAAACTTGGGTGAAGAAAGAAAAGAGGCTATTGTGGTTGAAAAAGTTCTAAGATCATTGTCCCCCAAGTTTGAATCTAAAGTGTCTGCAATAGAAGAAAAAGAAAATCTACGAATTCTTACTATGTCTCAGCTTCATGGAATTCTAACTGCTTATGAAATGAGAAAGGGAGGTCCATCAGACAGAAGAGAAGCTGCTTTCAAGGCTTCAGGCAAAGGAGACTATTATGAAGCAAGTCACGTGCCAGAAGAAGAAGAAGAAGAATCAAATTTTGTCAGAAATCTTCAAAGGGGTACTGGAAGGTTCAGAGGTAAGTTACCTTTTAAATGCTTTTCTTGTGGAAGAGTAGGTCACTATGCTTCGAAATGTCCTCATAAGGATAAAGGAAAGGAACCTGCTAGATGGAACAAGAAACAGATTGCAAATAAGAAAAGCTACTACACTCATGAAGATAGTGATGGTCTATCAAATAGTGATGAAGATGAACGAAGTAATGACTATAAACTTTTAATGGCATTTGAAGATGATGATTACCTGGATGCTATAGATGTGGATAGCTTTCATGAAGAAATTTCTAGACTCAAGACATGTATAGAAGAAAAGAATATGATCATTGATACTCTACAATTTCAGATTGATGAAAAAGAAAAATATCTTGAAAAGTTAGAAGGTGAAATTGTTGGTCTTAGAAAAGAGATTGAGAAAACAAAGGCTATTAATCTTAAGTTTGTCAAAGGATCTGAAACTCTGGATGAGATCATCAATGTACAACGTTCTCCACTAAACAAGACAGGTCTGGGCTATAATGGAGAAACTTCTCAAGCATCCACCTCAAAGAGTTATCTTGATGCAGCAAGAAGGAATGAGCAAAAGCACAATGGAGATCACCAGGTAAAGCAGGGACCAATTACAAACAAAGAACATCAGGCAAATCAGGGGCAATCCGTCTTAAGGATGAACAAAAGCTACAACCAGCCACAGGTAAAATCCTCTCAATTTGCTTCAAGAATGAATGACAATAGAAATTACAATCGTTTGGCCAGAAGATTTGATAACCGCAGAAGTTTCTTCAATGGACAATGCTTTTCTTGCCATAACTTTGGTCACAAAGCAGCTCAATGTGTTGCATATAAAACGATCATGACTAGAGAAGCTCAAAAACAAAGAAGTATGACCGGGATTACAAAAGGGACCTATAACAACTTTTCGGTTCTTGAAAATGAAGTTGAATGTTCTATTTGCAATAACTTTGGTCATGAAGATTCTGAACGCAGGAGCAGGTTTCAGCAGACAAAGGAACAAGCCTCAAGCACCAAAACATGGAGAATAAAGGAACCACAAACAGAAAGATGTGGGATAGCATTTTATGCAGAGGGACAGGAAAATCTATGGTACATTGACAGTGGATGTTCGAAGCATATGACAGGTGATAAAGAAAAACTTGAATCATATTCTGCTCTAGAAAAAGGAAAGAAAGTTTCTTTTGGAAATGATACTCTTGCAACTATAAAAGGAAAAGGCACTGCTCAGTTAAAAGAAAAGGTCAAAGCTGGAAATGTTTTGTATGTTGATGGATTGAAACATAATCTTCTAAGTGTCAGCCAGATGTGTGATCAAGGAACCGAGGTGATATTTAGAACAAATGGATGTCTTGTTCGTGATCTTGATACAGGTAAAACAGTGATCAAAGGTAAAAGAACTCCAAATAATCTATACATATTTGAAGAAGGAAAACAACAATTCTATCTAAGCAAGGATGATGAACACTGGTTATGGCACCGGAGGCTGGGGCATCTAAGCTTTTCACAAATAAGGAAAGCATGCAAATATCAGGCAGTTCGATGTCTTCCAGATATCAAAATTCCAGACAACACCATATGCAAATCATGTCAGTTTGGAAAGAAAACCAGAACTAACTTTCCAGAGAAGGAAGGATTAGCTAGCATGCCTCTTGAGCTTGTACACATAGATGTATGTGGACCATTCAGGAAAAGGACACCTCGAGGAGAAGAATACTTGATATTATTCATTGACGATTTCTCCAGGTTTGTCTGGTTAGGACTTATGAAGCACAAAGATGAAGCATTTGAAAAATTCAAATCCTTTAAAGCCTTGGTTGAAAATGAATCAGGATACAAAATTAAGTGCCTCAGATCCGACAGAGGTGGGGAGTTTACCTCAAATGAATTTTTCGATTTCTGTGAAGAACATGGGATAAGAAGAGAATTCTCTACAGCTAGAACTCCTCAGCAAAATGGAGTAGTGGAAAGAATGAACAGAACAATCCAACAAATGGCTCGTGCTATGCTTGATGAGTCTGGAACTCCCGCAACTTTCTGGGGTGAAGCTGCATATAGTGCGGTTGTTATTCTCAACAAAACAAATGTTCGGGTGAACAGCACTCAAACTCCTCATGAGCTCTGGTATGGTGAGACTCCTTCGGTAAAGCACTTCAAAATCTTTGGGAGCAAATGTTATATTAAGAATACTGATGAGCAACTTGGCAAACTTGAACCTAGAGCAGATGAAGGCATTCTTCTTGGTTATTCTCCACACAGCAAAGCATACAAGTGCTACAATAAAAGACTTGGAAGAATTGTTGACAGCATTGATGTAGTGGTTGATGAGAAGGGATACATTCCTAGGCAAGTAAATCATGAAGATATCGAAGAAGATGAAGACTACCCTCAAAGATAGAATGATGAAGAAGAAGAACCTCAAGAAGAACCAGAGGAGCAGATAAGGATAGAAGAGAAGACCCCATCCAGATATGTTCAGAAGAATCATCCAGAATCTCAGATTTTGGGGCAGAAAGAAGCAGGTGTACAAACAAGAAGAACAGTTGCAGAAGCTTCAAGCTATTTGGAATTACTCTCTTCCACTAAACCAAAAAATGTGAAAGAGGCATGCAAAGATGAATGTTGGGTGAAAGCAATGGATGAAGAACTTGAGCAGATCGAAAAGAACAACACTTGGGAGCTGGTTCCTAGACCAAAGGATAAGAATGTTATAGGGACAAAATGGGTCTTCAAAAATAAATTGAATGAAAATGGAGAAGTAATTAGAAACAAGGCTAGACTTGTTTGTAAAGGGTATGCGCAGCAAGAAGGAATAGATTTTGAAGAAACCTTTGCTCCTGTTGCAAGACTTGAGGCCATCCGAATGTTCCTTGCTCTCTCAAGCTTTCAAAACTTCAAAGTATTTCAAATGGATGTGAAATGAGCCTTTCTGAATGGAGACTTGGAAGAAGAAGTATACATTGAGCAGCCAGATGGTTTCATTCTTGGAAATGATCCAAATCTTGTATGTAGATTGAAAAAGGCTCTCTATGGTCTCAAACAAGCTCCAAGGGCTTGGTACTATCGTTTGGACAAATATCTTCATCAACAAGGTTTTTCAAAAGGATCAGCAGACAACAATCTTTATATAAAAGTTGAAAATGACAAATCTTTGGCAGCAATGAAGAAGCTATGAGTCAAAGCTTTGCCTTGGTGATGCAGAAAGAATTCGAAATGTCCTTGATGGGAGAACTGACATATTTTCTTGGTTTGCAAATCCAACAAAAAGAAGGAGGGATCTTTTTGTCTCAAACAAAGTATCTCAAACAGATTTTGAAGAAATATGGCATGGAAGATGCAAAACCAATATGTACACCCATGGTCACAGGATGTAGCCTCAGTGCAAATGATGATTCAACAACAGTGCATCAACCAACCTACAGATCTATGATTGGAAGTCTACTTTATTTGACAGGTACCCGACCAGACATCATGCATGCAGTGGGAATAGTTGGAAGATTTCAAGCGAATCCGAAGGAAGCTCATCTTCAGGCAGTGAAGAGAATCTTTAAATATCTTCAAGGGACTCAAAATTATGGCTTATGGTATCCTAGAGATACAGATCTCACACTTCATGCTTATACAGATGCAGATTAGGCAGGAAGCGTGGATGACAGGAAGAGCACAAGTGGTGGTGCGTTCTTTATGGGTTCCAGATTAGTATCTTGGTTCAGCAAGAAACAGAGTTCGATTGCCTTGTCTACAGCTGAAGCAGAATATGTTGCTGCTGCATCTTGCTGCACTCAACTCCTTTGGATGATGCAGACCTTGCAGGATTTTCAAATCACTTGTACACCACCTATCTCCATCTTATGTGATAACACAAGTGCAATCAGCATTTCAAAGAACCCAGTCATGCATTCAAAGACCAAGCATATACCGATCAAGTATCATTTTCTCTGGGAACAAGTACTTGAACAAAAGGTCAAGTTGGAGTATGTTCCTTCTAAGGAACAAGTTGCTGATATACTCACCAAACCATTGCCCAGGGAGACCTTTGAATACCTCAGGCAAAAGCTGGGGGTTGTTGATGCATCATCTTGTTGAATCTCTTCTGATGGTTGGTTGTACGCAAGGTTCATTTGGGGTATATGCGTACATTTGCTGGGTTGCGGATTGGTTGAAGATCGAATGGCACAGGTTCAGGGGGAGCATATAATGCATTGTTGGCATTATGGAGGAAGTACATCATGGATGCTGGTCTGAATATTGCTGCAATATGTCTCTATCTCTTTCATGGTCATTTATGGTGTTTGGTGGATTATGGTTCTTCTTTGCAGATCTGGTTTATATTCAGGAGGAGCATGTTCTTAGGGGGAGCATAACCCTTTGCCCTTGATGTCAAAGGGGGAGAATGACGTTGAAGATTTTGAGGTTGCCATCAAGTCCAAAGGGGGAGATTGTTAGCATTATGATTCTGGTATGGCTCTATGATACAGATGTTGTACTTGATGGCAACACCCTCAAGTGGTAATTCTCTGATCAGGCTCTCAAAATGTTGGAAATTAAGAGGTACGCAGGAGAGTAGTTCAAAAGGTGTGTACCCGCAGGTACGCCGTGAAGGGGCTGCGGCCGCACACGCAGGTCACCCGTTCAGAAGGTGCGTACCCCCAGTTCAATTACTTCAAGGCAGAGAAGCACGCTCACGTGGGGTTCCTTATGTTTGGCCCGTGGTATTTAGCCCGCCGTTCTTGATTCTATGGTTTTGGCCCGTGGTATTGTTTTATATTATTATTATTATTGAGCCCCATGTTTTTGGGCCCCTTGTATTGGTTATCTATGGTATTGATCCATGATTTTAGGAAGAGCTTGCCTATATAATGCAAAGGAGATCACTTAGCTAAGTATCTTTTGCAAATTGAATATCTTAAGATCTGAAATATTGGGTTATGGTGTTAAAAGCTTGATCTATATAAAATTGAAGTTGAAAGCGAATCTATGAAGGGTGATCTCTCGAGTGCATGATTAGATCTGAGCATCTGACTATCTGTGGCAGACTGGGGGACTGCCAATTCGGCCCTAATCAGAGGTACGCAGGTGATTAACAGTGCAAGTGTGTGGGTACGCAGAGCAGAAGAAGGAGAAGTGCGTGGGTACGCAGAGCAGAAGAAGGCGCAGTGCGTGGGTATGCAGCGCGGCAGAGGTTCAGGTGCGTAGGCATAGGGAAAGTACGCGGCGTTTCAGAAGCCCCAGGTGCGTAGGTACGCGGTGCGATAGCATCTGTGAGTGCGTGGCTACAGTAGCAGTACGTGGCGCGATAGTATCTGTGGGTGCGTGCCTGCAGTAACAGTACGCAGCGTGTTTGAAGAAACAGTGTGTGGGTACGCGGTGCAGCAGAAGGGTCTCTGCGGGTATACGCAGGGGAGCAGAAGGTGAAGTGCGTGCGCATGTAGGCCAGAGAAAGAAAAACTGCGTATCTGTCTTAAGACCTTTTGTTGGCTGAATTTTTCTGTTGATAAGGTGTCCTGGGTTTAGTTTACTATTATTGTTGATCTGGTTACTGCAGTTGACTGGGTGAGTTACTTGTACTTGTTAATCTCTTGATGTTTATGGATCCAGTTTGAAAATTTATGAAAAGTGGTCCTTGAAAGAAAAGAAGTAGGGGGTTGTAGCTCCCTTCCAGGAGAGACTGGAAAACGAGAGAGAGTTGTAGCTCTCTACAGGTTGCAGCCTGCGTATTGGTAAAGGACTGCACCAGTACAAAACCATTGTAAAAGGAGTTTCTAATTTGAAAGAAGATAGAGACATATTGTAGCAGGTGGTTTTCACCCACATTGGGTTTCCACCTTACATCTGGTGTTCTTTGGTGTGACTATCTGTTTTCTTTGTTCATGCTCATTATTTTATGGTACTGACATGAAAAAATAATTCAAAGTATAAATAAGGAAGATTTATTAAAAGAACTGATTCACCCCCCCTTTCAGTATTATTTCCAACAGTTGGACCTACGTAGTGGTTACCATCAGGTCAAAGTAGTAGAGCAAGATGCATGGAAGACTGATTTCAAAACAAAGCAAGGGTTGTATGAATGGCTAGTTATGCCTTTTGGTTTAACTAATGCTCCTGCCATTTTCATGAGAGTAATGAATTATGTACTCAGGCCTTTTATTGATGACTTTGTAATTGTATATTTGGATGACATTATTGTATTTTGTAAAACATGGGAAGAACATTTGCAACATGTAAAGCAAACTCTAGATGTTTTGAAAAAGGAAAATCCCTATGTTAAATTATCAAAATGTGAATTTGGAAAAACATCTTTGAATGATTTAGGTCATATAGTAGGGGTGGTGAACTGAAGATAGATCCCTCTAAGGTTGTAGTCATTGTAAACTGGCCTAAGCCCAAGTCTGTTACTGAAGTTAGAAGCTTCTTAGGGGCAGCACAATATTGGAGAAAGTTTATTGCTAACTTTTCCTTAATTGCAGCTCCCTTACATGCTTTGATAGGATTGAACAAGGTGTTTCAGTGGGGAGGAAAATAGCAGAAAGCCTTTGACACCTTGAAATAAAAAATTAGTACAACACCAGTACTAGCATTGCCAAATCTTCAACAACCATTTGAGATTGAAACAGATGCCAGTGATTATGCCATGGGAGCATTGTTGAAGCAACATGGTAAACCCATATGCTACCATTCTGAGACTTTTAATTCTGTAGTAGTTAATTATCTTACATATGATAAAGAATTGTATGCATTAGTCTAGAGTGTGAAAAAGTGGAAACATTACTTAATGGGCAAAGAAACAGTTATACATACTGATCATCAACCACTTCAATATTTACACTCACAAACTAAATTGCAGCAATCAAGACACTATAGGTGGATGGGTTTCCTACAGTAGTTTCATTTAGTCATCAGGTATAAAAAGGGGATACACAATAAAGTTGCAGATATGTCGTCTAGACCAATTATAAATGTGTCTACTATACTTAAGCATAACTCAGTATTGCATGAAAGCTACATTCAACAATATGCTCAAGATATAGACTTTAAAGATGTATATGCAGCTTTAAGTAATGGAAAAAAGGTAGAAGAATTGGATTACTACGTTAAAGACCGACTCTTGTATCACTTGGGAAAGCTATGAATTCCACAAACAGAGAGGATTAATATAATTAGGGAAGAACATACTTCTCTAATATCAGGTCATTTTGGTCTAAGCAAAACAATTGCACAACTACAAAGATACTGTTATTGGCCAAAAATGCATCAAACAGTTTACCATGTGTGCTAAAAGCAAGCCCAGCAATAGAAAACTAGGCTTGTACACTCCACTGCCAGTTCCCTCCCGTCCTTGGGAAAGTGTTTCCATGGACTTTGTTGGGGGATTGCCAAAATCTAGAAAAGGTCATGACTATTTATATGTTATTGTGGACAGGTTCAGCAAAATGTGTATTTTAATACCTTGTAATAAACAGATTACAACTGAACAAACAGTGAAATTGTTCTTTCAGCATGTCTGGGTGCATTTTGGGTTACCCACTTCCATAGTATCTGATTGAGACTCCCATTTTGTTGGGAAGTTTTGGTCAATTCTGTGGGAATTAATGGACACCAGACTGAAGAAAAGCACAGCCTTTCATCCACGTACAGATGGCCAAACAGAGGTAGTCAACAGGACAGTGATCCAGTTGCTCAGAGGTTATTGCAGCAAGCATACCAAGCTTTGGGATGAACATTTATGTTATGTGCAATATGCTTACAAATGTGCTAAATATTCTTCTACACAGATATCTCCTTTTCAGACCTATTTTGGTTTTATACCAAGGTATCCTTTGGATTTTGTCTTTGAAAAAGACATAGCAGTTGTTGGACACAGTGATGTGGATAAAGCAACCAGATTCATTGAACAGATCCAAGAGATTCACCAGGCAGTGCAGGAATAGTTGGAAAAGTGCCAAGCCAAATACAAGGCAAGGCATGATAAACACTGGGTGGAGCATAGCTTCTAAGTTGGTGATCAAGTCTGGCTGCATATCAACAAGGACAAAATGCAAGGTGAAGGAAAGAAGCTGAAGCCAATAAGGTATGGGCCTTTTAAGGTACTTGAGAAAATTGGTGAGAATGCTTTTCGCCTTGATCTACCAGCATACATGCACATCTATTCAGTAGTAAATGCATAAAATTTAAGACTATTTGAACCTTCATTAATTGAAGATCCTGAAGAGCAAAGTCAATTCCCTTTCAATGATGATTTGTTGCCTGAATACCTCAATGAGCTGTAGGAAGATAAAGTTTTGGACAGGAAGGTGAGGACAATGTGTCGGGAGATGTGGAGTACCTAACGATTGGACTCAAAGGTTCAAAAACCAGTAGTGCAAAATGGATAGAGATTGGACAAGTGAGGCAGCAATATCCTCACTTGAGTGATGCATGAAGCCCAACTTTCGGTGGTCCACAAGCCTTTTTCAGTGGAAAGGCGTGATCCAAAGGGATCCAGGAATGCCCTCTAAGTCTTCTTAAAACTATTAAAAATCATGCCAAAGCTAAAAATCCTTTAAAATGATCGAAAACATTGAAAGAGGGACACCCTTAACAAAGCAGAAAAACACTATCAGGCAGCCCAAAACCCATGAAATCAGTGAAAAAAATAGAGTAATTGGAGGCGGAACTAGTGATGAACAGTAGCCATCCGATTTGGCTGATCAACGGTCCAGATTGGATCGGCGGTTACCTTCGATAGAGATCGCCGGGATTATCTCAAGAGTAGCGATCATGAATAGTGATATGAAAGCTTTGTATGCATATATGGCGACGGTGATTGGCAGAGTTAATATAGACCGTCGATAAAGCATGAAGATCGACGGCCCATATTAACTCGCTGGATCGCTATCGGGGGATTGAAAAAGCGCTTACCACAGTGAAAGGGTTATTGCAGTGAGCAATTGCGATATATCACATCGCCACATTGCATCGAAACTATGTAGTGGAGAATGGCCGATAACCATAAAGGTAGTGATATTGTGGACCCGATCATAAAATAGACAGCACTACATGTAATTTGAAGTCTAGAACGTGGGGATTTACAGTGCTTTTAGTTTATTTTCGTATTAAACGAAATACACAGAGATGGAGCCCTTTAGGGATGCGATTGCGAATTGTGAACGGACCCAATAGGGTAATGAAGCATATTTAAGGACATTTCAAGTTCGATATATGAGTTTTGGTGGATTTTCCTGTTTTATGCATATTTCTCTGTGTTTTTGAAAACAGTTGCGTTTGGGAATCTGATGGATTTCAAGGGGACCCAGGCATTCTTACATTACGAAATCGGTGGCCACCTCCCCTTTAGGCATTATGCCATACTTGGGGAAACGCTGGAAGAGGGATTTGAATGGACAGAGGCCTAGGAAACTGAAGAGCCGAAGAGATGAAACGAATAGGCAGTGTTGGCTTTAAAAAAATCCATTGACAAAGAGCACTGGGGAGGCAGTATTGAAGAGCAAATGTGAGACATAGTTTAGGGTAGATTGAGAGCTATGTGGGAGTCTGTGTACTTGGAGGAAGCTTGAGGGATTCAAGTGAATCTCTTGTTATTATAATCTATTTGTGTGTGAGGCTCAAATTTAGCTCTTTGTTGTAAACAAAACTCTACTTGAAGACATAATAGAGAGGCCACCACTGAAGGCTGGACCAGGAGATGTAGCCCAGGTGTATTGGATGAACTCCTTATTAAATTTGTTGTGTCATGTGTTATCTATTATGTTTGTTTACTGCTTCATTGTCTGTGAATTTCGCAATCTTATCGATCCATTGCATATAATGACATAGACTAATCCATGCACATAAGTTTGTAATACCTTATTAATTATCTTAGATCTCATTTCTAGATTATAGAGTAACTCAACAACCTTATCCACTGTGGCATCATCCCAATAGTCACCGAGCGTTGCATACTTCAGTTTAGCCTCTGTCCCAATGTTTACCTGCTTCGTTTTTAGTAGCGCAGTGATGTCAGGATCTTCAATCAATGGTCCTTGAACCTCGTGATAGCCTTCAGTTTCTGGAATGTTAATTTTTCATTGATCCTCATCATCCTCCTCAATATTTACATTGTAACACTCTAGTGTGCAGCTCAGCTGGGTCGCCCATTCTGGCTGAAGCACTTCCATTGGTTCCTAGGGTGTTCTGAAGATAGCTTCTTTTACTGCTTGTAGCGCATCGTCAACAGTATCCCACCAATGATCCTTAAACGTGTAGGTTAAGAGGAATCCTTCTCGCAAAATATCCCATTCGCTCATGCCATGGCAGAGCTCTGTTTCTATATACCAATTCATGGGTATAATATCTAGGGTATGACAGAACATATGCATTCACTCAGGTTGGGGCTCTTCCCCATAGACGTTTGTTCACTTCACAAGGTGTGCTCATGGATCATCCCGTCCATCATATTTATCTTTTCACCTCATCTGAGGCTTTCCAAACTGCATGAGCATCATCCTTCTGCATTTGCGCCAAACCTCAAAACTTCTTTGATGTGTATCCCACCATCTTGCATGCGTAGCATGCAGTGCCCACTTGAGAGCGTCGAAACGTTGTTGTTCGGGTACTTCTCTTTCAAACTTGTTCAAGAAATCATCGACCTTGCTCAACCCATCATACATAGGCAAATCTCTTACCTCTATTTCCTTGCAGCGTAGTGACCTTACCATCATGTTGCAATTGAGCATGGTTACCTAGTGTAACTGGTCCTGCCATCGTTCTATCTCTTCGTCCGAATCTAAAGTGTAGGAGCTTTCGCACTCCCATGAGATCCTACCATCCGCGATTGGATTTACCCAGTCCTGCTCCCATGTTGTTATCTTGTAGATACAGTCTAGATCATCGTCGCTCTCGTCGTCATGCACTGGCTCTGTGTAGCGCGATCCTTCCGCGGGGTCTAAAGGTACCACTATGCATAGTGACTTTTTCTCAAAAATAATCTTGTGCTTCTTTAGATTTATCACTCCATTCATGTCAGTGGCCCAATCTATTCCTAGTAGTGTAGGATAGGGATTTTTTCATCAACGATCTCTATCACTTCGAAAACTACAAGTGCACTCTCACCTTTGATATCCACCATTATTCCCTGCAATCTTCCCATGGGTAGGATCTTCTGCTAGTTCACCATTCGTAGTTGGATTGGTGACCATTGTAGTGTAGGCCTACCCATGCGCTCCCATGTCTGCTTTGGCAGGACGTTCACGTCTGATCCTAGATCCAGAATCACTTGATCCATTTCATATTCCCCGATCTACGCGGTCAATCTCATCTCTCTTCCTGTTTGTGTTGTGTGCTTCCCGAGCTTCTGGACTACGTGTGGTTCTCCTGGCATGGTCCCAACACATCTAGTGACGAGTTCTTGTAATCCTTTCACAGCTTTGTTGTCGCACAACAGATTCATGCATGTCTCCAGAAAGGTAGTAAGCATTGATGGGTCCATCTCCAATTCTAGTTTGTCTTTACTACTTGTAGTGGAGGCCTCCATGAAGCTCTTCTTAGCTTCCATGAATGTCTTCTTTGCGTGCTCCAAATCAAATTCTGGTTCCTTTTTTGGAGCCTTGCAAACCCAGGCACTCTCTCTGGGTTGCTTGCCCTTGTCATCTCCTATTGTGATGCCTCTTCAGAGCACGATGTTTACATTCAGGTCCTCCTCATGTGGCTCAGACCTCATCATTTGTAGGTTCTGAGTCAAGGGAGGCTGGAGTGTTCCTTTATCGCACAACCTCGCTATCAGTGTGGGGCAATCCTCCGTCTCATGATCAAACTGGGTACAATATAAGCATGATTATCTTGTCAGATTTGTACAATCGCAGGCATAATGCCCCGACCCTCCGCAATTGTAACAAATTAGCTATCTGCGTCCCCTTCCTGGCCCCATTCCACCTCGACCTTGTCCGCACCCCTGAAATCTAGTGCATGCCATCCCTGCATTTTTATCGAGGGCTCTTGTTTCAGTCTGAACTCTGTAGGTAGGAGTCTGATCCATCATTAGTTCATAACTTCTATAGTTGCGCTCATCATGGCCTACTGATCTACAAAAATTAGAGAACAACTACTAGGAACTCTGCGTATACTTCTGTAATAGATGGAAATTATCAGTAGCATGCTTCCCTCCTATCTAACAAATTGCACACCATAATGCAGGCACCATGCTTGGTCCTACTTGTGCCTTTGGTCTCAGTGGCATTGGTCCTCCTGCTGCTAGGTAGTTCATGAATACTAGACAATGGTCCTTGTCATGTCCCTGGCCTTTGCACTTTATACACCATACCTCCTCAGATGCGTCTGGGTGGGCTGTCCTATCTTATTTCAAACTCTGCATATTGAGGCATAAGTTTTTCCACTGCGCATGGATCTGTTGGACTCCCCGGTTAGGATCTTGTATTGGTGTCTCGTGCAGTCTCATTGTGATCTCTAATGCCTCAGCTTGAGTGGATAGCTTTTGCTGTAACAACGTGGTCCTTAGGTGCAGCATTAGTGATGCTACAAACCATGCACGGTGTTGCCCATCCATCAAGGTCATGTTGGCTTCACGAATCATACCCTTCAATCTCTGATCCAGCTCCTAGGGGGTCTCACTTGGAAGCATCGTGATCTCCTTAAATCCGATGATCGACTGTGTCTCTGGTTTTGGACTGCTAAATTCCCTGCTTAGCACAACTTGGATATCCGCGATCCCTGCGTTTGGATTTTAATTGGAATGCTTAATGTACCACATCAGTGCGCAATCCTACAAAGCGCTGACTAATGTTGCCTTCTTTATATTGTCATCTGTGATTCCTTGCGCTTCCCATACAACGTTTACCACGAACCAAAACTGGTCCGGATCTTCGTTCCCTACTCCTTTGAACATTGGTAACTTAATCGCGCTCGCCATATTGCACTGTGATGGTGGCTGAGTTGGTGTGGGCGAAGATAGAGGTGAAGATGGTGAAACTGGTGGTGGTGTAAGTGGGGGTGGTATGCACAGAATTCACTGCCTCATCAGATTGATCACACTTCTTGATGAAACTTTCGCGAGCTCTTCCTCGCTTTCTCGTGGAGGTGAAATCAAGCGACTAGTTTCTATCTCTGTGCTACCTTCATTTCTATAGATTCTCCCACTTCACGTAGCCCCAAACATCAATTTATTCACATAACCTGCTTTTCACACAGTATCATCTTAATCCAAGTGTTCAAAGATTTAACATACTTACCTCGTGGTCCTTTGAGGAAGCATTGTTCTACCTCATTGTAGCTGACTGAAGTATCTACCGTGAACTCGGTGATAAACCCTCCTAAAATTCGATCGAGCCAATGGTCCACAACACATGTGATCTTATCTTCTGATGCTTCTAGTCTGCACACCAACTCTGGAGTCGACACAATAGGTTTTTCGAGTCTACACCTTCCTTGACTGTCTGCTAGCTTCACGATCCACTCGTACAACTCATAGGGGAAGGATGCAAAGAAAATTTCATGGATTTCCGTATGTAAGTAGCGCTCTAGCCACTCTTCCTTCGATACTCATGGACTCCTATTTTCCTGCACCGCAAACTCATGAATCTTCTTGTCCAGCCACTCTTCAATTTATTTCTTTGTCGGATTCTAGTGACACGACATCAAACACCTCTTATGCAGATCCTGGTCCTGGCAACGGAACCATTTGTTGGCTTATTGGGGCCTGACCCAGGTTCAGAGTTGACTTAGCTAAACAAATCTTGGTACTACTGGCCCTTTCAGCAACAGTCCGTGGAGCACGGACTGAGGTCTCACCTGAAGTAGTATGGGAGGGTGCTAGAACTAGGTTTCTACACCCTGGAGATGTCTAATGAGTTCAAGTGCTCCGCAATTCAACCCTGTGCGCACGTCGCTACGCGCACTTTCCCATACCTCGCAACCTGAGATGGTGCCTTTGTGCAACCCTACTCGGGGGCTAAACACTGTTATTACCTAAGTGCTTACTAGTATTCCAATGTTAGCTAATTATTTTAGCCTACTTGCGTGCTTTAAGTTATACTTAACAACATAAATCATTCATACAGGTGTGCATAATAAATAAACAATATATTTGCAATTTATCACAAACATGCATTAACCCAAGAACAAATGCACAGAATTATGATAAAACTTTTCTTTATTATTTTCTTCCTCGGTTACAGACTTGACTCTGCCCTGTGCACTCAGCTGTAGGGGTCCGCGCACTTAGCTACGGACTACTAGGCCTCTGCACACTTAGCTACAGAGCCTTCTCCTACTTTATGACCCAAAGACACCCTTAGTCACTCAAACTTTTCTTCCTTACTCTCTACATCCATGCTCCCTTTTACACTTAGAGCCTTGCTCTATTTATACAATTCCATGGTTCACGGACCATGGGTAGGCCGACATTACATTACAAAACTAGGGTGGACAACCATGTGACTCTATCATACATTTTGCACTCCATGCCCACAATTTGCACAGTCTTTACAACAATATCAAGTCAAAACTTGGGCTTTGAGCCCCAAAGCATGCCTTGGGGGCATTCCATGCCCAACACACTGGCTGAGTAGTGCGTGGAAGGGGTCCAGTTTAACTGGGCTGAATTCCTCTGCACGGAATTCCTAAAGAATTTTTGTGAACCCATGGAGTAGGGTAAAACCTTCCACTATGCATGGTTGTTGCTGCCCATAGTGCTCATAGTAGGGGAATTGCCAGAAGACATTCAATTCCCCATCATTGATAGAGATTTACCATAGGCTGTGAAGTACGCTTCACTCTGGGCCACGAAGGATGCGAAGAGGATATGCAACAGAAAGATCTTCTGGGTACTCATGGAGATGAACATCCAGATGTGGATCAACTAGAAGCCGTGCTTGTTGCCCACATTGTACAAGAGTCTGTAGAGTTTTGTAGAATTTAAGGCAGATATGCATAATATATACATCAGGGCGTGAAAGGATTTGACGAAGCAGTGGACAAAGCTACCTTTTGTAGCCACTGATGATGCCATTTTCACTGTCTTGGAGGCATGGCCTCTGGAATGGCACGCCCTAGATCTTGTATAACTCGAAAGGGCAGCAGTGCAGAAGAAGAAGGACCATGCCAAGCTGCACGTCACACAGTTGGCCAAGAAAAGGCGGAAGGAAACAGCAACAGTTGAGGTACAGGTAGCGCGGGAAGCGGCACATAAAGCTGCCGAGTAGAAAAAGGCCACAGAAGCAGCCGCAGTAACACAGGAAGCAACTGCGAAGGTGGGCGAGGGCCAAGCAATGCCCTCGCAGGGGTAGGAGGAAGAGGAAGCATAAAGAGTAGAAGGGAGCATGGACCCAGGGACCGCGTCCACACAGTTGAAGTGCCCACACACAGCAGAGCAAGAAGGACTGAGGAAGAAGGTCAAGGCCTCGAAATTTGCCATTGATCCGATCACCTTAACCGAGGGTGATCTGCATGACATCGGCGAGACGGTGCACGATGTCACAAATGAGGCTCTTCAGGATTTTATGCAGGAGCACCAAACTATGTTGGGGGCCCTCAAAGTGCAATTACAGGAGTTACAGGTGCATCCCCCTCAGATGGGTACCCTTTCAACCCACCTCACAGTAGGATCCTCGGCAGTAGAGCAGATGCTGCGTGCATGGATGGAAAACACATCAGTATTGCTGGAAGGGGCCCTAGTGACAGCGAATGAGGTAGATATATTTTCGATTATCATGATGAAAGGCCTTGGCCTTAATCTGGCTGCCTTTCCGCATGAGACACTATATTTGTTATAGGATGGGATAACGGTAGAGCTGCACGCTAGGGAGAGCTGCATGATCCAAGTCCTCAGCGAGCAAAAGATAAACATGGAACAACTCAACTTATAGCACGACGACTTGATGTCGCAAAATCAACAGTTGGTGCAAGTGGTAGACGACACTTACCGAAGCATCCCGGAGCTGGCCATCCCAATAGATCTACCAATAGAGGTGTGGATCCACAGGTTAGTGATAGGAGTCCGCGAGGCCAGGGAAGAAATGACCAAGGTTCAGCTGGAGCTGAATCTTCAGATCATCAAGCTGTGGTTAAAGGTGCAGCCATCCACTCCCTCGGACGTCAAAGAACAATGCGCCAACTGGGAGGTGTACAGTGAGACTGCATTAGCAAGTTGGAAGAAGCACTTGAGGTTCTCATGACTCTGCAGGAGGACCCCAACATACAACGCTTGGAGACAAAAGTGCGAGAACTCCAACAAAAATACGACAGTGTCCGAGGAACTGCACAGATAGTAGTCCTCACCCAGAGGCTTCCGAGGATGCAGCGAGCTAAAGCACTAAAGGAGAAGGTGGACGTGGCATGACACAAGGAGGTTGTTCTCAAAGCACGTGTCTAGCCTTGGATCGATGAGGCTTTCACTATCACGGAAGCCATAGAAGGAAAGCTCGTGCACATACAGGGGATGCATGCACAGATGCAGAGAAGCACCCCAGAAACAGAGGTCTCGGAACAACAGATGCAATAGATTCAACATGCAGCGGCTCAGTGCACTGCGGACCTCAGTATAGTTCAAGAACAGTTGGAGGGACTCTGTACCAAGATTGCCGTGTCGACAGAGTGACTTGAGGGTGAGTCACGATGTTTGTGTTGGGGGCCTGTTGGACATGGAATCCCCCCAAGGCATGTTTTGGGGCTCAAAGCCCAAGTTTTGACCCGATATTGTTGTAAAGACTCTGTGAATTGCGAGCGTGGAGCGTGAAATGTATGATAGAGTCACAGGGTTGTCCATCCTAGTCTTGTAATGTAATGTCGGAGTGACTAAGTGACTAAGATTCTGAGTGACTAAGTGTGTCTTTGGGTCGTAGAGTAGGAGAAGTCTCTGCAGCTGAGTGCGCAGAGGCCTAGTAGTCCACAACTGAGTGTGTGGACCCCTGCAACTGAGTGCACAGGGCGGAGTCGAGTTTGTAACCGAGGAAGAAATTAATAAAGATAATTTTTGCTACAAATTTGTGTATCTATTCTTGGGTTAATGTTTGATATAAATTGCAAATATACTATTTATTTACTGCAAGCACCTGTATGAATGATTTATGTTGTTAAGTATAACTTAAAGCATGCAAGTAGGCTAAAATAATCAGCTAACATTTGAATACTAGTAAGGACTTGGGTAATAATAGCGTTCGACCCCCGAATCTACACAAAGGCAGCATCTTAGGCTGCGAGGTATGAGAAAGTGCACGTAGCGACGTGCATGTAGGGTTGAACCGCGAACCACTTGAACTCATCAGACATCTCCCGGGTGCAGAAACCTGGTTCTAGCACCCTCCCATACTACTTCGGGTGAGACCTCAGTCCGCGCTCCACGGACTATTGCCGAAAGGGCCAATAGTACCGAGATTTGTGTGGCTAAATCAACTCTAAACCTAGGTCAGGCCCTAGTAAGCCAATAATCATGCTGAAACCCAACACTATGAAAGTGGATGGGCTTGGAGTAGTCTAGATTATGAAAGGACACCTCCTTGTCATATCCAATACATATTTTGTGCTTATTGTTGACAAGATCTTCCCAAGGTATGATGATGGACTTGGGAAGTGTAGGTTGAATTTCTACTTCTACATGCAAATATGCTCTTGCACTCGATTTAGTGATCTGAACAATTTCTAGTTGTTGATTAGAGTCAATTTCGGACTAAAAAATGGGATTGTTCTAAACAAAAAAAGTTTAGAATGTTGTCATTTCTGTTGTAACTCATCTTGTTGTAGTTGTGATTCAAGATGCAAAAATTATATCTTCTCTTGTGCATTTTGCAGATAGGTTTGAATGTTAAAGAGAGTGTCTTTACTGATTTGGATTCTGTTATGAATAGTAGAGAGAATTAGAGTGTTTAATAACTCTAAAAAATCAACAATTTTGGCCATCTTTCAATCTCAAGAATCAAGCTCAGCAAATAAAGAGTGTTTGCTTTGACCAAAAATGAACTTGTAAAGATAGATAGTTGTAAATGTTAGATCACTACAATTGAGTAGTGTGATGTGAACAAATGAATGAAAATTTCTCTCAATGGTGAATCAAGTGAATCTTAAAAGTTTATCCCAACACCTATACCATAAATGGAATGGGAAAATAGGGACTTGTATCCTAGCTCTATGGTTAATGCAAATATTTATAAAAGGATTTAGGATGCATTTGATGCCTCTTCAACATTCCAATACACCATGAGATTATGGAATTTTTTGAGAAATGATGGCATGCCTAATTCAAAAACATTTCAATGCTACATATATATTTAAGCCCAATGTTGCATCAACTTGACCTCAATCTTGTCTCTCAAAACAATGTTATGTATAAATATTCTTCAATGTGAACCCAACACATCAATCAACGAACCAAATTCATGCATCAATGATATTCGGTCATCACTTCACCACATTTATGGCCTCCAAAGAATTCACCATACAAATCAGACACTAGGAGGAGACATGAGCTTCACAATGCAGATGAGAACCATGACTATTGATGGGAGAACTGACACTCTTTAATGCATATTATCGAAGGTAGGTTCCAATGTTCAATATATATCAACACTCCAACATTCAATAAAGAGTTTAGATACATTAAAACTATATAACTCACTGCATAGAATACACACAGAGAGAATACACCAACGTACATATACTTCACCACAATCGACAATAGCTCTATTTTGGACAAGACTCACTGCTTCATACAAGCTAAAATGTTTGTATCCCTTCGACCTCCAGATCTTCACGTGGGAAATAGAAGAGACAGTGCACACAATACAATGTCTAATACAATATCTCCTTAAAGGTGTAGGAAGGATCTTTTAGAATATCAATATAATGCACAGAGAATGAATGTGGCTTTCAACATACTTCAAACAATGATTCAACGTAGGTTCATAATTCTTATTGTTCATCACCTTTTTTCAATTGAGACAAGAGTGGAATTTGTGTGAGTGAAGTTATATAAATAAATTAACTTATGGATATTTGTTATTCAAAAGTATGAGATGTTTGTCTCTATCTTGATGGAGTAGTAGGATGCTTCGATCGAAAATTCTTGGGGCCAATGTATAGTCACCATATTATTGACTTCTATCACCATTGCAATATGATCTCACCATTTATTTTTGTGCGCCTTAAGGATGAGCATTGAGACTTAGTGCGGTAGTTGTGAAGGAAGGATATGAATTTTTTAACATTCCTCTACATGCTAGACTTTATGCATTTCTTAACAGTCTTCCACAAATTTCACAAGTCGTCTTTAGTAAATGGGTCAGTTTCTATCTATTAGTGGCTATACCCAAGAAAAATGTGTAGTTATAGCGGACCAAGAAGTCCATAAACTTCAAACCAAAATCCTCAAATCAAGCACAATCACTCATGTTTACGACCTTCAAATCACAATCCATAAAATTTTCAACATAGAGGGAAATCTAGCGCTGGAAATGACTATGAAAACTAGAGAATAATGCTATGATGATGGCATGATTTACAACTTGATGGTGCGCTAGAAGTGATGGTGGCACATGAAAAACATGTAAAGATCCTCTAAGAATGTCGCTTAGATGAAATGGGCATAGGAAAAACCATCACAGTAGGTTGAGATCCTTGATAAGGAAATATGAAGAAACACACATTAGAAAAATATGAAATGCATTTCAAGCTGGAAACCACTGAAACACACCAATGAATAGAATACCCAATGCAGGGTGGAAAACGACACAGACTGAAGGAGAATATGATAGAGTGGTAGTACAATAATGAGAGGTTGTGAGAGGGTAGTGTTTGTTGATAGTGAAAGCAAGCTAACTGTATGAAAAATCCAGGGACCGTGTTGAGTGTTTCAATGATAGGAAGTGATGCCAAGGTTTACAATGTGGTAGGTGTGGTAGAGAACAGTTCTGAAGACTGATAATTTGAGGCAGAAAAAGGCCACAAAACTAGTGTTTGACACTAGAGTAGGGTAGGAATACGTCCACTCTCATACCATGTTAAACATACACATGAATAAACAACAAATTAAGATAAGTGTGAGTTTCATTTACTAATCAGATTATATACATTTATAATACATTCTTGTGACCCTTGGTTTTCATATACCAAGTGGTATCTTGGACTTCGGTGACTGTTCACATTCCACATCAACCCTTAGTTAATTAGGTGTCCAACACATGTGATCGCGATGAGTAATAATCTAGAAGAGTCCATATTGGAACTCTAGTTAAAAGTTAAAGGTGTCAAACCTAACCACTATTATGTTATTAGGCTATGTTATAATTGGAATGCTAGGAGGAAAAGGGGTTTCATTCTATTCAAGTGCATTATATTCCATAGATGAGAAGAGTAGCTAGAGAGTGGATAGGTGATCTGAAAACTAGAGAGCATAAAATAAAATAAAAATCTCCTCACTTGATTGTATGGGCTAGTGAAATTAAGTTCCAAAATTACAACATAAAGATGTAGAGCATCACATAAAACCGTAATTTAAAAGGTACAATAAAAACAAGCCATGAATTAGACAAAACATGAATGATCAAGACTGAGATGATATTAGAATTCGCCCAATCAACCCTTCCATTGGGCTACATCTTCAGATTGGCCTCCAAATGTCGAATCACTTTATTGTCTTCTTCAAAAGAGGTGGAACTTATACAATGCTTTACAAAAAGGACTGACTCCCAAAATTGCCTTCTACTACCAATGATCTTTCAAGGCAAACACATTGCCTACATTTATTCAACATAGAAAGAACTCCTCTCTTGAGCTTTCAAGACTCTCCAAACAATACTAACTCTCCAAAAACTCTCTCAATCAAGCTCTCCATTTAGCTCTCTCAAAACAAAAGTACATAAGAGGGATTTACAGTTTTCAAAGATCCCTAAACAAAGGAGTGGATATCTCCTTAGATCATTATTCCAAGGAGAAAATAACTCTTTGAGGATCCATGAGATTCTTAAGGAGTAAATCTCTTAGATCCACCAATCGTGGACCTTACACAAAACTCAATGGATATGAGGAAATCCCATGAGACTCTCAATTAAAACTTGGATTTAGAAACTAATTTTGAGGAAGATTTTATCATAAATCAATTTCTATTATACAATTTACAATTCAAATTTATGAGCACATTCACATTTAACATTTTATATTTTCAAATTTAAAATGCTTATAACCTAGGCTTCAATGAACTTTCCTTGGGCATGGTACTCTTTGGAAAATTGTGTCAAGATCCTCCTGGATCATACCTCCCCACACAAGAAATCGTTTGGTCCACCAAAAGTTCAAGAAGTTGAAATTGATTCTGATATCAGGGTATTGATTTTCTATAGAATTAGGTACAATTCAATTAAAGAGACAAAGAATATGCTCTTCCTATTTGAACAATGACCTACAACTCTCCCCTTTGTTTGCAACTTCTTGCAATAAACATGTCACTATGTCCGCAATTGAATTGAATCCAACTATCTCATAACTCCCGGGATAAGTTGGTTCATGCATCATATACAACTAAAAATAATTTGTATCTTGTATTGAAAATAATTTGCATACTTTTTCCCTCCATTTTCACTCTCTCTCTCTCTCTCACTCCTTTGTATCATTAATATTCATTAAATTCTCTAAATGTGCAAGGTAAACCCCCTTTAATTTTTCCTCCTGGAATGTTTAATTAATGAAGTAATATTCTTGGGGATTTTACCTACACGAGTTACTAATTTTGTCATTTCCATAGATTCGGTGGTCAAAGAGGTCACATATGGAGATCACAGGAGAAACTCCGAGCTCACAGCACCATCTCAATGACGTTGTAACAACATAATAGATTCCAGGCCTATTCCAAACCTTGCTTGTTCTCTCTCAACAACTAGTTTGGTCGTTTCAACAATTGTGTATTTGTAGACATTAGTTGCTAGATTCAAGGAATGGTTTTTCTGAGCAATTGTATAAGAAGGGTTTCAAGACTGTGAATGGGGTTAGTTGTGCAAGAGACTAAGATTGCAACAGAAGAATGTTTATTTAATTAAATACAAGATATTTTGATGTTCTCTCTGTAAGTTGTGAATCCATCGTAGCCCTGGTCAGAGAGTTGGGCCCGCTCTTCTGATCAGGGGTTGCGTTATTTTTGTGTGTTGTTATTTTATTTTTGTTGGTTCATTTTAATTGTTGTTACAGTACTTTATTTCAATTGTTGTGAATTCTTTTATAATTCTGCAATTTATTCTTATTTACTGTCATAGTGGTTCCTTATTTAATTCAATTATTAAATCTGTAATTCATGATTGGATTGTGTTATTGTTACCTGCATATATTTTGCGTGTTACCTTGAAATAATATATGCACCCGGATTGATAATAGGGTTGAATAGTTATTCATACTCGGACACCAACATTTTGGCGTCACTACCGAGGAGGCTAACAAGGTGCAATAACATGATCGACATTGATATACGGATCAATCTCTCGTCTTAGGGAGGGAATTTTCCACCCTGCTCTAAGTCTTGAGCGTAGTGTCCTATTTTCCTTTGCTTTCGGTTGCTTTTTGTTTTGTTGATTTCCTAGAAACCAATCTCTCATTATAAGGAGGGAACTATTACCCTGCTCCAGATCTTAAGTCCTAGTTGTTTTTCTTTGATTTTTCTTTTTTGTTTTCTTTTTGTTTCTTTAGGGCCCAATATCTCGTCCTGGGGAGGGAATTTGTTACCCTACTTCAGGTGCTGAGCTTTAACTTTTTAGTTTGTTTGTTTTCCTGTTTAAACCGAACCTCTCATCCTGGGAAGGAAATTATTTTGTCCTACTCCAGGTCCAGAGCACAGGTGTTTATTTAATTTCTTCTCACCAATTGCATGAACATGTTGAAATATGGCAACAAGAATATTCCAATTTTGATTTGTCCTTGAATTAAAATTGTGAATTAAATTCGAATTTAGTCTCACTAGCTGCCTTAAAAATAATTAATTCATTCATCTTGAGTTAATTAGTTTGAGAAATTCAAGCTAGAATTTTTTGTGAAGTCATGCAACAGTTATCCCTTAAATTAAGGAGATAAGGATGAGTTATATTTGAGTTGTAATTTTAACTGAGTTAAGTCCAGTTAAATTAGTTCCAAACTATTTGAGGAACTAATTGTGAGTTCAGTCGGTTAATGCATGCATGCATCCAACTAGTGTACTCCAGATAACTGAAGATTCTCTCATTGATAACTCATGCATGTCTATTCTGAGAATGACCTAGTTGAGATTAAAGACAAGGACAGTGTACTATCAGTGGTATGAGTTTTCCTATAAACAAAACTCATGCATGCAGAAGGAATTCATTCCTTGAGATTTGTGCAGTTTTACAGGGTGTGAGATCTGTGTGAGTGATCAGTGTTACACTTGGTAACAGTTGGATCACCCAAGAGAAACTACGCAAGGAAATAGGAGCTTAGAGGGCAGAGGAGAAGGCATATGAGTAGTCTATTTTGTCTGTGAGATATGAGTAGTCTATTTTGTCTGTGAGAATCTGTGAGGGATTATACTGAGAGCTGGCTAGCTGTGAGAGCTAAAGTTGTGTGTAATCCTGATATATTTCCACTTGTATGATAATACAGATAGCGGGGTTTTTAGCTGAGGCTTTCCCCAGAGTATTCTTCTGTGTTTCATGTGTATTGGTTCTTCTTCTGGTTATATGTGTTCCACTTGATCTTGCTCAAATCTATTAAGCCTCTGCAAGTTTGATTGTAGAAGTAGATTAAAGTATTTTTCTTTAGTTATATTCCATTATCAGGTTAATCTACAGTCAGAATTTCTACATGGTATCAGAGCAAAGGTTATTGAAGTTGTGAACAATATACTAAGAAGAGAATTCGAAGTTTGCAGTTATTGGTTGCAGGTGCAAAATCGAATTCTTATCATACTTGACCAATGGCATTCAAAGGCTTGAGACTCAAGTATGCCTTGGATGGTAGCTTGAATTACATAGCATGGAAATATGACATGGAAGTTGTATTAGAAGACAACGGCTTGAAGGAATTCATTGATCAAGAAATCCAAAATCTAGCTTCAGCTAATGCACAAGATTTCGCTGAATGGAAGAAGTGTGTGGTGAAGGCGAGACGGATCATCCTAGAGGGAGTTCGACACCATATTGTCTCGAGTCTCCATGGGAAGGGTACTCCATTTTCAATGTGGAAGACATTGAAGGACCTCTACCAAGATAGTAATGACCAGAGGAAATTGGCGCTCAAGGGTAAGCTTCAAAGAATCAAGATGGAGAAGGGTGATACTATTTCCACATACCTAAACAAGCTCACCACCTACAGAGATGAGATTAGTAGTATGGGAATAACTACTGCCGATGATGATATGGTGAGCCTCGCTCTCCTCGGCCTTCCAAAGAGTTGGAATAACTACTAGGACTTTGTGAATGGAAGGGAGAAATTGTTGGATTGGGAACGACTGTGGTCAGATCTGATGCATGAGGAGATCAAGAGGAGCACAAGAGATGGTTCTTCATATAAGAATGATGATAAAGAAAATCTTGCCTTAGCAAGTAAGGCAAAGAAAGGGAAAGGGAAGGCTTCCCATTTTAAATCAAATTCTTCTCATGGAGGGAAGAAGGTTGACACGTCTAAAGTGAGATGCTTTAACTGTCATGAGATGGTACATTATGCAACTAATTTCCCATTGAAGAAGTCCAAGAACAGATCCTCGAAAGGATCGGAAGGTGAGGCATTAGCCTCTAAGTTCGAAATGGACTTTACCCTCATCGTATGCATGGTTTCATCGATGGTGGGTTGTGTTCAGTATCCTGACAGTGGAGCCTCATTCCACATGACCGGAGATAAAATCTAATTCAGTACCTTGGAGGAGAAAGACCTCAAGATGTGCATAGAGATGGGTGATGACAGAAAGTACAGTGTTTTAGGAGTGGGCACGGTTTCTTTTCAAAGGAAGCATGGATCTCCTCTCATCTTGACAGATGTGAAGTATGTGCCTAGACTAAAGAAGAACATGGTATCAGTCGTGATGTTGGAGGACAAAGGCTACGATATTGTCTTCAGTAAAGGAAAAGCATTCCTAAGACACATAGCCATGGGTCAGACCAAGAGGATTAGGATTCGAGTGAAGAATCTCTATAAACTAGAGGAAGATGATTGTGCAACATTGAGTATGAAAGCAGAATTGGTGCAAAGCCAAGATATTGGCAAGTTGTAGCACACGCGGTTGGGCCATTTGCATCATGGAGCCTTGAAGATAATGTAGAAGATCTCTACTGGACTTCCTAAAGGTAAACTTGAGCAAGTTGACACATGCAAAGGTTTTACCTTGGGTAAGTACATAAAGTATTCCTTTCATGATTGAGACAGTCCAGTCGAAGCTATCTTAGAGCAAGTTCATACTGATTTGTGTGGACCATTCTCAACGGCATCCACAACGAAGCAAAGGTATTATGTTATTTTCATTGATGATTTTTCTCGTAAATGCTGGATTTATTTCATGTAGAAGAAGGACCAAACCTTCTCAAAGTTTTGTGAGTTCAAAGCTTTGGTCGAGAAAGAATCTAGGAAGAAGATCAAGGCCTTGAGAAGCAACAACGATGGAGAATATTTCTCTCAAGAGTTTAAGGACTTCTGTGCAGTGGAAGGAATTAAATGGGAGTTGATGGCACCCCATAACCCACAACAGAATGGGGTGGCTGAGAGGAAGAACTTAACGATTATAGGGGCAGCACGGGCAATGCTGCATGAAAAAGGCCTACCACTTCACTTGTGGGTTGAGGCATGTAACACAACGGTCTATTTGCACAATAGAAGCCCACATCACATACCTGGGATGAAGACACCAGAGGAAGCTTTCTCCGGTAAGAGACCAGATGTGGGTCACTTCAGGATCTTTGGCTCATTGGTATATTGCCATGTGACCAAGAATGCATGGAAGAAGCTTGAGCCGATAGCAGAGTTTGGGATACTTGCGGGGTACACTGATACATCTCACAACTATTAGGTGTACTTGCCTACCAGTTGGAAGACTGTGGTTCGCAGAGATCTCAAGTTTGATGAGCAGAAGGCCATGCAAGTTTCCCTTCAGAGGGAGCTCCAACTACAGGTTGTGGAGGAACTATTGGTTCCTAAGGAGGAGGAGCCTCAGACTGATGTGAAGCAGCCGCATGCAGAGGTTCCATGAGTGGAGACATCCACTCAACCTGAGTCTTCCAGAGATGGATGAAAACGCACAAGAAAAGCTGACGGATTGTTGGAGGATGCGAGAGAGAATGTGGCCATCTACTCAGCACAGACAGAGAAGGTCACCTAAGAGGTACACTAGATACATGGCCCTTGTTGGGGAATGTGTTGAGACCGAGCCATCTTCCTTTGAGGAAGCAATGCATCAGCCAATTTGGGTTGATGCTATGGTGCAGGAGTATGACTCCATAGTTCGGAACAGTGTTTGGGACATGGTTCCAAGACTAGAGAACAAGTTAGTTGTGAGTTCCCGTTGGCTTTACAAGGTAAAGCAAGCTACTGATGGTAGTGTGGAAAAGCATAAGGCAAGATTTGTTGCACGTGGCTTTTCACAGGTTGAGGGGATAGACTATGATGAGACTTTTTCTCCTATCGAAAGATACTCATCTATCAGATCGATGTTGGCACTATTAGCACATATGGGTTGGAAGATCCATCAGATGGATGTGAAGATTGCATTCCTCAATGGCAAATTCAAGGAAGAGGTGTATGTAGAGCAACCGGAAGGTTTTGAGACCTTTGATCGTGAGTTGCATTTGTGCCAACTCAAGAGAGCTTTGTACAGGCTGAAGAAAGCACCTTGTGCTTGGTACACCAGGATCGACAACTACTTCACCGGGTTGGGCTTCACAAAGAGTGAAGCGGATGCAAACCTATACCACATCATTGTGAAAGGTAAGCCGTTGATCATTATTCTTTATGTTGATGATCTCATATTGACAGGTGATGATTAGTTAATCATGTCTTGCAAGGAGGACCTTGCAAGAGAATTCGAGATGAAAGACATGGGTCTCATGCACTACTTCCTTGGCATGGAAGTGTGGCAGAAGGATGGGGAGTTGTTTGTGTCTTAAGGCAAGTATGCCAACGAGATACTCAGGAGATTCCACATGGATAAGTGCAAGCCCATGCAGAATCCTCTAGCAGGTAACTAGAGGAAGGAAGATGCTACTTCAAGAGAAGTAGTAGAGGCTACTGTGTATAGGCAGCTTATGGTTTCACTGATGTACTTAGTGAACACATGACCAGATTTGTGCTATGCGGTGAACCAGCTGAGTCAAGCGATGGTTCGACTTATCAAGATGTTTTGGAAGGCGGCTAAGCATGTTTTGAGATACCTCAGAGGCACATCTCAGTATGGATTATGGTACATATGGATAGAGAGAGTGAATCTATACGGTTTCACTAATGCAGATTGGGAAGGGAGTCCATCAGATTAGTAGAGCACATCAAGAGGAATTTTCAATCTTGGGTCAGCTGCAGTTTCTTGGTATAGCAGGAAACAGAGGTCGGTTGCACTCAGCTCGGCAAAGGCTGAATACATGGCTGCAAATCAAGCAGCATGTGAGGCCATCTAGATGCGGAAAATTGTAGTTGGTTTGTTTGATTAGAGGATGGATCCAACTGTGATCTATTGCGATAATTAGAGTTGTATCAAACTCTTTGAGAATCCAGTATTTCATGATAGGTCCAAGAACATCGACATCTGGTATCATCATCTCAGAGACTGTGTGGCAAGAAGGATCATGTTGTTGTAGTATATTTCGACAAAGGAGCAAGATGCTGACATTTTGACAAAGGCATTGTCAAAGTGTAAATTCGAGTTCCATAGAGACAGGATCGGGGTGGCAGATAATCCCTTTCTTTTTGAGAGGGAGTGTTGAAATGTGGCAACAAGAATATTCCAATTTTAATTTGTCCTTGAATTAAAAGTGTGAATTAAATTTGAATTTAGTCTCACCAACTGCTTGGAAAATAATTAATTAATTCATATTGAGTTAATTAGTTTGAGAAATTCAAGCTAGGAGTCTTTGTGAAGTCATGCAACAATTATCCCTTAAATTAAGGAGATAAGGATGAGTTATATTTGAGTTGTAATTTGTTAGCTCCGTTAACTGAGTTAAGTCCAGTTAAATTAGTTTCAAACTATTTGACAAACTAATTGTGAGTTCAGTCAGTTAATGCATGCATGCATCCAACTAGTGTACTCCAGATAACTGAAGATTCTCTCATCAATAACTCATGCATGTCTATTTTGAGAAAGACCCAGTTGAGATTAAAGGTAGGGACAATGTACTATCAGTTGTATGAGTTTTCCTATAAACAAAACTCATGCATGCAGAAGGAATTCATTCCTTGAGATTTGTGCAGTTTTACAGGGTGTGAGATCTGTGTGAGTGATCAGTGTTACACTTGGTAACAGTTGGATCACCTGGGAGAAACTGCGCAAGGAAATAGGAGCTTGGAGGGCAGAGGAGAAGGCATATGAGTAGTCTATTTTGTCTGTGAGAATTTGTGAGGGATTATACTGAGCGCTGGCTAGCTGTGAGAGCTAAAGTTGTGTGTAATCCTGATATATTTCCACTTGTATGATAATACAGATAGCAGGGTTTTTAGATGAGGCTTTCCCCAAAGTATTCTTCTGTGTTTCATGTGTATTGATTCTTCTTCTGGTTATATGTGTTCCACTTGATCTTGCTCAAATCTATTAAGCCTCTGCAAGTTTGATTGTAGAAGTAGATTAAAGTATTTTTCTTTAGTTATATTGCATTATCAGGTTAATATACAGTCAAAATTTCTACAGAACAAAGATTCAAATAAAAGGGGCAGAGGAAGACCCCCAAAAAGACGAGGAAAGGATTTGGGAAGGAATACCTATATCCAGGAGATTATTGCAAAAGCTGCATCAGAAGCCTCTTCGCGAGCTACTTCTAGGGTAAAATTTCACACAAAATCCAAGGGCCATTCTATGGAGCAACAAATATAGCCCCAAAAAGTGGAAGTGTCCCTTCCAATAGCTAGAGAGGAAGCAGGAAGCAGGGTGTCAGAGGGATCAGAAATGCCTCCTTTAGTATCAAACGGGGAGGAAGTGGCCAACAGAGGGTCAGAAGAAGAAATCCACCTAAGGATTGAAGAAGGAGACTTCAGAGGATTCTCTTCACATCGCGATCAGGGGAGTGTTGTTAAACTTTCACAACCATCAGTTGTTACACAGCAAGAACCTATTGAAATCCCAAGCAAGTATTGGAATGTATTCATGGCACCCCCAACATCTTCAATCAAATTTCCGTTTGGGGATATCAGGGGTGATGCACCAATGAAGCCTATTCCTCTGACTGCTTTGCCAAACTTCCATGGGATTACCACGGAAGATCTAGACACTTTCCTATTTGAGTTTGATATTGATTGCAAAGGATATGACTATATCAATGATGCTCAAAAGCTGAAAAAATTTCTTGCGACATTAAAATGGACAACGTTGCGATGGTTTATGGGTCTAGGAAGAAAATCCATCTCCACATGGGATGATATGAAGAAGACAGTCCTGGAAAAGTATCAGGATTACTGTAAATCTCGGGACATTAAGGAAGAAATATTTAAATTCATGCAGAAGGAGGACAAAAATATGGAGGACTGTGTGGAGTGTTTTAAGTACACTCTCCAAAGGTCTGGCCACAGTGACCTGGATAAGGATATCCTAAAAATTATTTTTCTCTAGGCCCTGAGGGAAGAATCTTTGGAGCTGCTAAATATAGTAGGAAAAGGGGATATATCAAAAGAGTATTTCAATACTATTTGCGAGCTATGCATCCACTGTTCACGAGGGCCTGCAAGGAATAAACAAGGAGCTTGGTCAACAAAAAATCCAGTGGAGGGGTCACAAAGGGGGAAATTGGGAATCTGCTAGATAATTTGAGGATCGACATCTTGAGTACCCTATCTGCTCAAATGGACATGCTACGAGCAAAGTAGAGGCAGATGGAATTAGAAAATACCATGGCCATATTTTGCCTAAAGTCCATTGGACTCCATTGAAGAATATGCAATCTATGAGCTGAGTCATGCAACAAACTCATGCCCCTCCTTGCTAGGATTGAAGGAAATATTTCAAGGGACGAGCGAAGAGATGGATCAACTATACTTTGGGATCTAAGAATCCATGGCAGCCTCGGCCACCGAATGCGAATCAAGGTATGCCTCAAGACCCATCTCAGTATTTCAGTAATTTGAGTATGGGTCCCTAGTCTATGCCTCTTCCACCTGCGTGGCCTCAATATCAATATCCACTGTGGCAACAATCGTTTCCACAGACTAGTTTGAACCCTTCTTGGATTCAAAACTGGCATGGGCCTTCTCCTGCTGGACAATTTCCCCAACCAATGCCACAAAAAAAACTTTAGTTGCCTTCTAGTGTACCTCCAGGTAATCCACCCCTTCATCCTCAACTTCCTATCCAACCCAATCCAAATCCTAACAATAAAGGGGTTTAGCAAGCTGACACCCTCAACCTTCCTTCATATAGCATCTCCACTGCAGAATTTAATAGTATAAATTTGCGATATGGGTGGGTAGTGGATGCTCAAACCTAACCTATCATTATTGAACAAATTGACAGTGAGGTTAAAGAACCAGAATCAGAAACAGTTGGGGAAAAATCAAATTGAAACAATCAAAATCAAACACCTCCTCAACCAACTGTTAATCAGGAAAACCAAGTTAATCCACCTTATCCTGAAAGATTGGCCCTGAGTAAACACAACCCTCAAGAAGAATTTGACTTCCTATGAGAATTACAAATTTTGCTTGTTAAAATTCCCCTATTACAAGCTATGATGGATGTACCAATATATGTAAAAACTCTCTAAGAATATTGTTCGAAAAAACTTGGAAAGAAATCAAGGGACCCACTCACCATCTATGGGATGGGAAAATTATTTGACATCATGCTGGGAAAATCTATGCCTGTGAAATATGGGGATCTGAGGAACCCAATTCTAACTGTACAAATTAACAGGGTTGAAATTCCAAATGTACTAGTAGATTTGGGTGTTTCCATAAATGTTGTTACTGCTGAAACCATGCATACATTGGGTCTTCGAAACCTTAAAAATACTCCTACTATTTTGGAATTGGCTGATAGATATACAATAAAACCAGTAGGGAAGTTAGAAGACATTACAATTTCAGTGGATTCGTGGCACTATCCAATGGATTTCCTAGTGTTACAAACTCAATCCCCAGCTGGTGGTCATCCCCTCATTCTGGGAAGATCGTGGCTAGAAACTGCATATGCCTATATTGGGTGTCAATCTGGAAACATGGTCATATCTAATGGGGAGGTTACAAAGAATATCGTACTCTATCCTCCTGCAGAACCTAGCTCATTAGTGAAACCATCATGCAGAAGAAAACCTCCACCAATGGAAGAATTTGAGCTTGAAAATGAAGAATTGAGACTGATCCTTACCATTGGGCAAGCCCTTCAATTCAAAACAGAAACTGAGGATGACATTATTAACACTTTTATTAGCGATCCCTGTTCTGTTTCAGATGCAACTTGACAAATTCTGGAATATGTCCTAAGCTGTGAAATGTAAGAAAATATTAAGACAAAAAATGCAGATGAATACCTTCATATAACTATGCTCCATGATAGTATTCCTATTGAAATCAAACCAGGAAAAACATTGAACATTAATCTGAATATTCCAGAATCCCAAAAAAAATAGATCCTAGAAGTTCTCTGAAACCACAAGGAAGATTTTGCCTGGGATTACACGGATATGAAGGGGATTCCTTCCAATTTTTTTTCCAAGGAAAAAAAACGGTAACCTTTTATTAAAGAATTAATGAAAAGTTACACTAGCAGATGCAGTGAAGCATTCTGTAAGTTGCCACATGGGCTCGAGTGCTTTCGCACCCCACACAACGTTAGAAGACTAACGTGCACAAAGAATAAGAAAAGAGAAAAGGGGAAGGAAAGAAAAGTTTTTCTCCCCTTTTTCTTTTCCACCTTGCGCCACTCTCCTTGAGTGGGCTCGGTCGAAGCAATGACTAACTGTGTTTCTGCCTTCTGAGAGCCTGTTTCTTTGTCTGAGTCTGAAGTATCTGAGTGATGATGTCGTTTGATGCCTCCCATGCTTTGGTCCATGCTTATCATCTCTGCCTGATTTTGGGGGATCTCTGCCTGATTTGGAGCCTTGTTGTCTGATATGTTTCCCTTCTGGTTCTCTGTTTCAACCTCCTCTATGGTGGTATCATCCTCTTCTGCTTCTGTTTCTTCATCTTCTGTTGTCGAAGAGGTTTTCTTTTCCGCGGCCCTTTTCTTGACTACATCGTCTATGTTCTGCCATCCTTTGGATTTCCTTTGTTGCGGCTTGCTCTTGTTGAGACTTTTGCATGCATTGAACAGGTGACCTGTTTGTTGGCATCCCCTGCATCTGAATGCTGTATTCTCATAGTCCAAAGGTTGTTTCCACTGTGAGTTGTTGAAGTTCAGAATGATGCTTTCAGGTAGTCCTTGGCTAAGATCTACCTCGACACAAATCCTAGCAAAAGTAAAGATTCCTTTCAAGTGTCTCTCTGAATCAATCTTTAACATTCTGCCAAGGGTATTCCCTATAACTGATAAGGCCTTGTAGTGCCAAAAATGTATCGGAAGATTATGCAGCCTTACCCATACTGGCATCCTTGATACCACCATAGTATTTGCATCAAACTCCGGGAACCATGGGGTAACGAACAGTCCCGCACTGCCCCAAAACCATGGCCCTTCATTGAGAATTTTTTCCTTTTCTTCTTCTACGAGAAAGTTTACTATGAAGAAACCCTTAGAGCATAGGTGGATCTGGCAGTTTTTAGTCCAGACCGTGTGAATCCATTGGTACAAAGCATCGGTTCTTGGCCAAAAACCGTTAAATCTACAAATAACAGCATTTTTTTGTAGATCTGAGAATATGTACTTTACCTCTGGTAAATCCAGCGGAATGGAAGGGCTCTCTGGCACTTGATCCACGATATACTGCCCTGGGGGAGCATTAACAGCTGTAGATTCTTTCCCCTTTGGAGGTTCTTTCCCTTTTGCTGCATCGCGATAAGTACCTGTAGGTTTTGAGGTAGCTCCCTTAGATCCACCTCGCAATCGATGATTAAGGATAATAGTTGAGTCCTTTGCAACCCTGTAATGCTGGAGTGAGTGTTGCTCCTGCAAGCAGAGCCCAGAAAAAATTAGGATTTGTAATGCAACTGGAATTCCCAGTTTGTCCTGGATCTCTTTTTTTAACTCCAAAACACTCATCCGTTCCCAGATCTGCATACAAGCATGTCTGCCTTCTGTTGATCTGATAAAGATTGGCTTCAAATTCGCTGTGTCTGCCTTGATCACTGGGTCTGGCGAAATTTCATTTTGCTTCTGCCTGGATCGGGCCCGATCTGATAGATCCGCCCCAAGTCTGCAATGTGTGGCCCTATATGATGAGCCGTTTCCCATATCGGGCCTCCGGTTGGGTCTATCTCTCGTTTGCCTGACGTAGTCTGCGAGCCCTCTGTCAAAACAATGCGCGTGACCTCTATTCCTATCATAAGGATCCCGGCTGGATCTGCGAGGGTAGGGCCTTGCCAACGATTGTAGGCACGGATCTGCCTTAGGCCATCCCCTGAGTTTGCATGCATGAGGCGCCTGAATGGAAATTTGCCTGACGCTCAATAGATTGGCCGATCTCTTGACATATTCGCAGGCAGATCTGCCAGGCCTGTGCAAAACATTCGCGGAGAAGGGTGCTTCAAGGCGAGACGGGGTACGTATCGGTCGATTTGGAGTAATAACCTCCGGGCGATGAGAAAGGGTTTCTATTGCCGCCCTGAGGTTATCGTTCTGCGCCCAAAAGGATGGTACCCGCACCAGTCTCTGTTTGCTGAGGATCGAAAAATAAAGGTCCTTTCCATCATGAGATCCGGCCCAGAACCAGAGGGAAACAGCGAGCTCTGAGTATCCCGCGGCCAGGCCTCTAGTCGTTCCAAAGCAGAGCAGAGCTTTTGGGATCGCGGCGGCGCAGATCGCTTCTGAAACCCTAAGCCCATAACCAGCCTCCATCGCTTCCAACCCCATTTGGATTCCTTCCAATTTATGTACTCATCATATATATATATATAGATATCTATATCTATATCTATATATATATATATATATATATATATATATATATATATAGATATATATATCTATATATATATATATATATATATATATATATATATATATATATATATATATCTATATATATATATATATATATATATATATAGATATATATATATATATATATCTATATATATATATATATATATATCTATATATATATATATATATATATTAAGGAAGATTGTCGTCCTGTGAGACAGCCCCAGAGAAGAATGAACCCTGCCTTAAAGAACATTGTCAAGGAAGAGCTTCAAAAGCTGCTAGATGTAGGATTTATTTACCCCATCTCAGACAGCCAATTGGTTTCCCCATTGGCTTTTTTTCCCAAGAAGAATGGTAAATGGAAAATTTGTGTAGACTATATGGAATTAAATAAAGCAACTCAGAAAGACCATTTCCCTTTACTGTTTATCGACCAAGTCCTGGATACCTTGGTTGGGAAGAAGTTTTTCTCCTTCCTAGATGGGTTTAGCGGGTATAACCATATCCAGATAGCCCCAGAGGATCAAGATAAAACCACCTTCACATGCCCTTGGGGAACCTTTTCATACGGAGTCCTTCCATTTGGCCTTTGTAATGCACCAACAACATTCTAGAGGGCAATATTGGGGATTTTCTCTGATCTGGTAGATGACAGTGTTGAAATTTATATGGATGACTTTACTCCATATGGGAATTCATTTGAAGAAGGATTGGAAAATTTAGAAAAAGTACTTAAAAGATGCAAGAAGACTCATGTCTCTTTGAGTACATTCAAATGTCATATGATGAGGGAATAAGGGATAGTCCTTGGACACTTGCTCTCAGTTGCTGGGATTCGAGTTGATCCGGCTAAGGTAGAGGTAATATTTCATTTTCCAGTACCAAAAACACCCACACATGCACACATTTTTATTGGTTGCGTCATTACTATAGACGTTTTATAGAAAATTTTGCTAAAATAGCACATCCACTTTTTCAGTTGCTAACAAAAGATGCAGAATTTTTGTGGACAGATGATTGTGAAACAACTTTTATAAAGATCAAGGAACTGGTTTGTGGAGCTCCAATCCTTCAAGGACTAGAATGGGCATTACCATTTCATATACATGTCAATGCCTCTCAGACAGGAGTTGGAGCAGTTTTAGGACAACAGGTAGATAAGACACCGTATGTAGTTTACTACGTCAACAAGAATTTGACTCCTGTTGAGTTGAATTACACAGTGACTGAAAAAGAATTCCTAGCATTTATCTACGCCATCAACAAGTTCCGACATTATATTACTGGGTATCCTACTTTTGTGCACATTGATCATGCAGCAATCAGGTACTTGATGAATAAACCTATTACCCCTGGCTGTATTACAAGATGGCTGCTATTGCTTCAAGAATTTGATATTACAATAGTAGAAAAACTAGGGAAGGATAATGTGGTTGCTGATTTTCTATCTAGATTGGATAATAATGATGAAGGCACACCCATAGAAGATAGTTTTCTGGATGAGTATCTCTTTTCAATTTCTACTAATCCTCCGTGGTATGCAGATATTGCTAACTATCTTGCTACAGGGAAGGTGCCTCGTCATTTTTCATATAGGGAACAACGGAAAATTATTCATCATAGTGCCCGATATTCCTAGATGGCAGGATACCTTTTCCATACAGGAGCTGATCAGTAGGTTCGGCACTGTGCATCTGAGGATGATATCTACGAAGTGTTGAAGGTTTCCCATGATGGCCCTTGTGGGGGGCATTTTGCAGATAAAAGAACAGGGAATAATGTGTTACAGATGGGATATTATTGGCCTTCCATCTTCTGGGATGCACGAGATTATGTCCGAAGATGCGACAGTTGCCAGCGCATGGGGCAGCCCGGTCGATCCGATGAAATGCCATTACAGCCCCAGGTAGTCCTTGAACCTTTCAAGAAGTGGGATATCTATTTTATTGGACCTTTCAACCCACCTTCCCATAAAAAGGTTTACATTCTAGTTTGTACCGATTACGTGACTAAATGGGTGGAAGCCAAGGCTGTTGCGAAAGTAATGGAATAGGTTGTTTCAGATTTTCTATTTGAGGATATTTTTGCTCATTATGGTACTCCAAGGGAGATTGTTTCAGATGGAGGAGCGCAATTTACATCACACATGATAGCAAGGCTTATGCAAAAATATGGGTCCAAGCACAGGGTGGCGTCTCCATACCATCCTCGGGTGAATGGACAGGTGGAAAGCACAAACAAGGTATTGGAAAATATTTTGACAAAGACAGTGGCAAGCCATCATTGGGATTGGGCTCAAAAACTTCCTGAGGCTCTCTGGGCATACAGAACAACATGGCGGAACACAACTGGGTTTTCACCATTTGATTAGTTTATGGGAAATCCCCCTTGTTTCCAATAGAATTTGAGATTAGTATGCTCATAACAGCTCTTGAGGTAGGATTGGATATGTCCGATGCCCAAAAACATCAGCTGGAATAGCTAAATGAATTAGATGAAATTTGTTTAATGGTTGTCCATGAGACTGCTACTATTCAGCAGAAGAGGATGAAATGGCACGATAATTTTTTCAAAAACAAGGTGTTTCACAGAGGAGATTGGGAATTACTTTATGACTCATGTTTTAAGGATTTTAAAGTAAATCTTTGAACTGGTTGGATGGGGCCTTACGAAGTGGATGTTGTATTTGATAATGGAACAGTTAGACTTGTCACAATTGATGATACACGTGCTTCTTTCATAGCAAATGGACATCGTCTGAGACTGTATCATAGTCCAACTTCTAAGGATACCTTTATTAAACATATCTCTGATAAATCTAGTCTGAAGTTTGTTGGTGCAGAGAATCCCTCCTTTGCATCCTTGAATTAAAAATAAAAAATCAATATATATATATCTATCTATATACACGTGCTTCTTTCATAGCAAATGGACATCGTCTGAGACTGTATCATAGTCCAACTTCTAAGGATACCTTTATTAAACATATCTCTGATAAATCTAGTCTGAAGGTTGTTGGTGCAGAGAATCCCTCCTCTGCATCCTTGAATTAAAAATAAAAAATCAATATATATCTATATATATATATATATATATATATATATATATATATATATATATATATATATATATATATATATATATATATATATATATATATATATATATATATATATATATATATATATATATAAAATATCGTTACTACTCACTTGTTTATCTTTTTGCAGGAGCTACCATTGAGATACAATGTTGTGGAGTAGGAAAATTTCCCGAGTAATTGGAGCTGCTACTCCTCCAATACTGACACTCCTGAAAATCTTCTAAGTATTGGTTGTTGTTACTCCCGAAAATTTTCTAAGTGTCAGATGCTCTTACTCCCTGGGTGTTGTTACTCTGCCGTTGCTGTGCTGTAGCAGCTACAACCACCCTCCAAAATTTTACCTTAGCCTATTTTGGAGCCTCCCTACCAACCTTACATAGCACTTTGTCTTGCTTCGTCAAGTACTCAAGCTTCAGTGTTTCCCTCGCACAAAGGCAGCCTGTCGATCACAGTTAATCCGTTCCCCTCACAGGATGCTTAACTGGACTTGGTCCAAATGTAGGCTAAGTAGATTCCCCTTGAAAACTGTGCATTCCTAGAGGGCAACCAACCTTCCCTGTAGGAATTGCGCAATCCTCTTTGACAGCCTGCTAGGCTCTAGGATTGTGCAATCCTGCCAGCCAACCCTCCCAGCAGGATTTGCACAATTTTTCCCAGCAACAGGTTGTTCAGCCCATGATTTGTGCAAATATGGGCAGAAGTCAGCTCCTCTGCCCAGAAATTGCACAATCCCCTTGGGCAGTCAGCCCAGCTCCAAGCCAGGAATGTGCATTTTTCCCGAGTAGTTGAGCACTCGCATGCATGAATGGTCCAGTTGACCAGTTCCACCCGGGACCAAGGAAACTTGACTTGCATGCATGCATGACTTGATCTTCCCAGAATAGCAAGAGACAACATGCAAAAGGAATCCCATGATTTAGGGAACTATTTTTTAGCAGTCAAGGGTTACATGCAAAGTTGTTTTAGAATCTTCCCTCCAAGTGTCGCTTTTTCCTAGATTTGTGGCATTCGCGTCATGAGACCAAACTTATTTATTCAATGCATCAAAGCTCATTCATTCATGTCGACCTTAGAGCTCTGACATCCCATAGCACATCCAAAACTCTTTGACACATCTGGCTCAGTTATTCATGAGTAAGTGGCCTCAGCTTGTCTTTTTCAGCATTTCTATCGCTTTTTGTGTATTCACTTGTGTGAGTTTTCTTTCCTTGATTTCTTTGAATTCCTGTTGTCGTTTACATGTATTCTAGCTTGTCCTAGATCTGCTTCAGTTTTCATCGCTATCTCACTATTGTCGCATGCATGAAACTGTTTTTCACGAATGTTCGCCCAACCGGCGAACGACCTCACCCACATGCATGTTGATCTATTTGTTGACTCTTCCATTCATTTTCTGCATGCATTGTTTATCACTTCTGCTACCACTTAGTGTCACCATGCATTTCATCGACTTATTTTCTCTCAGTTGCCTGTCGGTGAGTCGAGCCAACCTTGGCCCGGTCTTTGCCTTCACCAAGGCTACATTGTGCAATTTGGGGAAGGAAGGGTCACCTTCCTCTCTAGATTTGTGCATTCTAGCCTAGCACTAGCCTCCTGGACTGTTTTGTGCATTCCTGGAGGATAGTGGCTGCTTGGCCTGGGAAATTGTGCAAATTTGTCCCTAGGCCAGCAGTCCTTCCCGGCTGGGATTGCACCAGCTGCTCAGCTGGATTGTGCATTTCATAGACCCAATAGCCAGTCCAACCTCCCAGATAGTCTAGACTACCTTTCACGTAGTTCTGGCAGCCAGTCACTTAGCCTCCTAGTGAAATTTGCGCAATCTTTCTCATCAATTTCCCAGGTATGTGTTATGTCCTTCCCCAGATTTGCTTTGTTTTCACTGACATATTTCTTGCCATGAATGCTTCTTGTTTCTAAATATTTCAAGTGTTCATCTGTCTCAATGGCTTCTAAGAGAACAAGATCTTAGGATACTAATGGTATGGCAGCTAGAGCAACAGCTGAGTAGGTGTCCTCTGGTTTGCCTATCTATGAAGATAAGAAGTTGTATCTAGACAAGGACATCAAATTGAAGTGGAAAGAGGTGAATGAAACATTTGTAGGTACTTTTGGGGAAGACCTTGAAGAATGTCTATTACAGATCTATTTGGGTACATCAATTCCCAACATCAAACCCTAATTTCAGTTGCTTCATGCCCTAAACAAGTCACCCCTTTGGATGCCTCCTTCCCAGACAGTTTCATGACTTCAACACATCCATAAATAGCCACTAGAGGGACCAACGCATGTAAGCTCTTGTAAAGGTGCACTGTAGAGCAGTGGAGTCCATTGCCAAGGTGCTCTGCAGACCACTTAGGCTTCCTTTCACCTGCACTGGGCGAGAATGAGCAAAATTCACATAGGGTTTGGGTAATATTCTCATCTTTTCGAGTGATCTAGAAGGTTCCCTCACTTATCAACTCCTATGATCTTGAAAATGGATGAGGAATGAATTAAGTTACATCCTATCCCCTCATCCCTTCCTCCATGGAACTAATTCTAAGTATGGAAGGCCATTCAATGCCACCATTTATGACAAAACCTCCTTCATCTTCCTATCAATTGACCACTCATCTAAGTGACCAGGGGCTGGATTATGTTGAATTGTAAGGGGATAATTCTGCTATGAGATTTGGCTTTGAGCAAGTATTGTAATGCTACAAGTTTGTCATTATTTTGATGTGATGTGGATGGGATCCAAGCTAGAGGAATGGCTTTGAATCAGACACCAATGGTTGTAATTCCTTCTTTTATCTAATAAAGTGTTTGAAACTTTCTCCCATATGTTTGCATTGTTTCATAATGCTTATATGTGTGAATTGTATCTGATTCCTTTCATTTATATTCAATAGATCGTGTGCTTTGATCGGTTATTTGTCTTCTGTTGTGTTTATAGGGTACTTCTCAAGCGTATTAAGTATAGGAAGGAGCGACAGGATCGATACAAGGGAGACGAGAGGAAAGCGAACTGCAAGTAGGTCTTCCTATCTTCTCATCTTATCTATTGCTTATAGGAAAAGTCTAAAACACTTTAAACTGTTGTTGTAGATATAACTACTTATCTAGGGAATTAGTATTTATCCTGTTAGGATATCACATGCCCCCCCCCCCCCTCTCTCTCTCTCAAATTTTTTGTATAGATCAATTGGTTCAAAGCTATTTTAAGAGAGTAGAGGTCTTGGGTTCAAGTCTCCATTTTGTGGGGGCGGATTTTTTCATTCCCGCACATTTGCGCACTTTGCCGGCAACTTCAACAAATTTTTTCAAAAAGCCATAACTTCTTCATCCGGAAGCCTTTTTCAGAGCCGTTTTTTTTAAAACCGCCTATTTTTTCGAGATCTATCCATTGGAACACTTACTTTCAGCATCTTCAGCTTCAGTTTTTTTTTAAAATGGAAAGTCCATGCCAAGTCATTCTTGACAGCACTAACTACTTCCAATGGGTAGCCTACATGGAAGATTTACTTAGAAGTAAAGGTCTCTTCAGAATAGCCACAGACCAAGAGAAGAAACCAAAAGATGAAGACAAGGCTGCAAAATGGGAAAATAGACAAGATCAAACACGTGGTTTGATAGGGATGTCTATTTCTCCTGATCTTAGATTCCATATTGCAGAACTTGAGACTCCTCATGAAGCATTGGAAAAACTCGCTAAAGTTTTTGGGATTAAAAATGAAATTAGAGCCCATCAACTTGAAAATGAGTTGCTTACTTTGGATCCTAATAATTTTTCTTGCATTGAAGATTTCTTGTCCAAATTCAAGACCCTTAGATATCTCTTGGAAGGTGTTAAAGTTAAGAAAGAAGATGGTAACCTTATTTATTCCATCCTTACTAAGTTGGGACCAGCCTACTCTGTATTTGTTTCCACTTTCCATTCTACAAGGGAAGCTTTCATTTGTCAAGGAAAAGACTACAAGGCCCCTTCCTTTGACTCCTTTTGTGATTCCTTAATAAGAGAACAAGAAAAACTCTTACACCTTGGTCTTCTTAATCTTGGAAACTCTTCCACGAAAGCATTAGCTGCCCAGCAGCAACCAAATTCAAAGAATCCTAAAAAGTCATATCCTAAAAAGAATGGTCCTCAGCCTCAAAATGAAAGATCGTTTCAGCAAAATGATAAGACCAATAAAAACAAATGGAAGAAGACTGATAGACATTGTAACTTTTGTACTCGAGATGGCCACTTAGAATCTAAATGCTTTAAGAAGATGAAAGCCTTGGAAGCCGCAATGAAGAAACATAACATCCATGTGGAGCATACCTCAACTTCAATTTCCGGAATGGCACTTTCTGCATGTCGTTGTCAATCATCTCAGTCTGGTTATGCATTAAATGTATCTTCTTCTTCTCCTTCTCATGAGTGGCTCATTGATTCTGGAGCCTCTTATCACATGGCCAAAAACCAAGCCATGTTTTCTTCTTTAAATGATTGTAACTCCAAAAATATATATGTTGGTGATGATAGATCTCTCAATGTTGTAGGGACTGGAACTGTTCATCTAGACAATGGTCAGTTTAATGATGTATTATGTGTTCCAACCTTATCCTGCAACCTTCTATCTGTATATCAGATAACTCATTCAGGTGAAGGTAAAATTGTTGAATTTTCACCTCATGATGTTGTAATCAAGGATCTAAGAGATCCTAAACAGATTCTAGCTACTGGTATTGCTGATGATTCCACAAGGTTGTATAAGTTTCACAACTTTGGGTCATCAAATCTTCCCTCAGTATTTGTTGCTCATAATGATGAAGTGAGCAAACTTTGGCATGAGCGATTTGGTCACTTAAACTATCGCTCCCTTCAGCATCTATGTAAAGAAAATATGGTGACAGGTCTTCCTATGGTATCTTGCAGAGATGGTGTTTGTTCCGGATGTGTACTCGGAAAACATCATCGGGACAGTTTTGACAAACGTGCCTCTTGGCACGCCTCAGCCCCTTTACAGCTTGTGCACAGTGATTTATGTGGTCCACTTCCTGTTGCTTCATTCTCTGGCTGCAAGTATTTCTTAACTTTCATTGATGATTTCTCCAGACGCACTTGGGTATACTTCTTAAAACTCAAGAGCGAAGTATTTAACACATTTTTGGCCTTCAAAGCCTTTGTTGAAAAACATTCTGGACATCAAATTCTTAAGCTAAGAACTGATAATGGTGGAGAATATGTTAAAAACACATTCATCAACTTTTGCACCGAAAATGGAATTCAAATGCAACATACTGTTCCATACACTCCACAACAAAATGGTGTAGCTGAAAGGAAAAATCGCACCTTAAAGGAAATGGCTAATTGTATGCTGCAATCTAAAGGACTCAGTCTTAGTTTTTGGGCCGAAGCAATTAATTGTGCAAATTATATAATCAATCGCACTCCTACTAAGGTTCTACAGAATATCACTCCAGAAGAAGCTTGGAGTTCCATTAAACCAGATGTAAGTCACTTTCGTGTTTTTGGAAGTGAAGCATGGGCCCATATTCCAGATGAAAAGCATAAAGCTTTAGAACCTAAGAGTGAGAAATGTACTTTTGTTGGATATTCTGAAGATGTAAAAGGTTATAGACTTATTCCATTTAAGTCCAAAAATGTTATCATTAGAAGAGATGTAAAATTTGATGAAAATAAATCGGCCTGCGAGCCTAGTCCGGCAGATGTGCCACCTCTTCCTATCTCTTCTACTTTTGAAAACATTTCTTCTTCAGATGATGAAAGTGAGGATGATAATCCTCCCCCACCTTCTCAGGATCCTCAACTTCCAAGATGGGTCCGTGCTACTCGGGATGCAGCAGGTGATCTTGCCGGTGATCCTACAGATCAGCGACGTACACGTTCTCAGTTTGAAAGAGCCTCTTCTTTACTGGCTCAAGCTCCAGTAAATCATGATCCTGACACTTTTGCAGAAGCTTCAGGCCATCCACATTGGGAAGCAGCTATGAATGAAGAATATCATTCATTGATGACAAATGATACATGGGATCTTGTTCCTCTACCAAAGGGACGCAAACTTGTTAGATGTAAATGGGTTTACAGAACCAAGTATGGACCAAATGGGAAAGTTGATAAACATAAAGCTCGTCTTGTTGCTAAGGGTTTTTCACAGGTTGAAGGCATTGACTACACTGAAACCTTCTCCCCTGTTGCCAAAATGAACTCTATCCGCCTTGTTCTTTCCCTTGCTGCCTCTTTAAAATGGGAAGTCCATCAGATGGATGTTAAATCTGCCTTCTTGCATGGGGACTTGCAGGAAGAAATCTATATGGAACAACCCATTGGCTTCATACAAACAGACTCCAGCCTTGTCTGTCAACTTAAGAAATCCCTTTATGGTCTCAAGCAAGCTCCTCGGGCTTGGTATGCCAAAATGGATAGCTTTCTTTTAGAATCTGGCTTTTCTAGGTGTCATTCTGACAATACTGTCTACACCAAGAAAGTGGGCAACTCTCTTATCATCCTTGTTCTTTATGTTGATGATATTATCCTTACTGGTAGTGATCCCAACCTTATAAACCATGTGAAGTCTAGCCTCAAAAGGAAATTTGAAATGACAAACTTAGGACACTTACACTATTTTCTCGGTCTTCAAGTCTTGCAATCCAAGGAGGGTATTTCCCTTTCCCAGTCCAAGTATGCTTGTGATATTCTTCTTCATTTTCACATGGAAGACTGTAAGCCAGCCCCTTCTCCCTTTCAGTCTGGAGTCAAACTTTCAGTCTCTTGTACTTCTCCTGAAGTTGATGCTACCTTATACCGTCAACTTGTAGGAAAACTCTTGTATTTAACCCACACTCGTCCTGATCTTTCCTTTGCTGTTGGCCTTGTTGCTCGTTTTATGCAAAACCCCCGTGAAAGTCATTGGAAAGCAGCCAAAAGAATACTTCGTTATGTTCGAGGTACAGTACAATTTGGGATTCATTACAGTGCCAAAGCAGCTCCTCTATTAGTTGGTTTCACTGATTCTGATTGGGCTGGTGACCCTGATGATCGGAAGTCTACTGCCGGTTATGTCTTCACTCTTGGTTCAGGACCTATTACATGGGCTTGTAAGAAACAGGCTGCCATTTCTCTTTCGTCAGCAGAAGCAGAGTATCGTGGTGCCGTGGAAGCTAGTAAGGAAGCCTTGTGGCTTCGTCAGATCCTATCAGAGTTTGGCTTTGAGCAGCAGCATCCAACCACACTTTGGTGTGATAATCAAAGTGCCATTCAGCTATGCAAAGATCCAGTCCAGCATCAGCGCAGCAAACACATTGAACTACACATGCACTTCATCAGAAAGCTCATTCATGACCATGTTCTTGAAGTGCAATATTGTTCAACAGATGATCAGGTTGCAGACATCTTCACAAAGGCTCTCACAGAGGCGAAGTTCACTAAACTTCGATATATGCTTGGAGTTCAGGAAATTGTCACTAAGGGGGGATAGGCTCTAGTGCCTCATTCCTTCTCCTATTGTGTCATATTTGTAAATCCTTCAATCCTATCCCAAGTTGTTCTTAAGGGGGGATGTTAGGATATTCCGACACATAGGATATAGTTAAGTTCAACTTGGTCTAGTATAGAGTTAGGTATAGAGTTAGGTAAAGTGTCTTTCTTTACCGTTGTACATTTTGTAACTTACAATCCGACGGTCACGATATGTAGTGATCCGACGGTTCACTCTCACCTCGGTATTACCGACACTTGATCCGTGGCTTGACACCCGATTGGTCCATGAGTTCTATTTAAAGCGCATGGAGGGTCATTGTTCGGGTAATCCGTGCATGAGAGAAGCTTATGTAAATTTTCATTCTTTGATTAATAAATTGCCTGTAGTACCCATGTTGGGACAGGCCATGGACTGTTTCCCTCTTTGAGGGTTTTAACCACGTCAAAAATACTGGTGTATTGATCTGTGATCTGGTTGTGAGCGGTGTCCTTTTGGTATTCTTTCTGAGGAACTTACCCTGTAAATTCCTACATATCCATAGATACCAAATTCTCCAAAACAAATTGGCGACTCTGCTGGGGAAAGATCCTCTTTCCTAGTAGCTTATCTACCTCCTAAGACATCCTTTCAGAACTTATTTGTGTTCATAGATTGTAATTCAGCTCTTTACATTGAAAAATTGGAAAAAATTGTGTCAAATTGTTTCTTGAAATGGCTTATTGTCACCAATGCAGGCTTGTGAGGGACACAGTGCGCTACAGAGCATCCATGTCTTAGGGACAATGCTCTGAAGTGCGTTGTCTCCCAATATAGGCTACGCTAATCCTCCTAGGATCAGTTTCCCACCTTTGGAAAGTATTTTTGCCAACTTTCCTATGTTTGTTTATTTGATTATTGATCAATGAATGTTATGTCTTAGAAAATAAGTTTCTACCTCCTGGTCTAGCCCAACTTTCGTTTGATTGATTAATGTTTCTTAATGTTTTCTTTGTCGTTATCGATCAATATTCAAAGTTAGAATATAGTTGATTAATCTTCTTTTGAAAGTAAGTGTCATAATGTCTTCTCTTCCTTCGAATTAGAATTGTTGTAAAAGTCTTCATTCTTATGAAAGATTGATTGATTGTATGTGCATATTTCCTTTTGTTCATATTCACATTAAGGAAATCAAAAATAAATACATGCATGTTGCATTGAAAAATTTTGTGTGTGTTCATAGGAATAGTGTAGGGAAATTGCATTAGATTGTGCTCTTTGCTCTTTGATCGAAAGAAATTTGAGTGCTCTATCCCTAAGTAGCTAGGATTTTCATCATTAAATTGAATTGAAAGAATGCTTATCATGATAGTTTCATTCCTAGGAATTTCATAATACATCACTTAGTGAACTTGAAAGGAAAATTCATAAGCAAGATCAACTTAAAATTAACGTCAATTTACCTAATGGAGCATTGTCATTAAGGAGAAAATTTAGTGGTTCTAGGCTAGAGACGTGTTATGGTGTCATAAAACAAAGCAGCTGTCACTAACTTGTATGCAATACACCCCGAGTGTGATACCTCATTCCACATACGTAAGTATATCGTAGCTTGTCCATGTACCTTTGGGTATATAGGGCGGTGTTACAGTACATAAAGTATATGGGAATGCTCTCACTGTGTGGTTTTGCATTAGACAGTGCTTATACGGACTGAGCCTCCACGTACTTTCGGGTATATATGGGAGGACAACAATAGGTTTCTATCCATCCTTAGGTAACTGAGTTGGCCGCCTTGTACACTGTGATACACTGAACATAGCATTCGGGGAGATTGTCTACCCGTACTTCTTAGTTCGCCGGGAGGTATTCTACAGTTCATAGTTTCTTGGTAAACCTTTTTCCTAGATTATCCTTCTTTTGTTTTGTTATGTTACTTTGATTAAACTAAAATTAATTAAACGCAGATAACATCCTCCACGCTCACTCCTTAGTTGGTCTTAGTTTGAAACATATGGCGACAAATCTGAAGTCCACTGATCAAGGAATTCCTTTTGATGGGAATCCTAGTCCTTTTCCTCCTTTTGGAAATATTGGTGCTTGTTATATGGCTACATTGTCCCTTCCAGGACTTACCATTGGATTTCCAGTATGGTTGTTTTCAACCTGCTTGGTTCAAAATGTCATGATTTCTCCGCAATCGAGTACTCCTCCAACTAGACAAAATCAACCTCCAGTTGATCCTAAAGTTGACTCTTTTCCTTCTTCCTCAGTTGTTTCTTCCTCCCCTTCTTCCTCTTTGCCTGGTGAAAGTATTGGTACTAGTAACCAGGTGGCCAAGAAGAAGAAGAAGAAGCAAATTTAGCAGAGGGGAAACCAACCAACCATTTCTTTGAATGCAATATCTGATGAGAAGCCATCCATCAAGCCTCACAAAGTTCAATATCCATGCAAACTTTGTACGGGAGACCATCTTCTTCAAAATTGTTCTGGTATTCCTCAGATCTTAGAAGAATGGTCTTCCCATTCACATCATCTTGTGCCATCAACTTCTGGAGATCATGTTGGTGACACACCATAACCTAGTGGTAGTAAAGTTCATGGAAAGAAGGGTAAAGTTAAGTTTCCTTGTAGGTTATGTGAAGGGAATCACCCCATTCACCTTTGTCCCTATCAGGATGAAGCCAAAAAAGTGTTTGATAACTGTCCTGCTTTACCACAATGACTTCCATCTGGTTACAGAAAACTCTCCCTTAATCCTTCATTAGTTGATGAATTTACTGACTCAATCAACCATCGGTCGAAAGTGAATCCTATGAGTTTATACCTGACCCAAATTAATAGGTTAAGGAAACAGTTGACCTGATTTCACCTTCAGTTAATCGTACCTTTCCTGAAGAGAGTGAATATGATACCACTCACGTTCTTTTCATTTCTTCAGATTCAAATGAGCTTGGGGGCAACCCTCCTATTCCATCAAGACAGGAGGAAAATCCTCCCGCTTTCGTAACATAAGGGGATAATTCTCCCGTTCTTACCGTACCCCCTCCAAGTAGTCTAGTCATTTCCTTTGATTGGAATCAACTAGCAGGATTCAGTCTTCCTTCTTATGTGCCTTTCCAGATCATAGTACAGGTTTGTAATATGATTGTATTTGGCACTATTATAGATGAAGGTGCCTCTGTAAGTATCCTTTCCTCCACTGCTTGGAAAGCGCTCGGTTCACCAATACTTGTGCCTATTACCCAGAATCTGTTGGCTTTTAACAGAGGAGCCAGTCAGCCATTAGGGATCCTTCCTCAGTTGCCTATTACTTTGGGAGGAAAAATCGTTTATCTGAATGTGATGGTATTCCCAGGCCCTTTAGATTACAATTTACTTATTGGGCACGACTATGTTTATGACATGGGAGCTATGGTTTCAACACTCTTTCGAGTGATGTATTTCCTGCATGAAGGCAGAATTGTCACCATTGACCGACTTTCATTTCCCGGTCCAAATATGGCTTCCAGTCAACCATCTTTCCTTAGTGGTCCTTTTGTCCCAATGGTATCATCCCCACCACGGGTCAATTATGTGGCAACCCATTCCATACCTACATCAACTGACGATTAATTTAGTGATGTTGTACATCATGTACTGGGGGAATTGATACCAGATCTCTCCTTCATGACCTCTTATGAGTTGTGATCGACCCATGAGGATATTTCTTCAACTGTGTCAACCTTGTTAAAAAATGAAACAGGTCCATGAGGATAGTTCTTTAACTGTGTCAACCTCGTTAAAAAATGAAATAGGTCAATGAGGATAGTTTTTTACTATGTCAACCTCGTTAAAAAATGATACAAAGGAATATGATGATAGTTCCCTATCTTTTGTCAACCTCATTAAAAAATGAAACAAGGAAAATGAGGATAGTTCTTTTACTGTGTCAACCTCATTAAAAAATGAAACAACTCCCATGAGCATAGTTCCTTGTCTTGTGTCAAGCTCGTTAAAAAATGAAACAAGGAATTTGAGTAGAGTTCCTTGTCTTGTGTCAAGCTCATTAAAAAATGAAACAAGGTCCCCTGGAGCAAAGTTCCAAGTCGAGTATTTGATTAGATCTCATAAAATCCCAGTCAGGTCTTTCACTTGATCTCATAAAAGAACCTTCATTCCATCCACCTGATAGCCATAAGTAGTCTACTAAGGTGAATGTAATGAAGCTTGGGGGGCATGCACCTAGTGGTAAAGTTAACTTTCCCTATAGGTTATGTGAAGTGAATCACCCCATTCACCTTTGTCTCTATTTGGATGAAGCCAAAAAGGTGTTGGATAATCCTCTTGCATCACCGTAGTGACTTCCATCTGGTTACAGGAGACTCTCCTTTTCATCATGCTGGGGGCATGTAGACTAATCTCAAGCATAGTTCTTCGTTTCAAGCTTGTGTAAAAATGAAACGGAATTCAAGCATAGTTCTTCATTTCAAGATGTGTAAAAATGAAACTAAATTCCAAGCATAATTTTTCATTTCAATCTTGTATAAACTTGAAACTGAATCCAAGCATAGTTTTTCATTTCAAGCTTGTGTAAACATGAATCTGAATCCAAGCATAGTTCCCTATGGTTCAAGCTTGTGTAAAAATGAACCCATTTCCATTTTAACCCTAGCGATTTCCATTCTATCAGCCTTTTTTGTCAGATTAGCCTTGGTTGTTTTCATCCCATCACCACCATCCCTTTGGCCGATCATACGCTTTCACTTGGTTGTTTTACCCTTTTCTTTTAGGAATAGTTGCAATGAGTGGTCTTACTAGCCAGCCTCTTCATAGAAATCAACTTTTTTTGAGAAGTTCTAACATCACCGAAGCGAGTCGCTATCCTAGACACCACTCGTTCCTCAAAGTGGAGTCCTCTTTAAGCTCTTTTCAAACTCTCTAAACATGAAAAGATTGTCGAGCGCTTGTCCTTTCCATCTCGTTAACGGATTGGAAATGATATTTCTCTTGTATTATTTTATGCTTTTTCAAGCCTGAGAGATTAATTTACGAAAAAGAACTTGTGGAGTTTTCTTTTTTTCCCTTTTCAAACTCTCTAAACATGAAAAGCACTAAGTTATCTTTGTCATTAAACTCGTTAAAACATCATATAGTGACAAAGTTGTCCATCTAGACAAGACCGAGTTTCACCTTCGCTAGACTCGTTAAAACATCAAATAGCGACAAACTTGTCCATCTAGACAAGACCGAGTTTCACCTTCGCTAGACTCGTTAAAACATCAAATAGTGATGGATTCACCTGAAGGGTGAAATTATACAACAAGCATATGTTATCCTCCTTAAGCTTGATAAAAATAAAGAGGTACTAGTCAGCAATGACTGGGGAAAATGGGAAAAAGGGGAAAACCACTTTATGGTAGCAGGTCGCTCTTGAACATGACACTTTCACTCCATCACCGTGACTATTTGGGTTGGATTATTAGCTTAATGGTTATCACACCATTGGTCTATCATACCATCCATCACTTTGTTTTGTGTCAATGCTACCAATTCATTTCAGTGTCGACGACATGTTCAAGAGAAGTCATTTAGTCAAAATTCATCCTTTGCAATACCATAAACCTTCATTTTCATGACCGCCATTCCTAAACCTTGTGTCGTCAGTCAAATTCCATCTCTAAAATCACTACAGTCATTTCATGTTGTTGATGTGGGATACATCAATGCCCTCCTGCGACAAGTCGCTTCTTTTTGACATTAGCTCATTATCCAAGAAGTTGACTTAGAAACACCCTTTCAATACCTTGAGGCTTGCATGCATCAATGGCAGGTTTCTCACTTCCGATGATAAGTATACATAAATGGCCTTTGACCGAAAGACTTTGTATGGTGCTCGACACCAAATCATCTATTCACACCATGCAGAATGTAGTGCAGTACCTTGAGGATCATTATCATTATCGGTGATTTATCTCGCATCTGTTAACAACTTACATCATTGGCTGGTAATCAGATGGTTTCTTCCCATGTTCAACTTTAGATCACATATTCACATGGTTATAATCGTACTTGAGTAAATGATTGAACGAGATAGAAGACCCCGAATCTAGTTTCATCCATATGGGCTGCAATTTCAGGAGTACTAAATCATATGTACAATTGCTTTACATTGAAAGTCATTCCGATCATGGGTCTATATCTGTAGACAACTATTTGTGTACATGTAATAAAATTTTATAAGCTGAGCATGGGTATGCCTTCCCTTAGAAATTCATGTAAAGTCAATTATCATGATATATGTATTTTAATTGATGCAGGTCACCTTCCACTTTGATACCTCCTCATCACATCATAAAGCATTTCATTCGACATTGGCATTTTTCCGACTTCATGCTTTACAGGGCAGCTGTTACAGATCTATTTGGGCACATCAATTCCCAACATCTAGATCAGTGTTTTAGGACTCATAAAACCCTAATTTCAGTTGCTTCATGCCCTAAACAAGTCACCCCTTTGAATGCCTCCTTCCCAGACAGTTTCATGAGTTGAAGACATTCAGAAATAGCCTCTAGAGGGACCAACGCAGGTAAGCCCTTGTAAAGGTGTGCTGCAAAGTAGTTGAGTCCACTGTGATCTGAAAATGGAATGTACTTGTTTAAGGGTGCAAGGTATCCATTTACCATAATTGCAAATGTGAGTTATACGCTCCAAGTGACCTCTGAAAATGTGAAAACTTCTTATTTCTTATACAGAGATAGACTGTACGGGCATTCACCGAACATGTCACCTCTAAAGAGAGGATGAGTTCCAGAGGCTACCTGGCCCTCTACAGGCTCTGCCTAAAGAAATAACGAAGTAAACACTTAGAAGTCTTTGATATACACATACTTGAAGTTTGATGTCTTACGGAATAAGACAAATAACTTTCTGCAGCTGAATAGGTGATTATGTGTGTATGCAAGTTATGTATATTTGTTGTTTGACACTTCATATCAGTTTTGTTTAGCATATCATCTTCAGCAAATAAAGACATCAAAATGATAAAGCAGTTCACCCCCTTTGGGCTACATCTACTCGACCAAACCTCTCAAACTAGGCTTGTCCTCTTGTATTAAAAATGCTACAAAGGCTAATACAAGAATATGAGTGTCTCGAAAGATAGATTTGACTGTAAATACAGAATCAAAAGATAGGAATTAGCTAAACATGCTCTTTCCCAAACACTAAACAGTGAAATTGTACCTTATACAGTACTTTCCCCAATTGGCCCTGGTGGCCCTTTAAACTTTCATGGAGAATTTCGAGGTGAAGATGACCTGAATTGGTTCGGAAACCTCTGCCATTAGACTCAGAAGGTCAAAAATAGCAGACATAGGCTTTTGAATCACCAAAAATGGATGAACATAGCCCCCAAACAGCTCAAGCACTGAAATGGCCCTAGTGGCCCTGAAAGCTTCCCTGAAGCTAAACAGTGAGAAGAATGCCTCAACAAGAAAAATGAGCTGTAGAAATGGATTCAGAATGCTGAAAAACTTTAGGAATGACCTTCGTTCCACATTCACTAGCTGCACAATTCCCAATGCAACTCCCAAATTGATTTGGCCCTGGTGGCTCCTGGAACTTCCACGAAGAAAAATCACCTACAAACGACCTCAGATGGATGTAAAACCTATGCCAATGGCTTCATAAGGTCTAAGAGACCCAAAATCAAAAAAAATTGCATCCAAAAAGGACTTTCCTAGCCAAAGTTATGGCTCATTGAAGATTTCCTCCAGTTTGGCCTAGAATTACTCCAGCTAACTGTAGTAGAAGTTTAGTTAGCTCCGCCAATTATGGCGGGACCACCCAAATTTGGCGCTCCTCCAAAAATCCACCAGTCTAACCGCACATTAACTGGGCATGAACTGTTATGTGTGAGCGGGTTTGGGGGCGGAGGTTAGTGCATAGGATTGCGTGCCCCAAACTCCGGGTTAACTGCCATTTGCCTCCGCGTTCAATGGTTATGTGACCACGTGAAATAATACAAAGCGGTGACCGTTGAAGCTTTAACGCTGGCGGTTTAATGACTGGCCCATCGTTCTTGGGCTACAGTCGTGTAACAGGGGGCTGGCGCTTAGGGGTTGGTCCCCTTGGGGCCCTGCTCCAACCTATTTCAAAGCCTATAAACTATTTGTCCCACACCATAAACAAGTTCCACTTGCGTGGTCTATTGGTAAAGTGCGGTGTTGGTATAATTTAGGTCGTGTGTTCAAACCTCAACCCGACCAAAATTTTGAACATATGCACCCATAATGCTAATGTCACCCTGGGCCACGTGGCTCCCTGCCATTGATTGCCCCAAAAGGAATATTTCTAAGAATATTCTTTCTTTTTATTTTTATTTTTTTTGAAGAATTCAAAAATTAAGAGTCATTGGGCGATTTTGTTTTTGGCATAACTTCCTCATAAGGAGACTGTTTTTTGAACCATTTGTGGCACCGGAATCAGGAAGACGAGCTCTATCCAGTCGTCTAAGTTCAAACTAGTTCTGAGCACTTTCATTTTTGAACATTTTACGACACTTGGTCCTAAGCTCCTTATCACACCTCCCAAATGAGAAGGCTTTTGGTCCCCAAAAGCTTACTTTATCTCTAAACTGAACTATACAGCAATTGAGGAACAGAAATATCCTCTTCCGTTCAGCCGAAAGAGCATACTGATGCCAAAATGTCCTGCCTTGCCAATTGTCGTCATGGCGACTTTTGCTGCATAAGCTAAGTACTTGTCGAATCCCGACCAAGCTTGTTCGCCAGACAAACTGAAAATTTGCAAAAACCAGCAATGATTCTTGCTGATATATGAGCTGAAATCTTCCTTTGAACATGTGGGCTTGCCAACTGTCACGATGCCCATCTATGGCACCTCCGCTCCAGAAGAAGAGCTGCCTCCCAACTGAGAAGGCTTTTACCGGCTATAGAATGTTGAAGGTACTGCAAATGCTCATCCCAAACTCTTGGGATACTTGTTGCAAAAACTTCTTAAAAGAAGTAGAGACCCATGCTGAAATTTGAGCCCTCTTGGCATGCATGCCTTTCCAGCTCATAGGATTGTGCATTGCTTTGCATCAATTTTCTTCCCTGCACCAAATGGCACCAAAGGTACCTTGTGCAACAAGAGAATCATCAGCAATAAGTTGTCTTGAAATATGCTAAACAATGGACTCAACCATCAACATAACAAGTGTATACACAACCGACACAAGTCGACAAAACATGTGCACCACAATCGACACAAGTCGATAATCAATGTGTGACACAATCGACAATGTAAAAGTGTGCTCACAAGCGACACTAGTCACATATCAACAAGATACATTTACAAACACATGTATGTATCAAAAACAATGAACTATATACAGTTCGACAAATACACCTACAACATCTATGTACAGGTGTAACTTCAACTCTTCTTTTGCAAAGACCAACAGGTACATCAACCCAATAAAAACACATATGGGTGACAAGAGCTGAAATGAAAAACATTGCTGCAAAACTAGTGAGTATCATACTCATCTTTTACCATCCTGCAACTTGCATTCCCTTAACAAAGAAATGCATTCAATCAAAAGACATGCAACTTTAATTGGATAAGAATTCTAACCATTTCTTACCAATCCATTTCAAAGGCGCTTCCTTTAATTGCACATCGATATCAACATGTGTATCATCCTGACACATATCAATGATGGAAACTTCCTTCCCATTCTTGCCATACTCTTTCTCCAATTTCTTCAACTTTCGTGGAAGCATTGTTGGATTCAGAGTCCAACACCTTTCAGCAGTATGTCCATGCTTATGGCAATAAGTGCAACACATGTTCATCTTCTTGACAGCATGATTTGCATTGTTCAATGGAACTTTGGCTTCTTGCCTCCTTTCCTTCAAAAGTTTCCTGTATGTTGCCATTCTTTTCCAACATCTAGAAACATTATGGTTAACCAAACCACAAAATGAACATGCAATTCTTTTCCAATGCTTGTGTGGAAATTTACCATGCTTTACATGATCAAAGGAAATATGATTGAAATCAGATTTATACCTTTCTCTTTCACCTTCATTACCTTCATGAGGAGGTGAATCAAATGAAGAAGAAGCTCCCTTTGGAACACCATCAATCCCTTCAATGGTTTTAGAGCTTTCACAATTCTCTTGTTCAAGTGCATTCTTATGCACACCTTCTTCTTGCAAGGTATGTTTCAAACTATTGCATTCCTCAAGGATACAACCTTTACAACCTTGAGATAGAGAACTTGAAATGAAACTCCTTCTAGGAACTGTTTCAATTGCCTTCATGACTGCTTTGGAACTTTCTCCATAAGATTGTCCATAGCCAAGACCCAAATTCTTAGGCCTTACCTCAACCATTATTGGCTCAACTATACCCTGTGCATGTTTGCCCAATCCTTTTCCTTCATATCCCATTTTGGACATCAACTTGGACCCTATGCCTCTAGTGTGTCTCTCAAAAGAGCCAACATAAACATTCTTACAAGAATTTGAAGACAAACTAGAATTGTTTACCTCTTCTTCAAGATGATACTTGGCTAAGGCTTCTTTGGCAACAAGGAGTTGTGTCTCCAACTCATGCATCCTTTCTAGATTCATGTTTGCAATATGAAGTTGGCTTTCCATTTCCTACACTTGGTCAGAAAGCAACTGCTTCTCTTCCCTCATGGAATTCAACTGCTCTTGAAGTCTAGAGCTCTTTCTTTCATCCTCATACATTTCTCTCACCATATTCATCATGATGAAAAATTCTTGCTTCAAGCCTTCATCAAAAAATCTTGTGAAGGAGGACGATTTTGAGAACTCACGTATGGAAGTTGTCATTATAAAAATGAACAAAAGAGCTTCAGCAAACTCAAACAACAAGTAGTTTGCAGAATAATAAAGCAGTCAATCTTCAACACTGCTTAAGACACCTTTCAAGCTACACAATCAAGCTAGTGATGTTAGTCAAGAAAACCTAGTGCTCTGATACCATCTGATCTGAAAATGGAATGTACTTGTTTAAGGGTGCAAGGTATCCATTTCCCATAATTGCAAATGTGAGTTATACACTCCAAGTGACCTCTGAAAATGTGAAAATTTCTTATTTCTTATACAGAGATAGACTGTAGGGGCATTCACCAGACATGTCACCTCTAAAGAGAGGATGAGTTCTAGAGGCTACCTGGCCCTCTACAGGCTCTGCCTAAAGAAATAACAAAGTAAACACTTAGAAGTCTTTAATATACACATACTTGAAGTTTGATGTCTTGCGGAATAAGACAAATAACTTTCTGCAGCTGAATAGGTGATTATGTGTGTATGCAAGTTATGTATATTTGTTGTTTAACACTTTATATCAGTTTTGTTTAGCATATCATCTTCAGCAAATAAAGACATCAAAATGATAAAGCAGTTCACCCCCTCTGGGCTACATCTGCTGGACCAAACCTCTCAAACTAGGCTTGTCCTCTTGTATTAAAAATGCTACAAAGGCTAATACAAGAATATGAGTGTCTCGAAAGATAGATCTGACTGTAAATATAGAATCAAAAGATAGGAATTAGCTAAACATGCTCTTTCCCAAACACTAAACAGTGAAATTGTACCTTATACAGTACTTTCCCCAATTGGCCCTAGTGGCCCTTTAAACTTGCATGGAGAATTTCGAGGTGAAGATGACCTCAATTGGTTCTAAAACCTCTGTCATTAGACTCATAAGGTCGAAAATAGCATACATAGGCTTTTGAATCACCAAAAATGGATGAACATAGCCCCCAAACAGCTCAAGCACTGAAATGGCCCTAGTGGCCTTGAAAGCTTCCCTGAAGCTAAACAGTGAGAAGAATGCCTCAACAGGAAAAACGAGCTGTAGAAATGGATTCAGAATGCTGAAAAAATTCAGGAATGACCTTCGTTCCACATTCACTGGCTGTATAATTCCCAATGCAACTCCCAAACGGATTTGGCCCTGGTGGCTCCTGGAACATCCATGATGAAACATCACCTGCAAATGACCTCAGATGGCTGTGAAACCTATGCCAATGGCTTCAAAAGGTCGAAGAGACCCAAAATCAAAAAACATTTCATCCAAAAAGGACTTTCCTAGCCAAAGTTATGGCTCATTGAAGATTTCCTCCAGTTTGGCCTAGAGTCACTCCAGCTAACTGTTGTGGAAGTTCAGTTAGCTCCGCCAATTATGGCGGGACCGCCCAAATTTGGCACTCCGCCAAAAATCCTCCAGTCTAACCACGCATTAACCGGGTGTGAACTATTACGTGTGAGTGGGTTTGTGGGGCGAAGGTTAGTGCATAGGATTTCGTGCCCCAAACTCCGGGTTAACTGCCCTTTGCCTCCGCGTTCAATGGTTATGTGACCACGTGAAATAATACAAAGCGGTGACCGTTGAAGCTTTAACGTTGGCGGTTTAATGACTGGCCCATGGTTCTTGGGCTACGGTCGTGTAACAGGGGGCTGGCACTTAGGGGCTGGCCCCCTTGGGGCCCCGCTCCAACCTATTTCAAAGCCTATAAGCTGTTTGTCCCACACCATAAACAAGTTCCGCTTGCGTGGTCTATTGGTAAAGTGCGGTGTTGGTATAATTTAAGTCGTGTGTTCAAACCTCAAACCGACCAAAATTTTGAACATATGCACCCATAATGCTAATGTCACCCTGGGCCACGTGGCTCCCTCCCATTGGTTGCCCCAAAAGGAATATTTCTAAGAATATTCTTTCTTTTTATTTTTATTTTTTTTGAAAAATTCAAAAATTAAGAGTCATTGTGTGATTTTGTTTTTGGCATAACTTCCTCATAAGGAGACCATTTTTTGAACCGTTTGTGGTGTCGGAATCAGGAAGACGAGCTCTATCCAGTCATTTAGGTTCAAACTAGTTTTGAGCACTTTCATTTTTGACCATTTTATGACACTTGGTCCTGAGCTCCTGATCACACTACCAGGGTGCTCTGCAGAGCACTTAGGCTTCCTTTCACTTGCACTGGGAGAGAATGAGCAAAATTCACATAGGGTTTGGGTAATATTCTCATCTTTTCGAGTGATCTAGAAGGTTCCCTCACTTATCAACTCCTATGAGCTCGAAAATGGATGAGGAATGAGTTATGTTGCATCCTATCCCCTCATCCCTTCCTCCATGGAACTAATTCTAAATATGGAAGGCCATTCAATGCCACCATTTATGAAAAAGCCTCCTTCATCTTCCTATAAATTGACCACTCATCTAAGTGATCAGGGGCTGGATTATGTTGAATTGTAAGGGGATAATTCTACTATGAGATTTGGCTTTGAAGCAAGTATTGTAATGCTACAAGTTTGTCATTCTTTTGATGTGATGTGGATGGGATCCAAGCTAGAGGAATGGCTTTGAATCAAACACCAATGGTTGTAATTCCTTCTTCTATCTAATAAAGTGTTTGAAACTTTCTCCCATATGTTTGCATTGTTTCATAATGCTTATATGTGTGAATTGTATCTGATTCCTTTCACTTATATTCAATAGATCATGTGCTTTGATCGGTTCTTTGTCTTCTGTTGTGTTTACAGGGTACTTCTCAAGCGTATTAAGTATGGGAAGGAGCGACAGGATCGATACAAGGGAGACAAGAGGAAAGCGAACTACAAGTAGGTCTTCTTATCTTCTCATCTTATCTATTGCTTATAGGAAAAGTTTAAAACACTTTAAACTGTTGTTCTAGATACAACTGCTTATCTAGGGAATTAGTATTTATCCGTAGATACCAAATTCTCCAAAACACCGTTAGGTGTACGTGAACATTCATAAGTCTGGCTTGTACTGGATTGCATGCAGATACCCCATGTTCCCACGTGCATACATGATTCACTAGATTGTCTCCGACACTAACCCTGAGACGATGACCTTGAGTAGTGTCAGTGGGATGAAGCTTGCAACCTTTTGGGCATAAGATTACGATGAGATGTATCAGATGATCAAGCCCATGACTATCATGACTCTCCTGTTCAGCTTTCCCAATAGTAGAGGCCACTCTAGAGACATTCTGAAGGATTGGGTAAAGGAGCCAGCTCGTTTCAAGATGACCCCCAATCAGATCTATAAGACAAAGATATTGAGGAAGGCATACCAATGCTTGGTCATATTCGCATGTCGACTAAGTGGCCAATTGAGCACTGAGACCTTCCCTCAGAATTGGGTGGTCATGCTAGACCAATTGGCTAGGGAAGGAAGACCATGCAACTGGTCCGACATACTGGCTCATCAGCTGAAGGAGCAAGTCACAAAGGATCGAAAGTCACCTGAAAGAATGCATGTAGAGATTTATCTGTCCACCTACATTATAAATGAAGTTTGTGCTTGACATGAGTTCCCAGGCTTAGAGTGGGCATGGTCACCCGCGGAGACTGTTGTGAGCACGTATTTCAAGTTATTGTCCAAGTGCAACTTCAAAGGAGTGATCATATGGTTGTCCGACCATCTTGTCACCCCAGTGTACAATTTGATATTCGAAAAGGATCCACCCTGCATGTCAGAAGAAGTGATAAAGGCATTGTTAGGCATTGCATATTGGTACGCCTCACCGACTGGCACGTTCATCAGAGTGTTCAGTGCGGAGAAGCCTTTGCATGTTCTACCAAAGTTTGCTCTGGACATGCTTGTCATGCGGGAAGTAGCATATCATATTGTTATCAGGAAATCTAGTGTCTATGCAGAGCTGCTAGTCCCACTAAGACAGGTAGCTATCTTAGAAACAAACATATTAAAGTTACTTTCGTTTTCCTTTATGAGAAGTAGATAGGAGAAGATCAAAGAATACCAACCTCAATCCTTCGCTCGGTTCTTTGCTTGTTCCTTCTCCTCACCGACCGGTCTTTTCCACTTCTCCCTTGACCACCCCACTTCAAAGAGTACCTGTAAAGTCAAAGCAGCATAATACCTTCAAAGTGCAGAGATCTACAATCATAAACAATATAGGACTAGATATATATTGACCACACAAATGCATATACTATCAAACATACAAGAATGTGGAGGAAAACTTGAATAGCTTTATTAATATGAAGATTAGAAGAGAGGATTACAACCCATTGTTCTAACCCAGCGTCACCGTCCCAGCATGAAAGCCCTTCTTCACCTCATGAAAATCTTAGATCACCCAACACTATGATATTCCACCAGGAAACCAACAACACTTCCTTACAAGATAAAAAATTCCAGCCTCTGGATCTCTGGGATGAGGGATCCATATATAGATGATTGCAGGGAGGTGAGTCAGCTTCTGGGATTTTTATTAGTGTCTTCTCTCTGATAGTTCTTGGTTCCACTTGGAGATTGATGATCTATTACTCATCCCTGGGTGAATTCAGAGAGGCAAGTGTCATAGGAGAAGTTTCTAGAAGATTCTATGATCATCCACCTCGCAAACTGTCTTTGCCATTTGTCCACTCTCGCCCATCGCACCCTACAGAAGGGATTTTTAGTATGCATCACACCCTTTACACTGGGTAGGTGGGATGCATTGCACCCTTAGCACTGAGCAACCTGTATGGTCCAGTTTTGACCAGTTCTGAGCAGTTTCCTGTGGAGAACTTCTGGGAGATGATGTAATCAACTGACCTTGTTCCTTTAGGGTATGAAACAACACTTTTAGGGACTCAGGAACCCTTGGTTTATGGACATATATGATTGGGGTTGCAGTGCCCAAAAATGTCTATAACAATTTCTCCCTAAATCATGAGGTCGTTAATCTTTTGATGTCAGGTGAAATGCTTTATCATGAGGATCCGAGGTTTTTCGAACTAGAAGGCGACCTGTAATGAGATACAATACAATACAGTATCTTCATAATATTTTCATGATCTAGCTGAGGCGGGCATTCCCATGCTCAGCTTTATAAATTCATTTTCATGTACATAGGACAGACAATCGTCTGTGTAGCAGACTGATGATTATGATAGAGCCATCATCCTTTGATTCGGATGATCATCTGTGCAGCAATGATGTACATTTGATGTCTTTATTTTCTTGAATATATCATAGCCCAAATGGATGAAACTAGATCTGGGGTCTTCAAACTCGTCCAATCTTTGCCTGAAGTACAAGTCGATCCATGTGAAAAATGTTCTGGAGTCGAACATGGAAAGACATCGCCTGATTACTAGCCAATGATGTAAGCTGTTAACAGGCGCGAGAGGAATCACTGATAATGATGATGATCCTCAAGGTATGGCAGTACAATTCATTTGATGTGATAATGGGACTTGGCGTCAAACACCACGCAAAATTTCTCAATTGAAGGCCATTGAGGTAAACCTATCGCCGAAAGTGAGAAACTTTCCATTGAGGCATGCAAGCTTCAAAGTACTGAAAGGCTTGTTCCTAGGTCGAATTCTTGGATAATGAGCTGATGTTGACAAGAAGTGACCCGTTGTAGGAGGGCCTTAATGAATCCCACATCTATGACACGGAACGGAGAAAATTACTTTTGGAGGTGAAAATGATCTGATGATATAGGGTTCAGGGTGGCAGTCATGAAAGAATGAAGCATAAAGGTATTGCAGTGGATGAGACACAAGATAAGTTGGTGAATTCTATGATCGACTTCTCTTGAACATATCAACGACACTTGGAATGGATTGGCAGCATTAACCCCAAAGATGGATCAATGGTAATATGACCGGTGAACGGAATAACCCAACCCGACTCAGACATGGAGTCAAAGTGTCATGTTCAAGAGCGACTTTGCTACCAATAAAGTTTCTTCAAGTTTTCTTCCCAATTTTTCCCCAGTCATTGCTGACCAATACCTCTTTATTTTTATCAAGCTTGAGGAGGATAACATATGCTTGTTCTATAATTTGCCCTTGGGGCAAACCCGTCGCTCTGTTTTAACGAGCCTAGCGATAGTGAGACTCATTTTTGTCTATATGGACAAGTTTGTCACTATTGGTTTTAAAGAGTTTAACGACAAAGATAACTTGGTCCTTTTCAATTTTAGAGAGTCTGAAAGGGATGTAAAGGAAACTCCAATAATCATTTTTCGTCATATAATCCCTTAAGTCCGAAAAAGTATAAAATAATACGAAAGGGATGAATTTTCGATAATTTTAACGAGCCAAACAAAACAAGCGCTTGATATTTTTGCGTAATAATCCCTCAGGTCCAAAAAGATTAAAATCTAAAGGAGGGATAGAACTACCGGTAGCTTTAATGAGCTGGAGAGACCAATTGCTCAACAATCTTTTCATATTTTACGAGTCAGACGAAAAAAGCTTAAAGGAGACTCGTTTTTTGAGGAACGAGTGATATTTCGGGTAGCAACTGATTCCAGGTAAGGTTTGGAATTTTCCAATCATGACAATGTAACAAGGATGGCTAACAGGATCACTCTTCACAGCTATTCCTCAAAAAGGGTAAACAATCAGATGGAGGTGTATGATTGGCTAAAACAGAGTGGAGGTGATGATGAGAACACGACCAAGGCTCAGGAGCTGATAATAATGCATTCACAATGGTTATTTACTGGAAATTGGTTCATATTTTAATGAGCTTAAACTCTAGGGGAAACATTTGCTCATCGCTTAGGTTTAATTTTTAACATTCACATAAAAACTGCTCGTGCCAGTCATATAATGAGGACATCTCATTGATAGATTCCATTTTTATGGAGCTTGCACCTTTCAAAGCTTTGCTCCGTTGCCTCTCGTATGCAAGCTAGGAACAACCAACTACGCTCCTCTACTTAACTACCAAGATCACTACCAAGGTTAGGTAGGAAAATTTTTCCTTTACTTTGCTGGTGCCATTTGGCCCCTGCGAAGACGAACGGTCGATTTGACCACTCACCCGACTTAGGCGGTTGAAGTCAGCGGAACCATAGAGTTAGCATTATGCTGGTCGCTTCTCACTCATGCACAAGAGGTTTGCATGCCCCCAGGTATAGCGAAGTAGAGTTTCTAGGTTACCCTTCAATTTGCAGACAAAACATTTGTTCTATCGGGAAAGGCCTACCTTTTAACAGAGGTATCTTATTCTAGTCTAACTCCCTCTTCCTATATGGATGGGCATCGGACCAGTCATATATCCTTCGTGGAAACCTACCCTATACCTAAAGTTTCCCTGCCGAAGCAGACTAGGGTGCATGCCCCCTGGGTTTTAGTCATGTCCCCCAAATTACTCGCGTTCCTCGAGTGGACAGACTGGAGATTTATGAGACATTCCTTGCATAAAAAGACCATTTAGGGATGGAATTTGACTATTTGATATGTGTGAGCCAGGGAACGAAAGCTGGTCTATGAGCTAGACCACTCGGCCTTCATACGGAAAACACATTACTCGAAAGAGTGAGGAGACAATGGCTCCCATGCAATAAATATAGTCACGCCCAAGGAGTAGATTATAGTCTAGAGGTCCTTGGACTACCATTACATTCATATAAACAGTTTTCCTTCTCAATGTTATAGGCACATTGGGGAGGATCCCTAACGGTCGACTGGTTCCTTTGTCGAAGCCTGTCATATTTCTCATCTCAGGCAGAAGCGATGGCGAACCAAGCACTTTCCAAGCAGTTGAGGAAAGGATACTCACAGAAGCCCCTTCATCTATGATGGTACTGACCATGACCATTTTGTAAGCTTGTACAATGATTCAGAATGGTACATTAGCCGGTAAACGGGGTCTGCCTAGTAGATTCCAATCGAAGGAAACGACTAGGTTGCTTGGAGGTGGGACCAAATAGACGGCCTGATACAACTTTGATGAACTTCCTTCCTGCGGTAAAGGAATGGGTAGATTCCCCCCATGTTCATCGGAGTTTGTGTTTACGAAAAGAATTTGAATGTTGTCATTCTCATTCTCTTCGATGATTGTATCATCTGAAGATGGACCTTCTGAAGACAAGACCGGGTCGACTGCCGCCTCAACCTTTTGACTTTCATCTGGTATGGATTCAGCGGGTTTATCTTCAATGATAGATGCTTCGACCGACCACAATGGTGTGTCAGTCGGATTTTCAACTAGTGATGGACTCGGCAAGAGTTTCTTGTATCTAGGAGGAAGTCGTAGCGGTGAAGCAGGACGGTTATCCAAGACTCTTTTAGCTTCATCTAGGAAGGGACAATGGTGGACGACATGATCGCCTTCACACAGTTTACAAGGAAATTTACATTTCCTTTTCTATCCAAATGCTTCGCTTTCACTAGTTGATGGTGTATTTTCAACATGATCTTCAGAGGTTTATGACATCGGATTGTGTAAAGAGACCAGTCCCTTGAGATCCGAGGGATGCAAGGACAATCTCGATGATAGTGGTCCCCTTTGCAAATGACACATGGAGATTTAGGCTTGGACGATGTAGTGTGTGGAATTTCACTAGACAATGCCTGATTACCTCTTTTCGCCTTTGGCTCCTTCTTCTTCTTCTCTTTCTTTTCCTTCCCTTTCTTCTCCTTCTTAGTTACTTGAATTTTGGCTTTGCCAACTTCATCAAGCAAAGAGGAAGGAGGAGAGGGAGAATCGGATGAAGTAGAAGGTTGGGGGGTAACTTTAGTATCATCTAGTTGCTGACTTGATTGTTCAGGAATTACGGTGTTCTGAATGATGGAGGTCGAGAAGAGCCATATTGGCAAGCCAATCGTCAATCCTGGAAGTGACAATGTGGCCATATGAGGTGCACCAACATCTCCCCAAGAGGAGAAAGGACTAGGATTTCCTCCAAGGGGAAATCCTTGGTTGGTGGACTCCATTTTCCTCAACCTAAGACCAACGCGGGAATAGTGATATTATTCCGATTAAAATAAATTTTAGACGCTTTGACACAACTTGTTTTTTCAATTTTTAAGAGTCGAGAAAAAACAAAAGATGACTCTAGTCGCCTTTGATTTTTAATGAGCCTGAAGTGACAAGTGCTCAGATGGACCTTTTCCTTTAAGGAGTCTGAAAAGGAATGAAAGAGACTACTTTGGAAATCTAGACAGAGGGATTACCAAACCAATCACAAAACTGCAGAATACGTTTTACGGTATGGCAGTCAATCTTCCCGAATGTTGTGTTCAGTGCATTGCGATCGATAGGGTGGCATACATGGCTTCCTATGGATAAAGGATATAGCTTATTGTGGTCTCCCAATATATACTCGACGGTATGTGGGAGAAAAAGTCCGTACTGGCACTTGTCATCTCAAAGAGGAGGAATCACCCAACCAACAATGAAAGCGAGAGTTACTAGGCTTTACGACACCGGAATATGTCTCTAGCCTAGACTTCTAGATGTTGTGCGTTAGGCTCCAAAGCATTTTTATGTTCATTGAATTTATTTTACAGTTGATCTTTCTTAAGAAATTTTCATTTCAAGTTCACCGCGTGATGTAGATATACAATTCCTAAAATGCAATCTAAGATGATAAACAATCGTTTAATCTTCTTTTTGCAATGAAAATCCTAGCTACTAAAGAAAGAGAGATGATATTCTTTCAACATAGAGCAGAGAGCACACACTAGATGCACTGTCCTAAATCAAACCAACAAGTAGTCTAAATGCAAATGCACATGCATGTATTTGTTTTCAACTTTCTTAATGTGTGAATGACAAGAAGAATGCTAAGTACAAATCTGAATTATCTTTTCAAAGCGACAGTACTAACAAATTTCTCTTCAAAAATGAAAGGAAGATAATGACGACACTTTGCTATTTTGAATTGAAAACTGCTTTCAACACTTGAAAAACTACTAATTCAAATCAAATACAAGAGTAACTATATAATCGACCATCCAGAACAATATAATTCTTTTCTTTGATTGAAAACGACACTTGCGACACTTCCAAATCAAAAGACGACAGTTTGATTACGTTACTTTTTGTAAAAGAGAACTGTAAATGGCGCACAATACATAAAAACATTCACAATTCTTTGTACTATGGAGGCGGAATCATGCAAAGGAAGGGAGTTTTCACAGTGGTATACTGATCACAGACAACAAAACTCTTGAATAAAGCTGAAGAGAGTGAACACAAAACCAAAATCTGAGAGCAGAAGAGGTCTTATCTGATCAGCGCACCTGCAACACAGGGAAAGTGCGATGCAGTGCACCTACTGCACACGGGAGGTGCGATGCATCCAGATTCCCAAGAGGAGAAAGTGCGATGGTCCAGGGACGAGACTTCAACTTGGTTCTTGGTCACAGTTTGCAGCTTAGTTCAGGGATTTAGGCCAAGCTAATGATGGTCAACAAATAGAAATCACAGGGGCTGATCTAATGAGGTTACTAGAGCCACCACTAGGGAAATTAGGATGTTTGCAAATCGATTGTTCAGTTTATAAACAAAACCCGGAGATAGACTGAAGCAACATTGATCTACTTTGCACTTGCATAGCAAATGCAGTTCGAAGGCTAGCTGGCTTAACTTCAGGCTCCATCTGTAAGTTTATAAAACAAAAAAAATATAGACAAGCAAACAATCTATTCGCTCCCCAGTGGAGTCACCATTTTGTTATAGAGAAATCTAGTTTCTATGCAGAGCTGCTAGTCCCACTAAGACGGGTAGCTATCTTAGAAACAAAGATATTAAAGTTACTTTCGTTTTCCTTTATGAGAAGTATATAGGAGAAGATCAAAGAATACCAGCCTCATCCTTCGCTCGGTTCTTTGCTTGTTCCTTCTCCTCACCAACCGGTCTTTGTCACTTCTCCCTTGACCACTCCACTTCAAAGAGTACTTGTAAAGTCAAAGCAGCATAATACCTTCAAAGTGCAGAGATCTACAATCATAAACAATATAGGACTAGATATATATTGACCACACAAATGCATATACTATCAGACATACAAGAATGTGGAGGAAAACTTGAATAGCTTTATTAATATGAAGATTAGAAGAGAGGATTACAACCCATTGTTCTGACCCAGCGTCATCCTCCCAGCATGAAAGCCCTTCTTCACCTCATGAAAAGCTTAGATCACCCAACACTATGATATTCCACCAGGAAACCAACAACACTTCCTTACAAGATACAAAATTCCAGCCTCTGGATCTCTGGGATGAGGGATCCATATATAGATGATTGCAGGGAGGTGAGTCAGCTTCTAATATTTGATTAGTGTCTTCTCTCTGATAGTTCTTGGTTCCACTTGGAGATTGATGATCTCTTACTCATCCCTGGGCGAATTCAGAGAGGCAAGTGTCATAGGAGAAGTTTCTAGAAGATTCTATGATCATCCACCTCGCAAACTGTCTCTGCCATTTGTCCACTCTCGCCCATCACACCCTACAGAAGGGATTTTCAGTATGCATCACACCCTTTACACTGGGTAGGTGGGATGCATTGCACCCTTAGCACTGAGCAACCTGTATGGTCCAGTTTTGACCAGTTCTGAGCAGTTTCCTGTGGAGAACTTCTGGGAGATGATGTAATCAGCTGACCTTGTTCCTTTAGGGTATGAAACAAAACTTTTAGGGACTCAGGAGCCCTTGGTTTATGGACATATATGATTGGGGTTGCAGTGCCCAAAAATTTCTATAACACATATCTTAGCAGGATTAACAACTATGATGCAGTGGAAGAAGAAGGCAGCTTGGCCCACTCTTCCATTTCAGATTGGGTTATACAAGATCTGGAGCATCAAGCGAGCAGATGTTGAAGCAGAACAGATGAAGAAGTACCCATTCGACCTCCGAAGCTTCAACACGTATGACCTAGATTGCACTGTGAAGGATCACTGCATGAGAGTTTAGTTCAATTGGATCCATGAGGAATTTCACTAGGCTGAAGAGGACTCATGGAGATAATGTTACAATTCCTCCAAACCCAATGAACAGGTTGATTTTTATGTAGAATGTTTAGCACAACAACATGAAGCAGCATCACAGAGAACAATAGGAGTAGTAATAGTAGCAGCAGCAGTGGAGGCAAAACAGCCAAGCATACCTATGCATGGCAAAGGGAAGAGAAAGATTGTCGACCGCATGGAAGAGGAGAAAAGATACAAGTTTTGAGGAGATCCACATGTAGAAAAAGCATCTATGACTATTCAATAGAAGAGGCAACAACGCGACAAGCAAATCACGCAAAGGAAGACAGATAAGAAGAGAATGGAAGAAGCAGAGAAGGAGTTGCATGAGCTGTGGGAGAAGCTCCGGAAATAACAAGAGTTTCACCAGCGTGAGAAGGAAACACAACAGTAGCAGATTCAACAGGGGCACGTCACATGCAGACAGATGAATCAGTGCCCGTACAAGTAGTTAATTCTTATGAACTGCTAGCATTAGGAAAACAAGGTGAACCCTTGTAGAGGCAAGACTTTGCTCATGAGATAGAACAGGCTCTTCAATAATTGGATGCAGACATGGAGCAATAGGTGTTGAAACATGACACAAACCTCATGCCTCACCAAAGAGAGGTCGACTCACTTGCTTCAATGAATCCACACAATGAGCAAGTCTTCGATGACCAAGGAGGCACTGAGATCCTTGGTGGTCAACCGGAAGCAGAGATGCACAACATCTCCTTTGACGAATCTCATCAGAGAGTTGTGTAGTCTGAGAGAGTACCGACTCTGTAGGAACAAACATCACCTATGCAATTTGAAGAGCAAGTGATCGTGATTGATGTGCATAAGCATCCAACTGCATTGGTCGATTCAACTAGAGTGTATGCCAAAGCCACTAGCTCGAATGTTCATTTTCTCATAGATGAGAAAGAGAAAATGGCGAAGGAACTACAGGTGGCCAAGCAGGGAGGAGACTTGGTGACAATGTCTGCCTGAGCTAAACTAAAGAAGGCAATACTAGAAGAAGTATTGTCCTTAGACACAATTATGCGAACATTGTACTCCAAGTTTGGTACCGTGCATCAAGTAGTCGTTCATCTCCACGGATGGTAGTAGTGATGTGCAAGAAGAGTACGCATCTTGAAGAACATACATATTGTTGTTGATAACATGTGAGCATGGATGATGAAGTACAATGGAGCCCCACTTCACTTGCCAAAGATGATGAAGGCCAACGTGGTCAAGCTGCAAGCACGTATCCGGAGTCAAGTCCTAAATTATGAAGACCTACCACAACTCATCACTAGCATACAGGCTTCCCATGCATGATTATTCAAAAGCATGGAGGTTATAGTGCACAACCATACGATCCCATCACTTGGGACCCTCACCCAGGCAAAGACCAAGAGGCAGGTCCAACAGGAGCTTGACTCGTACTTCGACAAGTTGATGTGCATGGCCACCACTAAAGATAATGATGCACATGCTCACAGATGAGTTGGACAGAGGAGCCCGAGTAGTGTACCCAGATGCTATGGAGGTAAGGTTCAAGTTTTAGATGGATGTTGCAGCAGAACAAACGGACACTCTCAAGGACTACCAATCTTGGCATCAATATGTCACTATTGATTAGCATGAGGATGTCGAGCAGTTGGACTTTTTTGGTTGTCTAAGTTTGAATGATGTCTAGTTTGGCTTGTCCAAGCCATTGTTCACATGGGTACATGTGAATTTGTAATGTTGATTCATGTCAAGTGTAAGTCAAGTGTCAAGAGTGAATGTAACAGTGATAGAGTAGGTGAAGAGTCATGAGGGTAGTTGAATGGTCACAAAGGGGAATGTCAAGGGTCACCTCACCCTTTGCTATAAATAGTCCCTCATAAATCATTGTATAGGCTTTTGGTCAGCCAAACTTCTACTAAGACTATTTTGAACAAGGCTTGGACAATATTGTAACGCCCATTGGCTTCTCCATTGCACAGAGCTAGTACATCTCTTTGGAGGATCAAGCGGATGTGGTTGTAATGTTCCACTGTTGGGGCTATCAAGTTTACATGGATGTATTGTATGATTGTGACTTACACTTATTTATATAAAAAGAGCCAACACATTTTCATGCATATGTTGTTATTGTAGTTGGACTTCTCGGTTGCTTTAATGATATGTGTTGTTTAACTTACATACTTGTGTATGAACTGATTCACATGCACTTATATAAATCTTGTTGTTAATGTGTTTCATATGTTGTTAATGATGTCACCATCTGTGTCAATTGCTCTGACGAACATCAGACATACCTTTCACTTGAACCTTTCTATAACAATCGTCACACTCGTCTCAGACTTATCTGTGAGTGTTGTACATGTTATCTTACCTTGTATGATGTGACTACCACATCTAAGTGGATTGTTCCGCCAAAAGTTGTGCATGTCCTTTGTGTTGTGTGTTCCTAGTCGAGTTGGGACTAATCCATTTCAACCTGGAAATCACCTTCACCTCCTTCCCCTTTCGAAGTGTTGGAACCTCTCATACACCTTCCTTGACTCACTGCATCAGTCACACCCTTGCTGCTGACAGAGTTATTCTACTTGCCTCTGTGCAACACCGCATTCAAGGCATTACCTTATGACCCACTACTGGGACTCCTGCACCAAACGATCTGAGGTTTAATTGGGATTTCTTACCGAGGAGATCCCCTTGATATGTTAGCAGGTCCAACACCATCAACATGCTGTTACTCCCGAAAATTTTCTAAGTGTCGGATGTTGTTACTCCTTGGGTGTTGTTACTTCATGGTTGTTGTTACTCCCGAAAATTTTCTAAGTGTTGGATGATGTTACTCCTTGGGTGTTGTTACTCCGCCGCTACTATTACTCCCAAAAATTTTCGAAGTGTCAGATGTTATCCTTGGGTGATGTTACTCCACCGCTGTTGTTACTTCCGAAAATTTTCTAAGTGTTAGATGTTGTTACTCCTTGGGTGTTGTTACTCTGCTGCTGCTATTACTCCTGAAAATTTGCTAAGTGTTGGATGTTGTTACTCCTTGGGTGTTGTTATTCCGCCGCTGTTGTTACTCCCGAAAATTTTGTAAGTGTCAAATGCTATTACTCCGTCGATGTTGTTACTTGGATGTTGTTACTTTGATGATGTTGTTACTCCGTCAATGCTATTACTCAATCGTTATTCCACCGTTACTCTGCCAACTGTCACTTCCCTTAGGAAGGTCGCCAGGTACGTATCCATTGACTTTTATGGATTTAATTAAATATTCCATGGAGAAGACATTTGTCGTGATATTTTAATCAACATTAATTGACTCAGACTACAACATTAATTGTCAGCCCAGGGTAGGTCTTGCTGTTTCAATGGAGTTCGCACTATCTGTGCCGATACACCCCAGCCAAGCAGAAGAAAATGCAGAAAACTGTAAAAGGGTATCGCTGATCTAAATTGTTGAATCAAAACATGCATGTAGATATAAAACACTCTACAAAATGAAATCACAACTCGCATCTATTAAGGTAAAGGCACGCCACACAAGAATTAACATCTATTCCAGCTGGTTCCTATCATTTTGCAATTAACTCAGTGTAACATCATGAGATAAATAGAAACATACGCAAATGTGATCCATGATTTGTATAGCTATAGCGAGAAACCATAAATCAATGAACTAATTTAGAATGTACACTACCTAAACCGCTGCAATCCCTGCCAAAGAGGAGGGCTCTTCCTCCTTAGCAGGGCGTAGGAAGAACACGAAAGCGATTAACGAATTAGTTAGAAAGAAGTAACAACATCACCATGCTAATTGATATTAAAATAAGTTCAGAATTACAGAAACAGAGTAATGGTACTCTTCTATATGTCGTATGTTGATACATAAAAAGTTGAGTCTTTTATAATTATTACAACTCAAAAATTAGAAAGCAGATCAGTCATGAGAATCTCTCGATTCTCATGCTGATCAAAAATAAAGAAGTTACAACCTATTTCTAAATAAATATACATTAGTTGCAACTGCAGAGTCTTGTTTCTTCAAAAATAAACAATCGTACTGCCGACAGCTGTTATGTGGAATAATACCCACATTTCCAACTTCGGTGCAATAACATTGAGCGAATAGTGGTTTCGGAATGACTCGGCATAACTAACGACAACACTGTTGATGTGATGGCAGATCCACACAAGGTGTAATAGCATCTGATGTGTAACACCAACCTATAACAACATCCAATATGTAACAACAACAACCTGTAACAACACCTTATATGTAGCAGCAATCTGTAACAACACTCAGGGTGTAACAACGAACCGTTCTACCCTTTCCTACAGTTAATCCCTGCTACCTTTCTACTTCACAACTTCATTCACGTGAGCCAACACCTGAAAAATATGAACTTCCCAAAATACTCCTTCAATGCTCTCGTAGTTAGCCACAAAAAGGAATAAATCCTCGTATTATTCGGTAAAATATAACAAAGTAACATGACAGTAAAATGGATTAAAAAGGTAAGAAAACAAGGAGTTTGGTCATATAAGGGCACAGGCTTGGAGGACAGAAAGTTCAAAACAGGGGAAAGAATGTGTAGAAAATAGGTAAAAAACCACACCCAACATCTCCTCCCAACTGAAGCAACTGCATGTCCCCATGCAGAATCTCAGTTCCTTCTACTATGCCCCCGGTGGAAATCTATGAAATTGTAGGCACCAGCAGTATCATTGCCTAGAGCTATGAATCCTTGATCAACCATTAACTCTTGTGGCCAAGATTCCTCTTCATAATCATATAACCGATAATCGGGCTGATACTCTTCCAATGGAAACCATATCAAAGGGAATTTGAATCTGAGGCCGATCCAGAATGCCCCCAATGTTAGCACAATCTGAGCATATTCCAACACCCATGTAACAACAACCACAAAGTTCTTGTACTCAAAGGGGTCCCCTTCCTGCAATTCTGCACTACAGGCCTCAGTGCGCTTGAGACATCCAACTAGCGCTTGGCTCTTCATATTTGCAAACAAGTTGAGGCAGATCCTCACAATTCTTCTTCTGTAAATGGTTGATTGATCTCTGATTTCTAGATTGCTCAAGAACTATCTGAACTCTCGCCAGAGTTCATAAGCCATTCCTAGTTCAGCCCTGACCCACAATGTTGTCTTTTCCTCATTGGTCTCTGTTGTTTTCTTGGCCAGTTGCCACTCAATCTGATTCCTCATAAATGAGAGGAATGTCCGCAACTGCAAGTCTCCCATGAAAGAAAGGACACTCACCACCATCCTTGTGCTCACATGTTCGCACATCATATTGTGTAAGAACAACTCACACAGCAAATTCTGATCATAAAAATCACATGAACAGAAAATTTCCAAAAAGGCGTGGGTTAAAGAACCCATATAGGACCTGTTCTCATAAACTGCCCTTAACTAGAATAAGTAGTAAGGTTCCCACAGGAACACAGGGTATGATGAGGATGGTCGCCTGCATGCTAGCAGGTTTAGAGAAAGTTCATGGAGTTTGGTCTTATCAAATGTTAGGTCGGAGACCTCCCGATGTAGCTCATGTAGCTATTCATCCATTTTCTTCATAATTTCTTTATGCCTTCGTGCCTCCTCTTCTCTTTCCCATTCCTCTTGTAGCCATTTTTCTCTATGGGAATCCATCATTATCTTATGCGTATTGAGTGGGATCACTCCCTCTTGTAGATAGAGTGCCAGCTGCTTCCACTTTTGCAGCTCTTCCAATAACAACAATTTCTCAGAACACCATCCTTCATCAGGACCCTGCGTTCTTCCACATGCACTATCATTTGAGGGTGTAGCAGCCTCCTGAGGGTGAAACTGTCCCACCTCGGCTGCTGGTTCTTGTGTAAAAACAACTTCGTTAGTGGCTTTTGTCTAGTTTCTTTACCTTATTGGTTGACTTCCATTTCATTGCTGGTTCTTGTGTGACAGCAGTGATATCCACAAACTCCTATTCATTAATTTCCTCCGAACTAGTTTTGGTCTTTGCTGTTGGTTCTTATGTAACAGAAGCATTGACCGTCGGCTCATGGATACTATATTTCTCTTCCTCCTCTTGGTTGATTTCCTCCTCCACTGTTGTTTCTGGAAAAACAACAGTGTCAGCCAAGGGTTCTTGTGTATCCATTGCTTGATCACTCTCTGTGGATTATGTTGTCTCAGTTGCTGGTTCTTGTGTAGCAGCAACATCCTCGACAGGCTTTGGTGTAACAGCTTCACAGATTTCAGTTTGAGTCCCCCTCGAGGTAGTATCTACTACACAGACTTTGAATCCTGCTTCCACCAACTTCTCAGCACAGGCTATGCACAGAGTGCCTAGGATTTCCCCCCTTCTGGCCCTGTCCATGGCTTCTGCCAAAGTATCTAGCCCTGGGGCTCTTAGCTCTTCCTTTCCTACTACTAGTTGTTCCCTCAATTCTTTAATTTCTTTTTCTAAAATTTCAATTTTTTACAGAAAAGACTGGGTTTCTCTCTTACCAAGTGAAGGAGGTTTTTCTGGCTGAGCTTGCTTCTTGTCCTTCTGCTCGACTTCTTTCTCGACATGGATGGGGACTTTGGTTGCCCGCTAACCCTTATCCTACGCTCCAACCTTTTGTCACCAATTGGTTTATCAACTGACTTCTTACTAACCCTCATTGTAGAGGAATGGGGCTGCTCCTTTGTCACCTTTGGAGTTTCCCTAGCCATCTTTGTTTGCCTTCTGCGAGTGGTCCCGGGCCTTTTCCACATGAAATCTTCCCAATTCTTGCCCTATTGGCTCAAGGCATCCATTACAATGAGTTTAATAAGGCCATGGTTGGTAACACATGTTTCAAGATGTGCAAGCATTTTCACAATCGTGGCCATGTGCCTAATGTTGCCCAGCAAGAAATAAGGAAGGTTGATCCGCCACTGATGCCAGAGATGGTTCAACAATGGAAAATGATTATTAAACACAATTTTTTCCCTTCCCTCACAAGTAATGTACTTAATGAGGAAGATAAAAACATCCACTCACGGCTAGGGGAGTGACAGTCTATCAATTCTCCTGCCTTTCTTAACCAGCGACTCGCTTTCCTGGAGAAAATCCCCTTTCAGGGAGGGGTCATTAACCTTCCTAGTAAACCATCTCTTCCCTTCTACTGGCAATCCTGTTACTCTGGCAATAACTTCTTCTGTGACCTCCAATTTCAATCCTCTAACTTCCGTCTGGTTTCTCTCCAGATTCTTTGAAAATTCCATGGCTATACCATTGTTTGATCCTTCTAGTCTACGGAAGAATTCGAACCAGCCTGCATCTTTGAAAACCTGGCATGCTTTAGGGAAATCTTCCAGGGCTTCTGTAGACCCTGGTTTCTGCCATATTGCTACTCCTCCCATTGCTTTTGAAATTCAGTGTTGTTTCACCTACTTATCCTTCCCTCCAGCTCACACTCTAGCTATTTTAGCCTATACTGCTACCTTCTTCCTCTCTGAACACTCTGAATGGGGATTCAACACTTCCAGCAAGCATAAATGGTAGGGTGGCAGGGTGGCACAAGTGAAGATTTTGGATTAGGATTTGGCATGCATGATTCATACTACACAATGAATTTTTCCTTAATGGTGGTTCGTGGGGAGGTCTCGCTGATGGTGCACTTACCCTTTTTGGTATGGTTCAGCATTAAATAAAGATAACTACTGGGTCAAATGCCTTAATTGCTGTATTTTTCAAATAATTACAAACCATGCGACGATCATGTCATAGTATGATTTGTTCCCCCCCCACCCCAGCTTAATTATGACAGTCGTCCTTAGTCATCAATAGTCATGTTAAATTGCCATAATTACAAAATAAAATGAATGACCTTTTTGATGACATACCTGGTGACATGGGTTGAAGTAATGGGTGGCACGACGTCGAATTATACTCAGGCAACGGGACGTGCGAACCTAATTCTGATGACGAGGAGCACGGTGATGTTCTTGCTATTTATTATAATAAAATATCTCATTTTATTCCCAAAAAGTCGTCAGCTGTTACACGTGTAACAACCAAGACGACTAATATATATTAATTTAATTTCTACAAAAAAAATAAAGAAGAAAAGATCGTGTAATAGCACTTATCACATGATATACTTTGAAATAACAAATGTTTTTACAGAGGGTGTAATAGCCACCACCAGGTGGCTTTCAACTGCTACAAAAGTGTATGTCTGCACTTGAGAAAGGTTTTCACAGCGAGATTTTTATTATAATTACATTTTTTTTTTTTTGAAAGTTTAAAGTTGTAACAACTGCCACTAGGTGGTTTTTAGCTGTTACAATTATTGGAAAAATTAAAAATTTTGCAGCAAAGGAGGGCTTTCCCATGTTCCCGTAACCTGTAGATCCGAATTTGTGACAATGTTAACAAATGAATCCTTTGAGGTAGGTTTGTGATACAACCGAAGACGGTGCCCATTTTCAAGTAATGATGTCCTTGCATTGTCAATGGTTACCAAATTTACAGTCCCATTATCAAAGACTGCATCTACCTCATAAGAACCTAGCCATCTGGTGCAAAGCTTACCCCTAAAGTCTTTAAACCTTGAGTCATATAAGAGAGCCCAATCTCCTTTCTGGAACTGCTTATTCTTTATAAATCTATCGTGCCACTTAGCTCTCTGCTGCTAGATAATCTCTGTTTGTTGGATAACATCCAACTGTTTCTCCTCTAATTCATTAAGCTGGTTCAATCTCTGCGTTTGTGCTGTAGCCAAATCCAAATTGACCTGCAATGCTATCCTTAGTGTCTTGATTTCAAATTCAATGGGGAATAAAGGGTTCTTGCCATACACAAATTCATATGGTGAGAATCTAGTGGTGTTCCTCCATGTAGTCCTGTATGCCCATAACACTTCTGGAAGTTTGTCAGCCCAATTTCTTTGATGACTAGCCACAGTATTAGTAAGGATCCCCTCAATGACTTTATTAGTGCTTTCTACCTGGCCATTCGCTTGTGGATGGTAAGGCATTGTGATTCTGTGATGGATTTTATATTTCTCGACAAACTCTCAGATCTTATGAGATGTGGATTGCGGCCCTTCGTCTGTGATTATCTTCCTGGGTATGCTAAACTGGACGAAGATGTATTCAAATAGAAAGTCTAAAACAACTTGCTCCGTTTCTCTATTTAGTGCCTTCGCCTCAACCCATTTTGTGACATAGTCAATACAGACCAAGATGTAGGATCTCTGTCTAGATGAAGGATTGATTGGTCCCACAAAATCTAGAGCCCACTTCTCAAAAGGTTTTATGACGATCTGGGGCTATAATGGCATCTCATATGATTGCAATGGTTGGCCCATCCTTTGACAACTATCACATCCCTTCACAAACTTCTTGGCATCCTGAAATATTGTCGGCTAGTAGTACCCTGTTGAAAGGACTTTGTATCCTGTCTGTTTGTCTGTGAAGTGTCCTCCGCAAGGTTCCTCATGGCAGGCTTTGAGGATATCAAAGACCTCGTCCTCTCTAACACTATGTATGATCTGAAAATCAGGTCCAGTGTGGTAGAGGTTCCACTCTATCCAGGTATATGTAGCACTTTTTTGTATGATTTTTCTTTTCTCCTTGGAGGACAAATACTGGGAAAACTTCCCTGCAGCAAGATAATTGGCTATATCTGCATACCAAGGTGAGTAAGTAGAAATAGCAAAAAGATATTCATCAGGGAAATAATCTTCAGTAGGAGTGCAACTGTCATCAATAGTTATCTTAGAAAGACATTCAGCTACTACGTTGTCCTTTCTAGGCTTATCTACAATAGTGATATCAAATTCTTATAACAACAATAACCAACATGTAATCCTACCATTTGTAATTGCCTTATTCATTAAAAAATGAATGGAAGAATGTTTAGTGTGTACAAATACTTGATACACAGTGATGTAATGCGAGAATTTATTGATGGCATGCATGACCGCTAAGAACTCCTTCTTGGTCACTGTGTAATTGAGCTCAGTTGGAGTTATATTTTTACTTATGTAGTAGATAGCATAAGGTTTCTTATCCTCTAGTTGGCCCAAAATAACACCTACAACAATATCTGATGCGTCCATAGTTATGTGAAACGACAGTTCCCAATTAGGTCCTCGCAAGATCGGAGCTACTGATACACAACATTTCAACTTTAAGAAGGCCTTCTCACACTTCCATGTCCACAAGAAATCAACATCCTTCATGAGCAAGGAAAATAATGGCGATGAAATTCTTGAAAAAATTTCTATAAATCTTCTGTAATACCCTGCATGCCCCAAAAAACTACGTACCTCTTTCTGTGTTTTGGGGGTTGGGATTTTTAGAATTACCTCTATTTTTGCAGGGTCTACCTTGATTCTGTCAATAGAAATGTAATGTCCAAGCATGATCCCTTCAGTGATCATCATGTGACTTTTCTTAGTGCTCAAGGCAACATTAGTCTGTACACATCGCTCTAGCACTTTTTCCAGATTGACTAATGTTGTTTCAAAAGCATCTCCATAAGGTGTGAAATCGTCCATGAATATTTCCAGACAGTCATTCAATAAGTTAGAAAAAATTCCCAGTATTTCCCTTTGAAAGGTTGCTGGCACATTACAGAGCCCAAAAGGTAGCACTCTGTATGCGTAGGTTCCCCAAGGACAAGTAAAGGTCATTTTATCCTAGTCTTCTGGGGCAATTTTTATAGCCACTAAATCCATCGAAAAATGAAAAATATTTCTTTCCGGAGAGAGTATCAAGGACCTAATCTATAAATGGTAATGGAAAATGGTCCTTCTGAGTGGCCTTGTTGAGTTCTCTATAATCAAAACAGACTCTCCACTTGCCATTCTTTTTAGGAATGATGACAAGCGATGACACCCACTGACTGTTAGATATTGGATAAATAAAATTAGCACTCGGGAGTTTTTGTAGTTCTTCTTTCACCACTTCCTTTAGTGTGGGGTTAATGCGACATTGTGTCTGTCTAACTGGTTTGCAACCATCCTTCAAATAAATATGGTGAGTGCATAGGTTAGGGTGGATCCCTTTCATATCCGTATAATCCCATGCAAATGCATTTTTATACTTCTATAGTAGCCGTTCATTCCGTTCAACAGTCAAATTGGGATTAACATTCAAAACATTTCCAGATTCAATCTCAATTGGGTTGCTAGCAATATTTGGAGTGGTTCTCATTTGTTCAAAATCTATATCTTCCACTTCTTCCTCCTCATTTACATTTTTAATAGAAGCAACAGAAAGTGAATTACTAAGAAAACCATTAATAACATCATCTTCTGTCTCATCTTTGAACACACTGCATATACCTCACAACCAAGGGCCATCTGAAGAAGCGGATGTCAAACTGCTGAAGCTGTTCATGTCATCGATCTCACGGCATCAATCGCATGGAAATGGATGCTCGCACATGAACGCTAACACCTGCATTCCACTTAGAAAAGTGGCTGGAACACAAAATGAGAAAATGAAAAATCTGAATGCACCATCAAATTTGTGGCATCGAATAGTGCAAAATATGCTATCAAATTTCTAGATTCTGAGAAATTGAGAATCTGGGGCTCAATGAATCTTTTAGATTCCCCCTAGATTCCTCAAAGATTCTGTGAATCCGCGCTAATGGAAAAAGGGAACTTTTTAAGGATATTCTGCAGGAGATGTCTTCAGGGCATATGAAGTCCATACTTAGGGGAACATAATGCAAGTGTTTTCAAGTTATGTCACTTCTCACAAGTCCCGGAATGAGTCCTCCAAAGTGTGGGAGAGGGGTAACAGGGACGGTGACAAATGGTGACAAATTACTGTGTAACAATGGGTGGACTGGAAATCTACAACTCAAAAGGCGAATCTGACCTCACCATTGCGATCCCTGCGGAAAACCATGAAAAATGACTATAAACTTGACTATATTCCGACATGGAGAAAAATTACCTCCTCAGGAAAATTTCAAGGATCATGGTTCCACTACCTGTTTCTACCGCAATGATGGTTCCACCTCCATACTAAAAAATGGCCAAAAAATGCAGAACTCTGATGGAGAAACAAACAACGTCATTGTGTTTTTGGCGTCGAGAAGTGTTGAAACCATATAAAATTTGTCAAAATCTGACAAAGTGGAAATTTGGCCTTCCTGCAAAATGTTGCTTTGAACTACATGAACTGCCTCCTCTGCCTCGAAATCCGTGCCTGCTCTTGGTTCCTCCCTCCTCGGCGCACTGGGAAAATAACATTTAAATAAAATATTGTCAGCGGATTTCTCAATGAATCCATTATGGCGTGTTGGTTGAGATCCTGTTTAATAGGGAGGAGGTCATGCGGTCAAACCCTGTCTCCCCACAATACCTTCGTCGGTTGTCATTTGTTTTTTTATGAGTGGTGAGGTGGAGTGTGGTTGGGTCCATGCCCCAAGGGTCGGCCCACCACAAATGTTGGGGTTCCCGTTTTGTTATTATGTAGGGTGGTTCCATGGGAGGGGCCAGGAGTCATGGCCCACCCCTCCACCATATGTTGTTTGTATAAGTGGATGTGAGTAGGGGGTGGCGGGGTTGGTGGCCCCCACCCCCTTTTTTTATAGTTTTTTGCTATATAACAAGAATGTGCAATTTTTATAAATTTCGTAAGCCAAAGGAGTCATTATAACGAGGCAACAATTTTGCTCGGAATCTAGCTGGAGTTGGCCGGATTTCATCTGCCGGAAAATGTGAAATTGCGGCCTCCTTAAACCTGCCTAGTCAGCAAAAAGTCAACCCAACTTTGACTGCCTCTATCTCCTTCATCCGGACTCGGATTGATGAACCGTTCACACCACTGCGATCAGGACGAAGAGATCTACACTCTCGCCCTAGTTCAAGAATAATCCAAACACTTTGATTTTTGAGCTTTCCTGAGTCCTCTTTGTCTTGTGTGTGTCTCTGGAGCCATCTGGATCAATCCTCCCCATTGAGGAGGTTTTGGTCCTCCAAAAGCATGAAAAATAATATGCAACTTCTCTGTACCTTGTCTACATCACAAGCATCCTGAAAGGTATCGCTTCCATCTCCTTCACCTTTGTTCTTCGAAGCCTTAACCGATGAGCCAACATTTGGAATCTCTGCAATCTATCGTACATTGTTTTGCAAATTACATGCTCGACTTTCATGACCAACTAATGACCCAAGCACCCCATACTTGCCATGAGTTTATAACACATACTTGATGTTCAAGTTAACATCAAAATGGAAACAATACCCCAGCTATGAAAACAAGGCCAACATATCATTGTTGCTTCAACAAGTGATGGAAAACACATCATCACTGCAACACATGATTTACAACAATAAGGCCAAACACTTTTTTCTTTGCCAAGTGATGGAAACACAACATCACTTTCAGAGTGTAAAATGCAACTCAAAATAAGACTAGACATCATTTTTGCAGAACAAGTCATGGAAAACACATCATCACTTTAACATTTTAAAATGCAACAAATGATTTACAAAAGTACGACCATGAAACGCTAACATCTATAGAAACCATTTTTCACTTATCAAGGTGAATGGATCACCTCCTTGTGGCGCATTCGATGGTTGAACAACTACTTCACCTGGTTCATGCATCGATGCTTTGTCTTTAAGGCGTTGTTCTGGATGGAGCCTCCAACAAGTGGCTCTTTGATGGCCATTTATGTCACAATGACTGCAATAGATCTTCTTCCTCTAGATCCACTTAACATGTTTCTTTACTTGTTGTTCAGAGGGTCTTTCATGCCTCATACTTTTGTGTGCTACCATTCTTTTCCAACACTTAGAAAATGTATGGTTATGTAATCCACAAAAGGTACATGTTTTTCAATTCCATGTTTTACGTTCATCATTAACAACATGATCAAAATCGAAATGAACATTCAAATGTTGAGAGTGGTTATACCTTTCCTTGCTGTCTTTGGTGTAAGTATGGCAATGAGAGATTGTCTCAGCTCTTTCCTTGCAATGGAAACTGCCATGGGATGATGGGGATGTGTTCCCATCATTCTCTTTCCTTGACGATTTCGACGATGTCTCGGAAGAATTTGACACCATCAAGCATTCTCCTTTGGTGTATCTTGAGCCTGCAAATTGAGGTCTCTGCATAACCTCCAATGGTTGAGTTATGCCTTGGTTATTAACACCAAGTTTTCCTTTTTCCTCCTCATGCCTCTTACTGGTAAGGAACCTCATGTTTCTCCCTGTAATTGGTATCTCCAAATCTCCAACAGAAAGCATACTATGTGAAGACGAAACCGAAAGGAAATCAACATCGTTTACCTCCTCTGTCGATTTGGAAAGAATTGATGAGGGTTGCTCATCATCTGTTGTTGGTGGTTCGCTAACTATCATGGCGCATTCCCCAACTTCCTTTTGAACATACCCAAGTCTTGTTCGATAGGGTAATTCTTCTACTTTGATGGGGTTGACAATGCCTTGGCCATTAACACTCAAGCCTTTTCCTTCGTACCCCATTCTCTTCAACAGTTTGGAGCCAATCCTATGGGATGATTTTCAAAAGTAGTGAAATCATCATCAGGAAACATACATGAAGATGGAGACCTACTTTTTACCTCACATGGGTCATGCTGCAGCTTTTCCAAGGCCTCATCCTTTTCTTGCAGTTTTCATAGAAAACTTTGTTTCTCCTCTTTCTCTTCATGTAGACACATCTTCAATTCAGCATTCTCTGTTTGAAGGTTTTGGTTGTTGTGCTTCAGTTCTTTCAAGGCCTCTTCCATGGCTTGCAACTGAAGCTACAATCACTCCTTTTCCTCTGTCTCTTTCTGTAGAGTTTCATACATTATTTCCACTCTTTTGGAAATTTTGAGCATGGTCTCGTACATCTCTTTTTCATCCTCTGTCGTTGCACGTTCCATTGTTCATGCTTGCAATTCACATCAACGCAAAGACCGCTCTGATACCACTTGATCCTGGTCCAGGTGTGATGAAGGACCCTTCCAAGACCTTTTATTTTCGTGATGTGTTAAATTGCAATTTTAAGAGAACATAAATGAATACATCTGCATGCTATAAAGAAGAGGAACATGACATTCATCAACAACACAAAATAACAAGACGTTGATAATGGAGTTCATTGAGGAGGGACTACGTCTTCGGGTCCCGGTGTCAAGATGGTGTAGGCCACTGCATTCAGTGTTGTCAACAGTGATGCTATACACAAGAGATGATGTCACAGTCATACAAGGAAAATTCCCTCACGTCGGAGTGGCTCTAAGAGATGTTCCACTACAGGAACTCTCAGTCAAAAGACTCCTATCAGTATGACACAAAACTCATGCATGATGATCATCCCACCAACGTGGCATAAAAGGGATCTAAAACACAACATGCTTAGTGACACATGAGTATCCCATCAACATACAACAAAGGGATAAAAAAAACACAACATGACGAATCATGACAACAAGTACATAACACATATGATTCCGCATCACATCAAGTAGGAATCATGAAATCGAGTAAGAAACAAGATCCCACATCAAATGTCAAACAAGGATCTGTGCAGAGCAATGCATAGCAAAATAAGTACATGAACACACTACATATACCTCACAACCAGGGGCCATCTGAAGAAGCGGATGTCAAACTACTGAAGTTGTTCGTGTCATCGATCTCACGACATCAATTGCATGGAAATCGTTGCTCACACATGAACGTTGACACATGCATTCCATTTGGAAAAGTGGTTGGAAAATAAAATGAGCAAACGAAAAATCTGAATGCAACATCAGATTTGTGGCATCAAATAGTGCAAAATCGATTGTCAAATTTCTGAATTCTGAGAAATTGAGAATCTGGGTCTTAAGGAATCTTTTAGATTCCCCCTAGATTCCTCAAAGATTCTGCTCCATGGGTGGACTGGAATTTGCAAATCAAAAGGAAAATCTAACCTTGCCATTGTGATCCCTATGGAAAACCATGAAAAATGACTGTAAACTTGACTATATTCCGACATGGAGAAAAATTACCTCCTCAGGAAAATTTCAAGGATCATGGTTCCACTCCCTGTTTCTGCAGCGGTCATGGTTCTACATCCATACTGAAATTGGCTGAAAATTCAGAACTATGATGAAGAAACGGACAATTCCATTGTGTTTGTGGCATCAAGAAGTCTGAAACCATATAAAATTTGTCAAAATCTGACAAAGTGAAAATTTGACCCTCTTGCAAAACGCTGCCTTGAACTACGTGCACTACCTCCTCCGCCTTGAAATATGTGGCCGCTCCTGGTTCCTCCCTCCTTGACACACTGGGAAAATAGAGTTTAAATAAAATATTGCTGGTGGATTTCTTAATGAATCCGTTATGGCACATTGGTTGAGATCTTGTTTAATAGGGAGGAGGTTGGGCGGTCAAACCCTACCTCCTTCATTTTTTACACAATTTTTTTTTTTTAAATAAATTTGGTTGGGTTGGGCCCGCCTTGGGCAGCCCGCCCACCATACCTCTACAATGACGAGGTCAGATTTGCCTTTTGAGTTGCAGATTTCCAGTCCACCCATGGAGTAGAATTTTTGGGGAATCTAGGGGGAATCTAAAAGATTCCTTGAGCCCCAGATTCTCAATTTCTCTGAATTCAGAAATTTGACAATCGATTTTGCACTATTCGATGCCACAATTCTGATGGTCCATTCAGATTTTTCATTTTCTCATTTTATTTTCCAGTCACATTTCTAAGTGGAATGCAGGTGTCAACATTCATGTGCGAGCAACCATTTCCATGCAATTGATGCCATGAGATCGATGACATGAACAGCTTCAACAGTTTGACATCTGCTTCTTCAGATGGCCCCTGGTTGTGAGGTATATGAAGTGTGTTCATGTAATTATTTTGTTATGCATTCCGCTGCACAGATCCCTGTTTGACATTTGATGTGGGGTCTTGTTTCTTACTCGATTTCATGATTCCTTCTTGATGTGATGCAGAATCATATGTGTGATGTACTTGTTGTCATGATTCATCATGCTGATTTTTTTTTATCCCTTTGTTGTATGTTGATGGGATACTCATGTTCCGCTATGCATGTTGTGTTTTGAGATCCCTTTTATGCCACGTTGGTAGGATGATCATCATGCATGAGTTTTGTGTCATACAGATAGGAGTCTTTTGACTGAGAGTTCCTGTAGTGGAACATTTCTTAGAGCCACTCTTGCGTGAGGGCATTTTCCTTGTACGATCACAACATCATCTCTTGTGTACATCATCACTATTAAAAACACTTAATGCAGCGGCCTACACCATCTTGACACCAGGGCCTGGAGACATAGTCCCTCCTCGACGAACTCCATTATCAACGTCTTGTTATTTTGCGTTGCTGATGAATGTCATGTTCTTCTTCTTTACAGCATGCAGATGTATTCATTTATGTTCTCTTAAAAATTCAATTTAACACATCACGAAAGTAAAAGGTCTTGGAAGGGTCCTTCGTCACACCCGGACTTGGATCACTGGGTCGAGAGAGTACTGAGGATATCGGTCTTGAAATTTTTGAACAAATTTCCCATCTCTGCTCTAGTTACTCCTCCACCTATAGATTTTTTAATGCAAACAAAAGCATATCGAATTGTACTTATTCCTTTAGATGATCCTCAAGAGCATCCTAGGGAGAGCTTTATAATTTCAATGAATGGCTCTTGTGATATATCCCCTTTTCCTAATAGGTTCAGGGTGTCAAGGCAGTCATCCCTCATTCCTCTGATGAATATAGTCCGGGTCTAAATCGTTGTGTTTAGACCTCTGCATATTTTAGTGGAACCTTTCCACATAATCTTCCAGGCTTTCTTCCTCCTTCTGTGTCATTCTAAATATCTCTTCCCTTAAGTCCTTGGTCCTATAATAGTCCTGGTACTTTGACAAGAACGTCTCCTTCATAGCATTCCACATTGAAATGGAAGCGGGGCCTAATCCCATGAACCATCTCAAGGCTGCTCCTTTTAAGGTAGCAGGAAATAGCTTTAGCTTCTGAGCATCTACTGTATAATCATAACTTCTACATAGGACATCAAACTCAAACATAAATGTATCTGGATCTTCCACAGTCATCCCCTGAAAGGATGGTAAGGATGATAGAGGAATGTTTTTCATAGGAGCTTCACCTCTGATATTCCCAATTGGGAACTCAAAGGTGGTGGTAGTGGTGTCTGTTTTAGCATTGTTATCATTGTTGTCTCCCATGATGAATTCTTCTAACCCTTCCTATAGTAGAAGTTCTTCGAGCTATGTTTGTGATGGCCCTACAGACATGATTAATTCCTCAGATACCACTGGGGTTGGTTGTTTCACTGCACTACCTATATTCGGATATTGATAAATCAATAGGTGCTTTTCCGCCTCAGGTGTCCGATGTCGCCACCCCCCAGTTTCCCCTTGCCCCTCGGTCCTCAAATTCTGGCTACTAACTTCCCCCTCTTTCTCATAAGTCAAATCCTTGATCTTGGGGGTTATGAGTGTGAGCCTTAGAATGATATGATCCTGTTTATGGGAAAATTAGTGTCTTTTCGATCTGCTAGCCCTCTAGGATTGGAAACTATCCTAGCAAACAAACAATCAAAGCAATTTGGGATTTCCTCAATGTATGACAGATAAGAGAGAAGCAAAGGAACCAACTTGGATCTTCCGCTTAAATCCTTGCTTGATCTCTCTCCCCCTTGACAGAGCTTGCACCCTCTCCTACTTATCCCACTTAGAGAATACCTATAGAAACAAAGTAACAAAGCACCATCCAAGCATCTTGATCTATTATATCATAAGCATTGCAGAATCAGAAATACAATGAACATACAATGGTATTCACAAATACACAATTGTATGGGGGAAAACTCAAATAAATTTATTAAAATATAACGGAGAATTACAACCCAGCTGTCTGATCCAGCATCATCCTCCCAGCATCAAAGCCTTCTTCACCTCATGAAAAGCAAGATCACCCAACAATACAATGCTCTCTCTCAGACACAAACTATCAGCACTTACAAATTAAAAAATACTAGCCTCTAGATCTCTCAGATGAGGGATCCATTTATAGATGTCTGCAATGGTGTGAGTCATCTCTGGGTTTTTGATTAGTGTCATTCCACTTGTTGTTCTTGGTTCCACTTGGAGATTTCTTGGATCTCTTACTCATCCATGGGTGAATTCAGAGAGGCAAGTGTCATAGGAAAAGTTTCTAGAAGATTCCATGAGCATCCACTTAGCAAACTATCTCAGACATTTGTCCATTCTCACTCATCACACCCAACATAAGGCCTCTTCAGTATGCATCACACCTAGCTAGTGTAGGAGTCAGTATGGTCCAGTTTTGGCCAGTTATGAGTGGTTTTTCAGGTAAAACTTCTGGGGAATGATGTAATCAGTTGACCATGATCCTTTAGGGTATGAAACAACACTTTTAGGGGTTAAAGAGCCCTAGTTTATCGACATATAAGATTGGGGTTGCAGTGCCCAAATATGTCTATAACAGTTGCCCCCTAAAGCATAAAGTCGCAAATTTTTGATGTCGAGTGAAATGCTTTATCATGAGGATCTGAGGTATTCAAACTGGAAGGTGACCTGTATAAGATACAATATAATACATCATCATCATATTATTTTCATGATCTAGCTTAGGCAGGCATTCCCATGCTCAGCTTTATAAATTCATTTTCATGTACATAGAACAGATAATCGTCTACAGTTTCATACTGGTGATTCTTTATATGTAGAGTCATCATCCCTGGATTGGATGACCATCTGTGCAACTTCTATGTACATTTGATGTCTTTATATTCCTGAATATATCGTAGCCTGGATGAATGAAACTAGATCCGGGGTCTTCAAACTCGTTCAATCTTCACTCGATGTACAAGTCGATCCATGTAAAAAGATGTCTCGAAGTCGAACATGGAAAGACATCGTCTAATTACCGGCCAATAATGTAAGACATTAATAGATGCGAGAGGAATCACCGATAATGATAATGAACCTTAAGGTACTATAGTACAATTCACGTGGTGTGAATATATGATCCGATGTCGAACACCACGCAAAATCTATTGGTCGAAGACCATTGATGTCAACCTGTCGTCGGAAGTGAGAAACTTGCCATTGAGGCATGCAAGCTTCAAAGTACTGAAATGGTTGTTTCTAAGTCAACTTCTTGGATAATGAGCTGATGTTGACAAGAAGTGACCCGTCGTAGGAGGGCCTTAATGTATCCCACATCTACGACACAAAACGAAGCAAATGATTTTTTGGAGGTGAAAATGAACTAGCGACACAAGGTTCAGGAATGGCGGTCATGAAAAATGGAGGGTGAAGGTATTGCAGTGGATGAGGCATTAACTGGATGGTGAATTCTCTACTGAATGAATTCTCTTGAACATATCGGTGAAACTGAGATGGAATGGTAGCATTAACCCCAAAAATGGACGGTGTGAAAGACCAATGGTGAAATGACCAGTGAACGGAATAACCCAACCCGACTCAATCATGGTGATGGAGTGAAAGTGTCATGTTCAAGAGCGACCTGCTACCATAAAGTTCTTCAAGTTTTCTTCCCTTTTCCCCAGTCATGGTTGACCAATACCTCTTTATTTTTGTCAAGCTTGAGGAGGATAGCATATGCTTGTTCTATAATTTTCCCTTCGGGCAAACCTGTCGCTATGTTTTAGCGAGTCTAACGATAGTGAAACTCGTTCTTGTCTAGGTGGAAAAGTTTGTCGTTATCGTTTTAACGAGTTTAACGACAAAGATAACTTGGTCCTTTTCATGTTTAGACAATTTCAAAAGGGACAAAAAGGAAACTCCAGTAGTTCCTTTTCATAGCATAATCCCTTAATTCCGAAAAAGATTAAAATAATACAAAAGGGATGACTTTCCGATCACTTTAGCGAGCCGAAAAAGACAAGCGCTCGAACTTTTTCATGAGATAATCCCTTAGGTCTGAAAAAGATTAAAATATATAGGAGGGATGGCACTTCCCCTTACTTTAGCGAGCTGAAAAGGCCAATAGCTTGACAATATTTTTATATTTAACGAGTCTGAAAAGAGTTTAAAGGAGGCTCGTTTTTTGAGGAATGGGTGTCGTTTAGGGTAGCAATTGGTTTCGGGTAAGATTGGAACTTCTCAAAACATGGTGATGTGAAGAGGGTGGCTAACAGGACCACTTGTCGCAGCTGTTCCTCAAAAAGGTAAACAATCAAGTGGAAGAGTATGATTGGCCAAAAGAATGGAGGTGATGGCAGGAACACAACCAAGGCTCAGAAGGCTGATAGCAGGGCAATCACAAAGGTTATTTACTGAGGGTGGGTTCATTTTTTAATGAGCTTGAACTTTGTGGGACCATACTGACTGCTCCACTATCAGGGTGTGATGCATACTGACTCCTACACTAGCCAAGTGCGATGCATATTGAAGAGGCCTTCTGTGGGGTGCGATGAGCGAGAATGGAAAAATGTCCGAGACAGTTTGCTAAGTGGATGCTCATGGAATCTTCTAGAAACTTCTCCTATGACACTTGCCTCTCTGAATTCACCCATGGATGAGTAAGAGATCCAAGAAATCTCCAAGTGGAACCAAGAACAACAAGTGGAATGACACTAATCAAAAACCCATAGATGACTCACACCCTTGTAGACATCTATAAATGGATCCATCATCTGAGAGATCTAGAGGCTATAATTTTGTAATTTGTAAGGAAGTGTTGATAGTTTGTGTCTGAGAAAGATCATTGTATTGTTGGGTGATCTTGCTTTTCATGAGGTGAAGAGGGTTTTGATGCTAGTAGGATGATGTTGGGTCAGATAGCTGGGTTGTAATTATCCCTTCTATTTTAATAAAGTTCTTTGAGTTCTCCTCCATACGATTGTGTATTTGTGAATGTTGATACTTGTGAATACCATTGTATGTTCATTGTATTTCTGATTCTGCAATGCTTATGATATAATAGATCAAGATGCTTTGATGGTGCTTTGTTACTTTGTTTCTACAGGTATTCTCTAAGCGGGATAAGTAGGAGAGGAGGTGCAAGCTCTGTCAAGGGGGAGAGAGATCAAGCAAGGAGTTAAGTGAAAGATCCAGGTTGGTTCCTTTGCTTCTCTCTTATCTATCATACATAGAGGAAATCCCAAATTTCTTTGATTGTTTGTTTGCTAGGATAGCTGCCAATCCTAGAGGGCTAGCAGATCAAAAGGACACTAGTTTTCCCAGAAACAAAATGGCGACTCCACTGGGGAATGGTGTAATCAGTTGACCATGATCCTTTAGGGTATGAAACAACACTTTTAGGGGTTAAAGAGCCCTAGTTTATCAACATATAAGATTGGGGTTGCAGTGCCCAACTATGTCTATAATAGATCCCGATATGGAGAGATTGGAGGTTTTTGCTTTCACTATGGGAGTAATAGCCTTTTGCAGCCCTGTTTTCCTTACATTCCTTTGAGAGCTGGACTGCTCTTTTTCCACCTTGGAGATTAATTCCTAGATAAATGTCTTTCTTCCAAAATCTTCACCCTTAGTTTCCTTTTTACGACCCGTCGTTCCTAGCGACTGAAGAGCTAAAGACACACTAACAAAGCATCAAAATGTCCTAAGTGTCCTAGTAATCACAATGGTGAACCCACCGAGGTATGTTAGAGTGATGCACAAGTTCTTACCTCTCGTCTTACCACCCAGCAACTGTGGACTAAGAGCACTCTATGTCAAAGAAACAACTTGGCTGACTGTATCGTCAACTTGCCATCCCCGACAACGACGCCAAAATGTAGTGTTGTTTTAATCAACCTTAATTGACTCATACTAAAACATTAATTATCAATCCAGGGTAGGTCTTGCTATTTCAATGGAGTTCGCATTGTCTATGCTGATACACTCCAGCCAAGCAGAAGAAAATGTAAAAAACTGTAAAAGGGTGTCGCTAATCTAAATTGTTGAATCAAAACATGCATGTAGATATAAAAACACTTTAGATATTAAATCACTACTCACAGCTATTAAGTTAAAGGTGCGCCACACAAGAATTAACATCTATTCCAGCTAGATCCTATCATTTTGCGATTAACTCAGTGTAATAGCATGAGATAAATAGAAACAACAACAAATGTGATCCATGATTTGTACAGCTACAGCGAGAAACCATAAATCAATGAACTAATTTAGAATGTACACTACCTAAACCGCTGCAATCCCTGCTAAAGAGGAGGGCCCTTCCTCCTTAGCAGGGTGCAGGAAGAACATGAAAGTGATTAACGAATCAATTGGAAAGCAGTGACAACATCACCGTGCTAATTGATATTAAAATAAGTTCAGAATTACAGAAATAGAGTAACAATACTCTTCTATATGTCGTCTGTTGATACATAAAAAGTCGAGTCTTTTATAATTATTACAACCCGAAAATTAGAAAGCAGATCAGTCATGAGAATCTCTCGATTCTCATGCTGATAAAAAATAAAGAAGTTACAACCTATTGCTAAATAAATATACATCAGTTGCAACTGCTTGAGTCTTGTTGCTTCAAAAATAAACAATCCTACTACCAACAACTGTTATGTGGAATAGTACCCACATTTCCAGCTTCAGTGCAACAACATTGAGTGAATGGTGGTTTTGGGATGACTCAGCATAACTGACGACAGCACTATTGATGTGATGGTGGATCCACACGAGGTGTAACAACATCTGATGTGTAACAGCAACCTGTAACAACATCCAATGTGTAACAGCAATCTGTAACAGCAACAACCTGTAACAACACCTTGTATGTAGCAGCAATCCGTAACAACACTCAGGGTGTAACAGTGAACCGTTCTACCCTTTCCTGTAGTTAATCCCTGCTCCCTATCTACTTCATAACTTCATTAGCACGAGCCAACACCTGAAAAATATGAGCTTCCAAAAATACTCCTTCAATGCTCTCCCAGTTAGCCACAAAAAGGAATAAAGCCTTGTATTATTCGGTAAAATATAACAAAGTAACATGACAGTAAAATGGATTAAAAAGGTAAGAAAACATGGAGTTTGGTCATATAAGGGCATAGGCTTGGAGGACATTAAGGTCAAAACAGGGGAAAGAATGTGGAGAAAATAGGTAAAAAACCACACCCAACAACATTGACACGCCGTGGACGGCTATTTACAAAGTTGGGGGGGTGCCATCATAATTAAACAATGATGTAATTAAACCACACCAATGACCAACCTAATATCATCATTAAACCTTGTGCCAAAGGTACGCTCCACGATCTTCACCTTATTTCTCATAATCATTAATATGAGTAGGGATTAGAAACACATACATTTTGCCAACCAAATAGCCCCTTCTAATTTATGTGAAATAATTACTATTTCATCCACCGTACTTACCAGAATTCACCATGATTTTCTTCGTTTGTCAAGAAATCACCTACCATATTTACCCTCATTCCACTTCACTTTTCACCATGTTGTTACTGAAAGAATTTGTTGTCGTCACTACTTCCAACAGTCGGCTGCGTCCGAAATGCTGTTATAGTCTCTATAGGATGGGTGGACTGGTTGTGCATCATGAACCCAAAGATACAACCCTGGTTTGCAGCAATGCAAATGTATGGCAAGTTTTCATAGACACGGGTTGGGACATCTACTCCGATAGGTTGCAAGGCTTCGATGAAGGGATCACAGTAGAATTCACACTAAATTTGGACGAGAATCGTTCTTGGGTCAGAGGAGTAGAAATTCCCATCACGGAAGAGGTCATCACAGAAGTCAGTAGGTTAAAACAGTAGGGATAGAATTGGTTCTCACGGAAGGCTCCCCTGTCAAAGTTTTTGGAACTATTTCTGCAGGCCAGAGAAAGTGTTGCCCAGAGGGGAAGGGGGTATGACCATAATTCCTTATCGTACCCATGGAATGAGGTAACAGGCTTTGTCATGAAATATATAACCTCCGAAGGGCAGTTCATCACCTTGTTCAAGTACCGTTTCAAAATCCTAGCCCATCTTCGATTCCCACAGGCATAGGTTCATTCTTTGAACATACCTTTGTTTTTTATGGAAAATCTTAAACTTATGGCGCAATCCACTCGACACTTGTGCCATGTGTTGGTGGTCCTTACAAATCACAGACTGATTCGATTGTTGGTGATGTATGCATTGGCCCCATTCCAAGTTCCCTTGGCGCAATTCTTTGAAATGTCAGAAGAGGAAGTAGCAGCTGTTATAACTGTTAGGGAAGAAGAGTGGGAGGAAGAACCATCATCTCCTGCTAGTTCAAAAGGAGAAGAAGAAGAGCCGGAGGAATTGGAGGAAGAAGAAGAAGAGCCGGAAGAGATGGAAGTAGACAAAACAATCGGTGATACAGTCGAGGTTGCCACACAAGAACCAACCTTGCCCATGGAACCCATTGATGAATAAATGGAGACAGCGGATGGAGTTGAGACTACCTTACAAGAATCGACTTTCATTAATGAAGTACAAGGAGAAGAAATATAGGACAAGGGGCTGGAAAGTGATGCTGCTACACAAGAACCAACATCACTTGCCCAAACAAATTTGGATGTTGAAATGGATAGGGGTGTCACACAAGAACCACCACCAATTCAGTCAGGGAAATAAAATGTGGAAAGGACGAACCCTGAGGTCGACACTGCTCCACAAGAACTAGTGTCGACCGCAAGTCAAGAAGCAATGCATGAAGAAGGCTCGACCCAATTAAGAAATGAAGGCAATGGAGACATGGAACCAGAGGTAGCAGGCAAGAATGGTATAGACTAGGCAGAGAATATCTCCCACTCTCCTTTTCAGGCCACAATGCCAAGAGGAGCAAGAGGGTTTTTTTCCCCCCGATGTTTAATGGAAGAGATCTTTATTCCTCCCATATTGAAGTTTTCCAACTCAAATAAGGGTACAGTCATTGTTGGATCATCACTTGCTGATTCCCAGTGAGGGCTCCCTAAAGATCAGACTAAAAAAGAAAAGTTTGTAGAAGAACTACAGCGAAGAACGGTCAATGAAGGAATTGTCCAGGTGACAGATATTCCTGAATTGAGAAGAGGTGATGGAGAGAGTGCTCTCTGTTTTGGAGAATTTAGTATCTACGGATAAATACTAATTCCCTAGATAAGCAGCTATATCTAGAACAACAATTTAAAGTGTTTTAGATTTTTCCTATAAACAATAGATAAGATGAGAAGATAGAAGGCCTACCTATAGTTCCGCTTTCCTCTCCTCTCCCTTGTATAGATTCCGTTGCTCCTTCCCATACTTAATCCTCTTGAGAAGTACCGTGTAAACACAACCAAAGACAAAAACCGATCAAAGCATACGATCTATTGAAAATAAGTGAAAGGAATCAGATACAATTCACACACATAAGCATTATGAAATAATACAAACATATGGGAAAAAGGTTCAAACACTTTATTATATAGAAGAAGGAATTACAACCATTGGTGTCTAATTCAAAGCCATTCCTTCAGCTTGGATCCCATCCACATCACATCAAAAGCATGACAAACTTGTAGCATCACAATACTTGCTTCAAAGCCAAATATCATAGCAGCATTATCTCCTTACATTTCAATATAGTCCAGCCCCTGATCACTTAGATGAGTGGTCAAATTATAGGAAGATGAAGGAGGTTTTGTCATTAATGGTGGCATTCGATGGCCTTCCATACTTATAATTAGTTCCATGGAGGAAGGGATGAGAGGATAGGATGCCCCTTAACTCATTCCTCATCCATTTTCGAGCTCATAGGAGTTGATAAGTGAGGGAACTTCTAGATGACTCCAAAAGATAAGAATATTCCCCAAACCCTATGTGAATTTCGCTCATTCTCACCCAGCGCAGGTGAAAGGAAGCCTAAGTGCCCTACAGAGCACCTTGGCAGTGGACTTAATTTCTCTACAGTGCACCTTCATAAGGGCTTACCTATGTTGGTCCCTCTAGAGGTTATTTCTGGATGTCCTCAAGTCATGAAACTATCTGGGAAGGAGGCATTCAAAGGGGTGACTTGTTTAGGGCATGAAGCAACTGAAATTAGGGTTTGATGAGCCCTAAAACACTGATCTAGATGTTGGGATTTGATGTTCCCAAATGGATCTGTAGCAGCTGTCCCCTAAAGCATGAAGTTGGAAAAATGCCAATGTCGAATGAAATGCTTTACTATGTGATGAGGAGGTATCAAAGTCAAAGGTGACCTGCATCAATTACAATACATATATCATGATATTTGATTTTACATGAATTTCTAAGGGAAGGCATACCCATGCTCAGCTTATAAACTTTCATTACATGTACATAAATAGTCGTCTACAGATATAGACCCATGATCGCAATGACTATCAATGTAAAGCCATTGTACATATGATTTAGTACTCCTGAAATCGAAGCCTATATGGATGAAACTAGATCCGGAGTCTTCAATCTCATTCAACTGTTCGTTCAAGTACGAGTCTAACCATGTGAATATGTGATCTAAAGTCGAACATGGGAAGACACCATCTGATTACCAGCCAATGATGTAAGTTGTTAACATATGCGAGAGAAATCACCGATAATGATAATGATCCTCAAGGTACTGCAGTACATTCTACATGGTGTGAATGGATGATTTGATGTCGAACACCATACAAAGTCTTTTGATCGAAGGCCATTGATGTATGCCTATCGTTGGAAGTCAGAAACCTGCCATTGATGTATGCAAGCTTCAAGGTACTGAATGGGTGTTTCTAAGTCAACTTCCTGGATAATATGTTGATGTTGACAAGAAGCGACTCGTCACAGGAGGGCCTTGATGTATCCCACATCAATGAAATGAAACGATTGTAGTGATTTTAGAGATGGAATTTGACTGACGACACAAGGTTCAAGAAGGGCAGTCATGAAAATGAAGGCTTATGGTATTGCAAAAAATGAATTTTGACTGGATGACGTCTCTTGAACATGTCGGTGACACTAAAGTGAATTGGTAGCTTTGACCCAAAACAAAGTGATGTATGGTGTGATAGAACAATGGTGTGATAACCATCAAGCTAATAACTGAACCCAAATAGTCACGGTGATGGAGTGAAAGTGTCATGTTCAAGAGCGACCTACCATAAAGTAGTTTTCCCCTTTTCCCATTTTCCCCAGTCATTGCTGACTAGTACCTCTTTATTTTTATCAATATTGAGGAGGATAATATATTCTTGTTGTATAGTTTCACCCTTCGGGTGAATCCATTGCTATTTGATGTTTTAACGAGTCTAGCGAAGGTGAAATTTAGTCTTTTCTAGATGGACAAGTTTGTCGCTATTTGATGTTTTAACGAGTTTAACGACAAAGATAACTCGATCCTTTTCATGTTTAGAGAGTTTGAAAAGGGACAAAAGGAAAACTCCACAAGTTCTTTTTCATAAATTAATCTCTCAAGCCCAAAAAAAGCATAAAATAATACAAGAGAGATATCAATTCCAATCCGTTCACAAGCTGGAAAGGACAAGCGCTCAGCAATCTTTTCATATTTAGAGAGTCTGAAAGAGCTTAAAGAACACTCCACTTTGAGGAATGAGTGGTTTCTAGGATAGCAACTAGTTCTGGTGATGTTGGAACTTCTCAAAACATGTTGATTTATGTGAAGAGGCTAGCTAATAAGACCACTCATTGCAACTGTTCCTCAAAAAGGGTAAAACAACCAAGTGAAAGCATATGATCAGACAAAGGGATGGTGGCAATGAGACGAAAACAACAAAGGCTCATCTGATAGAAAAATCTAATAGAATGGAAATCACAAGGGTTAAAATGGAGATGGGTTCATTTTTACACAAGCTTGAACCATAGGGAACTATGCTTGGATTTAGTTTCATGTTTACACAAGCTTGAAACGATAAAACTATGCTTGGATTCAGTTTCATTTTCAAACAAGCTTAAAATGAAAAAACTATGCTTGAAATTGGTTTACATGCCCCCAGAATGATGAAAGGGAGAGTCTCCTGTAACCAGATGGAAGTCACTGTGGTGAAGCAAGACGGTTATCCAACACCTTTTTGGGCTTCGTCCAGATAGGGACAAAGATGAATTGGGTGATTCCCTTCTCATAACCTACAGGGAAACTTAAATTTACCACTAGGTGCATGCCTCATCAGCTTCATTACATTCACCTAAGTAGACTACTTGTGGCTATCAGGTGGATGGAATGAAAGTTCATTTATGAGACCAAGCGAAAGATTCGACTGGGATTTTACGATATCTAATCAAAGACTCGATGTTGGGTAGCGAAAGCCCCACGCAATGGTTAGAGGGTGCGCAGCTAGACATTTTGGGTAAAAGTTAGGGAAAAGACTCCGCTGAAAGTGCGAAACACGAATTATAATAGGTCGAGTCAAAGGGTAGTCCACCCGAAAATAATGTAAAGAAATTTAAATAGAGTTGGCCCGCACAGGGATCGCGGGCCAGGAAAGGGTATAAATAGAGCGAGGCTCTATGGGTAGAGAGAGCAGAATTTTGGACAGAAAATCTGTAATATGAAATGTAATGGGTTCTTGAAAGAGATAGTCTGAAAGCATCTGTAAGTCTGAGTCGAGGGTTGGGTAGTAGGTAGAGGCTCTGCAGCTATGTGTGTAGAGGCCTAGAAAGTCCACAGCTATGTGCACGAACCCCTGCAGCTGAGTGCACAGGGTAGATCTGGATGTATTGGTGGAGAATAATAATAAAGATAAGTTTGCTTCTGTAAATCCTGTGTTATTGCTCATCTGTCTTTATGGTTTACCTTTCTATATCTGGTTAATGTAAATGTGATAAGTATATGTGAATCTGGGTTCATTTTGTGCACGAATCGATTATGTTGGTTAAATGTTTGCTTAAAGACCCTGTTGAATAGCTCTAAATCATAAAAATAGAACAGCGCAGTAATAAGAAAAATATAATCACTCTGGATCGGTGCGAACAACACAGAGCTGTAAACCAGTGCGCGAACCTCCCAGACCACACCAAGACATCCCTAGGGTGCGGAAACCTAGTTCCAGCACCCTCCCCTGCTACCTTGGGTGAGACCTCAGTCCACGCTCCATGGTCTATTGCTGAAAGGGCTGGTAGCTACAGGATTTGTTTGGCTAAATAACTCTTCCAAACCTGGGTCAGGCCCATAGCAGCCAACACTCAACTTGGAGCTTGGGACCTTGTTTCATTTTTTAATGAGGTTGACACAAGACAAAGAACTCTGCTCATATTCCTTGTTTCATTTTTTAATGAGCTTGAAACAAGACAAGGAACTATGCTCATATCCTTGGTTTCATTTTTTAATGAGGTTGACACAAGACAAGGAACTCTCCTCATGGGAGCTGTTTCATTTTTTTAATGAGGTTGACACAGTAACAGAACTATCCTCATATGCTTGGTTTCACGACCCATGAAAGGAGGTCATGACTTCCAAGAGGTTCTCATTTGATGGGAGAATGATGCTTTGGAAGGTGAGATCTGGTTCTAATGCCCCCAGTACATAATGTACAACATCATGGAATTGATCGTCTGTTGATGTAGGCATGGAATTGGTTGCCACATAATTAACTTGTGGCAGGGATTATACCATTGGTATAAAAGGACCATTTAGGGAAGATGGTTGCCTGGAAGCCATATTTGGACCAGGAAATGAAAGCTGGTCAACGGTGACAATTCTTCCTTCATGTGGGAAGAAGATCACTCGGAAGGGTGTTGAAACAATAGCTCCCATGTCATAAATATATTGGCGCCCAAGAAGTAAATTGTAATCTAAAGGGCCTGGGACTACCATCACGTTTAGATAAACGATTTTTCCTCCCAAAGTAATAGGCAACTGAGGGAGGATCCCTAATGGTTGATTGGTTCCTCTGTTAAAAGCCAACAGATTCTGGGTAACAGGCACAAGTGGCGGCGAACTGAGCGCTTGCCAAGCAGTTGAGGAAAGGATACTCACAGATGCACCTTCATCTATAATAGTGCCAGATACAATCATATTACAAACCTGTACTATGATCTGGAAAGGCACATAAAAAGGAAGATGGAATCCTACCAGTCGATTCGAATCAAAGGAAGTGACCATACTACTTGGAGGGGGTACCGTAGAAACAGGAGAATTAACCCCTTGAGTTACAAGAGCGAGAGGATTTTCCTCCTATCTTGATGGAATAGGAGGACTACCCCCAAACTCATTAGAATCTGAAGAAACAAAAAGAACTTGAGTGGTATCATACTTGTTAGGATATTCCGACATAGGATATAGTTAAGTTCAACTTGGTCTAGTTTAGAGTTAGGTATAGAGTTAGGTAAAGTGTGTTTCTTTACCGTTGTACATATTGTAACTTACAATCCGACGGTCACGATATGTAGTGATCCGACGGTTCACTCTCACCTCGGTATTATCGACACTTGATCCGTGGCTTGACACCCGATTGGTCCATGAGTTCTATTTAAAGCGCATGGAGGGTCATTGTTCGGGTAATCCGTGCATGAGAGAAGCTTATGTAAATTTTCATTCTTTGATTAATAAATTGCCTGTAGTACCCACGTTGGGACAGGCCGTGGACTGTTTCCCTCCTTGCACTCTGAGGGTTTTAACCACGTCAAAAATACTAGTGTATTGATTTGAGATCTGGTTGTGAGCGGTGTCCTTTTGGTATTCTTTCTGAGGAACTTACCCTGTAAATTCCTAATGATAACATTTTTGGACTTAAATGGAATAAGTCTATAACCTTTTACATCTTCAGAATATCCAACAAAAGTGCATTTCTCACTCTTAGGTTCTAAAGCTTTATGCTTTTCATCTGGAATATGGGCCCATGCTTCACTTCCAAACACACGAAAGTGACTTACATCTGGTTTAATGGAACTCCAAGCTTCTTCTGGAGTGATATTCTCTAGAACCTTAGTAGGAGTGCGATTGATTATATAATTTGCACAATTAATTGCTTCGGCCCAAAAACTAAGACTGAGTCCTTTAGATTGCAGCATACAATTAGCCATTTCCTTTAAGGTGCGATTTTTCCTTTCAGCTACACCATTTTGTTGTGGAGTGTATGGAACAGTATGTTGCATTTGAATTCCATTTTCAGTGCAAAAGTTGATGAATGTGTTTTTAACATATTCTCCACCATTATCAGTTCGTAGCTTAAGAATTTGATGTCCAGATTGTTTTTCAACAAAGGCTTTGAAGGCCAAAAAAGTGTTAAATACTTCGCTCTTGAGTTTTAAGAAGTATACCCAAGTGCGTCTGGAGAAATCATCAATGAAAGTTAAGAAGTACTTGCAGCCAGAGAATGAAGCAACAGGAAGAGGACCACATAAATCACTGTGCACAAGCTGTAAAGGGGCTGAGGCGTGCCAAGAGGCACGTTTGTCAAAACTGTCCCGATGATGTTTTCCGAGTACACATCCGGAACAAACACCATCTCTGCAGGATACCATAGGAAGACCTGTCACCATATTTTCTTTACATAGATGCTGAAGGGAGCGATAGTTTAAGTGACCAAATCGCTCATGCCAAAGTTTGCTCACTTCATCATTATGAGCAACAAATACTGAGGGAAGATTTGATGACCCAAAGGTGTGAAACTTATACAACCTTTTGGAATCATCAGCAAGACCAGTAGCTAGAATCTGTTTAGGATCTTTTAGATCCTTGATTACAACATCATGAGGTGAAAATTCAACAATTTTACCTTCACCTGAATGAGTTATCTGATAGACAGATAGAAGGTTGCAGGATAAGGTTGGAACACATAATACATCATTAAACTGACCATTGTCTAGATGAACAGTTCCAGTCCCTACAACATTAAGAGATCTATCATCACCAATATATATATTTTTGGTGTTACAATCATTTAAAGAAGAAAACATGGCTTGATTTTTGGCCATGTGACAAGAGGCTCCAGAATCAATGAGCCACTCATGAGAATGAGAAGAAGAAGAAGATACATTTAATGCATAACCAGACTGAGATGATTGATAATGACATGCAGAAAGTGCCATTCCGGAAGTTGAAGTTGAAGTAGGCTCCACATGGATGTTATGTTTCTTCATTGCGGCTTCCAAGGCTTCCATCTTCTTAAAGCATTTAGATTCTAAGTGGCCATCTCGATTACAAAAGTTACAATGTCTATCAGACTTCTTCCATTTGTTTTTATTGGTCTTATCATTTTGCTGAAATGATCTTTCATTTTGAGGCTGAGATGGTTTAGGACCATTCTTTTGAGGATATGACTTCTTAGGATTCTTTGAATTTGGTTGCTGCTGGGCGGCTAATGCTTTCGTGGAAGAGTTTCCAAGATTAAGAAGACCAAGGTGTAAGAGTTTTTCTTGTTCTCTTATTAAGGAATCACAAAAGGAGTCAAAGGAAGGGGCCTTGTATTCTTGTCCTTGACAAATGAAAGCTTCCCTTGTAGAATGGAAAGTGGAAACAAATACAGAGTAGGCTGGTCCCAACTTAGTAAGGATGGAATAAATAAGGTTACCATCTTCTTTCTTAACTTTAACACCTTCCAAGAGATATCTAAGGGTCTTGAATTTGGACAAGAAATCTTCAATGCAAGAAAAATTATTAGGATCCAAAGTAAGCAGCTCATTTTCAAGTTGATGGGCTCTTATCCTTACTGGCAGTGATCCCAACCTTATAAACCATGTGAAGTCTATCCTTAAAAAGAAATTTGAAATGACAGACTTAGGACACTTACACTATTTTCTCGGTCTTCAAGTCTTGCAATCCAAGGAAGGTATTTCCCTTTCCCAGTCCAAGTATGCTTGTGATATTCTTCGTCATTTTCACATGGAAGACTGTAAGCCAGCCCCTTCTCCCTTTCAGTCTGGAGTCAAACTTTCAGTCTCTTGTACTTCTCCTGAAGTTGATGCTACCTTATACCGTCAACTTGTAGGAAAACTCTTGTACTTAACCCATACCCGTCCTGATCTTTCCTTTGCTGTTGGCCTTGTTGCTCGTTTTATGCCAAACCCCCGTGAAAGTCATTGGAAAGCAGCCAAAAGAATACTTCGTTATGTTCGAGGTATAGTACAGTTTGGGATTCATTATAGTGCCAAAGCAGCTCCTCTGTTAGTTGGTTTCACTGATTCTGATTGGGCTGGTGACCCTGATGATCAGAAGTCTACTGCCGGTTATGTCTTCACTCTTGGTTCAGGACCCATTACATGGGCTTTTAAGAAACAGGCTGCCATTTCTCTTTCGTCAGCAGAAGCAGAGTATCGTGGTGCCGTGGAAGCTAGTAAGGAAGCCTTGTGGCTTCGTCAGATCCTATCAGAGTTTGGCTTTGAGCAGCAACATCCAACCACGCTTTGGTGTGATAATCAAAGTGCCATTCAGCTATGCAAAGATCCAGTTCAGCATCAGCGCAGCAAACACATCGAACTACACATGCACTTCATCAGAAAGCTCATTCATGACCATGTTCTTGAAGTGCAATATTGTCCAACAGATGATCAGGTTGCAGACATCTTCACAAAGGCTCTCACAGAGGCGAAGTTCACTAAACTTCGATATATGCTTGGAGTTCAGGAAGTTGTCACTAAGGGGGGATAGGCTCTAGTGCCTCCTTCCTTCTCCTATTGTGTCATATTTGTAAATCCTTCAATCCTATCCCAAGTTGTTCTTAAGGGGGGATGTTAGGATATTCCGACACATAGGATATAGTTAAGTTCAACTTGGTCTAGTTTAGAGTTAGGTATAGAGTTAGGTAAAGTGTGTTTCTTTACCGTTGTACATATTGTAACTTACAATCCAACGGTCACGATATGTAGTGATCCGACGGTTCACTCTCACCTCGGTATTATCGACACTTGATCCGTGGCTTGACACCCGATTGGTCCATGAGTTCTATTTAAAGCGCATGGAGGGTCATTGTTCGGGTAATCCATGCATGAGAGAAGCTTATGTAAATTTTCATTCTTTGATTAATAAATTGCCTGTAGTACCCACGTTGGGACAGGTCGTGGACTGTTTCCCTCCTTGCACTCTGAGGGTTTTAACCACGTCAAAAATACTGGTGTATTGATTTGAGATCTGGTTGTGAGCGGTGTCCTTTTGGTATTCTTTCTGAGGAACTTACCCTGTAAATTCCTACAATACTCACTCTCGTTGGGAAAGGTATGATTAATTGAAGGTGAAATTGGGTCAACTATTACATCGACCTGTTGATTTGGGTCGGGTATAGACTCATAGGATTCACTTTCAGAGAGAGTGGGTTTGACCAATGGTTGATTTGAGTCAGTCAATTCATCAACTAGTGAAGGATTAAGGGAAAGTCTCTTGTAACCAGATGGAAGTCGTTGTGGTGAAGTAGGACGGTTATCCAACACTTTTTGGCTTCGTTCAGATAGGGACAAAGGTGAATGGGGTGATTCCCTTCACATAACCTACAGGGAAACTTAACTTTACCCAACTTTCCATGAACTTTACTACCGACTAGCTGATGGTTTGTCACAAGCATGATCTCCAGAAGTTGATGCCATAGGATGATGTGAATGGGAAGACCATTCTTCTAAGATCTGAGGAATACCATAACAATTTCAAAGAAGATGGTCTCCCACACAAAGTTTGCATGGATATCAAACTTTGTGAGGCTTGATGGACAATTTCTCATTTGATGTTCCATTCAAAGCAATGGTTTCTTGGTTGCCCCTCTGCTGAATTTGCTTCTTCTTCTTCTTCTCCCATTTCTTCTTCTTCTTAGCCACCTGGTTACTAGTACCAATACTTTCACCAGGCGAGGAGGAAGAAGGGGAGGAAGAAACAACCGAGGAAGAAGGCAAAGAGTCAACTTTAGGATCAACTGGAGGTTGATTTTGTCTAGTTGGAGGTGTACTCGATTGCGAAGAAATCACGATATTGTCGACCAAGGAGGTTGAAAACAACCATATTGGAAAGCTAATGGTAAATCCTGGAGGGGACAATGTAACCATATATGGAGCACCAATATTTCCAAAAGGAGGAAAAGGACTAGGATTCCCATCAAAAGGAATTCCTTGATCGGTGGACTCCGAATTTGTTGCCATGTGTTTCAACCTAAGATCAACTAAGGAGTGAGTGTGGAGGATGTTATCCGCGGTCAATTAAATTTATTTTAATCAAAGTAACATAACAAAACAAAAGAGGGATGATCTAGGCAAAAGGATTACCAAGCAACTGTGAACTGTAGAATACCTTCTGGAAAACCAAGAAGCACAGGCAGACAATCTCCCAGAATGTTGTGTTCGGTGTATCACAATGTACAAGGTGGCCGACTCGGTTACCTAAATATGGATAGAAACCTAGTGTTTTCCTCCCATATATACCCGAAAGTATGTGGAGGCCCAATCCGTATAAGCGTTGTCTAATGCAAAACCGCACAGTGAGAGCATTCCCATATACTTTACGTACTATAACACCGCCCTATATACCCAAGGGTACGTGTACGAGGTACAATATACTCATGTACGTGGAATGAGGTATCACACTTGGGATGTACTGCAAACAAGTTAGTGACAGCTACTTTGTTTTATGACGTCAAAACACGTCTCTAGCCTAGACCTCTAAATGTTTTTCATTAGGTGACAATGCTCCATTAGGTAAATTCGGATAAATTTGAAGTTGATCTTCTTTAGAATTTGCCTTTCAAGGTTCAACACGTGATGTATGTTTGCAATTCATAAAATGCAACTAATATGATAAGCATTCTTTCCATTCAATTTAACAATCAAAATTCTTAGCTAGTAGGGATAGAGCAATCAGATTTTTGACAAAAAGCAAAGAGCACGTCTAATGCAATTTCCATAGCTATTCCATTCAAGCATTCACAAACTACAATATGAACAATGCAAGTTTTTCTTTTTGAATCCCTTGATGTTATGATGAACAAAAAGGAAACATGCACATACAATCAATCAATCTTTCATAAGAACAAAGACTTTTACGACAGTTCTAATTCGAAGGAAGAGAATACATTACGAATGAAGATTAATCAATTATATCCTAACTTTGACTATTGATTGATAATGAAAAAGAAAACATGAAGAAACATTAATCAATCCAATCAAAGTTGGGTAAGACTAGGAGATAACAACTCATTTTTTGAGACATGGCATTCATTGATCAATCAGCAAACAATCAAACAGAGAAAATTTGGCGAAAAACTCTTTCCAAAGGTGGGAAACTGATCCTAGGAGGATCAGCGTAGCCCAAAGTGGGAGACAGTACGCTTCAAAGCACTGTCCCTAAGCGAGGGGTAGCACACTGTGTCCCTCACAAGCCTGTGCTGGTGACAGTAAGCCATTTCAAGAGGTAACTTGACACAATTTTGACCAATTTTTCAATGTAAATAGCTGAAATACAATCTATGAACACAAATGAGATCTACAAGGATGTCTTAGGAGGTGGATAAGCTACTAGGAAAGAGGATTCTTCCCCAATATGGTCGCCAATTTGTTTTGGAGAATTTAGTATCTAGGATAAATACTAATTCTCTAGATAAGTAGTTGTATCTAGAACAACAGTTTAAAGTGTTTTAGACTTTTCCTATAAACAATAGAGAAGATGAGAAGATAGAAGGCCTACCTGTAGTTCTGCTTTCCTCTTGTCTCCCTTGTATCGATTTCGTCGCTCCTTCTTGTACTTAATCTTCTTGAGAAGTACCATGTAAACACAATAGAAGACAAAAACTGATCAAAGCATACGATCTATTGAATATAAGTGAAAAGAATTAGATACAACTCACACACATAAGCATTATGAAATAATACAAACATATGGGAAAAAGGTTCAAACACTTTATTATATAGAAGAAAGAACTACAACCATTGGTGTCTGATTCAAAGCCATTCCTCCAGCGTGGATCCCATCCACATCACATCAAAATCATGACAAAATTGTGGCATCAAAATGCTTGCTTCAAAGCCAAATCTCATAGCAGCATTATCTCCTTACAATTCAATATAGTCCAACCCCTGATCACTTAGATGAGTGGTCAATTTAAAATAAGATGAAGGAGGTTTTGTCATTAATGGTGGCATTGAATGGCCTTTCATACTTAGAGTTAGTTCCTTGGAGGAAGGGATCAGAGGATAGGATGCACCTTAATTCATTCCTCATCAATTTTCAAGCTCATAGGAGTTGATAAGTGAGGGAAACTTCTAGATGACTCCAAACGATAAGAATATTCCCCAAACCCTATGTGAATTTCGCTCATTCTCTCCCAGCGCAGGTGAAAGGAAGCCTAAGTGCTCTACAGAGCACCGTGGTAGTGGACTTAACTGCTCTGTAGCACACCTTCATAAGGGCTTACCTACAGTGGTCCCTCTAGAGGCTATTTTTGGATGTCTTCAAGTCATGAAACTGTCTGGGAAGGATGCATTCAAAGGGGTGACTTGTTTAGGGCATGAAGCAACTGAAATTAGGGTTTGATGAGCCCTAAAAAACTGATCTGGATGTTGGGATTTGATGTGCCCAAATGGATCTATAACACTCCCGAGGAAAGAAAACCAAATAAGGAAGACCTGGTAGAGAAGTCGATTGATACCTTTAACGCAAATCCACCGCTTTCTGAACTAGCTGCAGGGCTGTGAAATGAATTTATTGTCAAATAGGAGTGGATAGAATAGTGTGAGAAGTGGAGACCACCTCTCAAAGAAAGGTATCAGCTTCAATTTAGAGAAACCATGCAATTGAAGATGGAAGTTCGGAAGCTAAGAAAGTAGGTATCTTGGCTAAAGAAAAAGGCGAGGAAGTATAAATGAAAGGCTGTAAAGCCCAAGGTCGAGGTTTCCTCAGCAGCTGTATAGACAGAAGATGTTCCCACAACTTCTGCTACCACACAAATTGGCCCTATGGAACATCTATTCGAAGCTCGAAAATTCTTCCTAGCTACTGATATTCAGAAATGGCAATTTGTCGTGGGTGAACATAGGAAGGAGATGAAGAGGGTTCGAGAATAGGCCACTGAGGTTATCACTGGGTATATAGACTAGTTAGACAGAGCAAGGCAGATGCAAGATAAACAACAAAAAAGTATGAAGAACTTAGAGGAGCAGGTACAGGTGTTGAAGGCAGATAAAGAAAAGATGTTTACCTTAGCACAATAGGTAATGGCCTGTTGACCTCATGCCCATAGTTATGTTTTATTTCTTCTTGAACAATTCTTTTTCTTCTACCTGGAAAGTATCTACAAGGAGATCAGCCATGAAATTGAGGACCCGATACAATTCCTTCATATTTTAAGGATTCATGATATCGTGAGCCAACACTTGATGTGTGAACTCTACATGCATGGTTATTTCTTGAGGGATGATGATACCTTCAATCCAGTTACGTTCATGGGGGACTTTCACCTAAGATATTTCACTTCCTACACTATTAAACAAGTTAAATGGAGGAAATTCTATGATACTTTTGAAGAAAATCAAGCTACAAAGCCACTGATAGCAAGGAGGGAGAATGGTCAGGCAATGACTATTTATAACAAGCACTCCACCTTTCTACAGATTGAGAGAACTAAAGAATGAATGTTGGCAACACAGAGGTGGTGTACTGACCTCTGTTTCAGGCAAATAGTCACTTTTTAGGATGAAGCCCTTGATAGTTGTCAAAAGAGATGGATGTTGGCACCATCAGCTGTCAGAAACCATGAACCTTATGGAGCACCCAATTTTGCACGAGCATTAAAAAGAGTGCCACATTTTGTTGCATGCATTCAGACCTATGGGATCCGGTGGATGGGGTTGAGGTTTCAGTTTCCCCTCATTTGGTTGTCATCAGATCATTACACTCCAACGTATAATGTAAGCAATGATTGGTGGAAGGATGTCCTTATGACAGAAGGATATAAACCTCCAGGAACAGAGATGGCCGAAGAGTACGACCTTGCTTAGCTTCATGCTGACCACAGCCGGTCCAACCCAGACCTGAAGAGACGGCAAGCTACATGAGGGCATGCAGAAAGACCAGTTGGGGGGAGATGTTGGGCACCAAATCTGCATACTTTTTCCCTCCATTTTCACTCTCTCTCACTCCTTTGTATCATTAATATTCATTAAATGCTCTAAATACACAAGGTAAACCCCCTTTAATTGTCTTCCTGGAATGTTTAATTAATGAAGTAATAGTCATGGGGATTTTACTTACATGAGTTACTAATTCTGTCATTTCCGCAGATCCGGTGGTCAAAGGGGTCGTATACGCAGATCACAGTAGCAACTCCGAGCTCACAGCACCATCTTAACAATGTTGTAACAACATAACATAGTCTAGACCTATTCCAAATCTTTCTTGTTCTCTCTCAGCAACTAGTTTGGTTGTTTTAACATTTGTATATTTGTAGACATTAGTTGCTAGATTCGAGGAACGATTTTTTTGAACAATTGTACAAGTGTTTCAAGATTGTGAAATGGGGTTAGATGTGCAAGAGACTAAGATTGTAACATAAGATTTTTTATTTAATTAAATACAAGCTATTTTGTTGTTCTCTCTCTAAGCTGTGAATCCATCGCTCTCGTCAGAGAGTTGGGCCCACTCCTCTAATGCTGCGTTATTTATGTGTGTGATTATTTTATTTCTGTTGGTTCATTTTAATTATTGTTACATTACTTTATTTCAATTGTTGTGAATGCTTTTATAATTCTGCAATTTATTCTTATTTACTGTCACAGTGGTTCCTTATTTAATTCAATTATTAAATCTGTAATTGATGATTGAATTGTGTTATTGTTACCTGCATGTATTTTACGCGTTACCTTGAAATATTGATAAATTAAATGTTGAAAAGGTTGAATAATTATTATTGATAAATTAAATGTGGAAAAAAGTTGAATAATTATTCATACTCATAGACCAACACCCACCACAACTAAAACTCAAATCGAAGTTGAAATAGAAACAAAACAGATTTACGCATTTCACTATTTTTCACTTCTGCACCAGAAATATGTGCCTTATGAAATTCTCGCACTGGGTCTCTCAACTCATTTGGCATGTACCAAGATACATCGATAACTTGACATGGGATGTGATTATCGATGAAACATCACCATTAACATTATGGGTCTCTCTACTCATTTGGCATGTACCAAGATACATCGATAACTTGACATGGGATGTGACTATCAATGAAACATCACCATTAACATTATCACCAAATGATGGGAATTTCTGATAATTCCAGAATAGACAAACAGAGAATAATGCTATGTTTTTAACGCTCTGTTTCTAACACAGAAGACTAAAAATTGTTTGTTGAATACAGTGTTTCAGCAACAGAGTTTCGTCAACAGAGTTTCAGCAACGGTGTTTCAGCAATGTTGAAACTGGAGTTTCAGCAACACTCTGTTTTTGACGCAGCGAAACTATTTGCTAAAGATAGAGTTTCAACAATGCAAAAAAAAACTTTGTATTCATTAACAATACTAACTATCACAAAAAAATTCCTCTAACAGAGGGATTACAGTAGGAATGCTTCAGATGCACTTCCAAAGATTTCACTCTGTCTCTGCCTGCAAATTGACACTGCTGTGCATTACAAAAACACTCTGTTTCTGCTAAAAATTAACACGCTGTCTCTGCACTGCTGTGTGTAAAAAACCCATTTTTTTCTTTCCCGCTGCTGCGTATTACATTACATTGCATATTCAACAACAACAAAAAAACATTACATGTACTGTAAAAAAAAAAAAACTACTTAAAATTTTATGACAAGACTAGAAATTAAAACAAGGTATGGAGGGGCAAACAAATAAGTTTAATTCTTGAAATTTCTGGATGTTGCGGTACATTCTCCATATCCGCAGAAAAACCTGGTGTTTACCTTTTCTACCAACTCTGCCATGATTTTTGTGTTCTTAAATGTTTGATGTCCTTGATCCCGAAAAACAAAATCTGCACCGTGTAAGGAAAAATCTAGTTTCGATTTGCTGTTTTAATTGGTGCTGCAGTTGAAAGTAGTATTTCAACACTCCCCTTTAATTTCAACTGCTGGGTTATCAGTCATACCCAGACATTTCCTCAAAAACTCAAAACTTTTCTGCCCCAATGGTTTGGTCAGAATATCTGCAACCTGCTCCTGAGTTTTGCAGTGTTGTAAAACAATTTCTCCATTGTTTACTAATTCTCTGATGTAATGAAACTTTGTGTCAATGTGTTTCGTTCTCTTATGAAACACAAAATTCTTGGATAATGCAATAGCTAAGCTATTGTCACAAAAAATCACAGTTCCTTTTGCTTGCTCTTGGCATAAACTCCTTAACATCCTTCTCATCCAAATTGCTTGACACGCTACTGCTGTAGCTGCCACATATTCTGCCTCTGCTGTAGACAACGCTACAATAGGCTGTTTTTTAGAAGCCCATGAAATAGCTCCTAAACCCATGTGAAAAACATAACCGGATGTGCTTTTCCGATCATCTACACTTCCAGCCCAATCACTATCAGTGTATCCAATTAAATCTGAACATTCTGAAGTAGTATATAAAATGCCAAACCTTTTAGTACCTTTAACATACCTCAGAATTCTTTTTGCTGCCTGCCAATGTGCTTCTTTTGGCCTCTCCATGAATATGGAAATTAAACTAACAACGTGCATTATGTCCAGCCTAGTTGCAGTCAAATACATGAGGCTGCCAACTATGCTCTTGTACAAACTAGGATCAAAATCCTTGCTGTTGTCCTCTTTGCTGAGTTTTAATCCCATCACTGTGGGAGTGATTGCTGCTTTGCTCTCCTGCATATTAAATCTTTCCAACACTTCATTAACATATTTTTCTTGTGAAATAAAAATCCCATTTCCATTTTGTTCTACTTCTATTCCTAAGAAGTATCTCAGCAAACCCATGTCAGTCATTTCAAATTCTTCTTTCATGACTGTTTTGAAAATTTCAATAAGATAATCATCATTACCTGTGAAAATAACATCATCAACATATAACACAAAAATTAGTATTTTACCATCCTTTTCTTTGATGTAGAGGGTGGGTTCTCCCTCACACTCTTCAAATTCATTTTCTAGTAGATAGGAATCTATCCTACTGTCCCACGCTCTTGGTGCTTGCTTCAGCCCATAAAGAGCTTTCTTCAATCTGCACACTTTGTGCTCTTGGCCTTTCTTTTCATAGCCTAGAGGTTGTTCAATGTAAACCTCTTCCATTAACACTCCATTTAGGAATGCTAACTTCACGTCCATTTGGTAAACTTTCCACTTGTTTTGTGCTGCTATGGACAACACTACTCTCACGGTTTCCATTCTAGCAACCGGTGCAAAAGTTTCCTCATAGTCTCTCCCATACTGTTGCTTATATCCTTTGACAACCAACCTCGCCTTGTGTCTTTCTATTTTGCCTTTAGCATTACTCTTGGTCTTGTAGACCCATTTAACTCCAATGACTTCTTTTCCTTTTGGTAGTTCAACTAAATCCCATGTCTTGTTTCTTTCTATGGCTTTGATCTCCTCATCCATAGCTTCTATCCATTTCCTATTCTTATTTGCTTCTTCGAAATGAACAAGGTCATCAACATGACAATATAAAGCAAACAAAGAGTTCATACCTTCATTTGTTGCCTCTTGTTCATAAATGTCACTTAAATTTCTGAACTTCTTACCTCTTTCATTTGGTGTACAAGTGCTTGAAGAAACACTTGAATTTCCTTATTGTGGTGTGCATGGAGAAGCACTTTCATTTCTCCTCAAGGGTGTCTCTTGCTGCCCTTGTGTTGGTGCTGCTGTTTGGGGATGTATTTCAGCCATCTCCTCATCATCTTCATCATGTAACAAAGAGTTTTTAATGTTCACTATTTTCTCTATGCTTCCATCCCAAGCTTCCTCCTCAATGAACTGAACATCTCTACTCATAATGAGCTTCTTGGTGGATGGGTTATACAACCTATAAGCTTTGGATTCTTCACTGTATCCAATGAAAATACATTTCTCCCCTTTGTTGTCCAACTTCTTCCTTAGTTGATCTGGAATGTGTGCATAGGCCACACATCCAAAAACTTTCATGTGAGTGACTCCTTGCTTTGTCCCACTCCATGCTTCTTCCTGTTGACACTTAATCCTCACGATTGGGTGAATTTATGTAAATAATTAAATTAGGAATGTGAACAGTCATCAAGAGATGAACTGAGCAGTCACACCCTTTTGTATATAACAATAACATACCTAATGGAATGAATCGAATCAGTTTTATTTCCTATTGGAGTTACTGCCTGGCCTGACATGGTATCAGAGCCAAGTTCTCAAAATAGTTGTAACTCCCTTCATTTTTGCTACTGTGGGCTGTACGCTGGTCTGTCATATGCATTCCTATTCCTAAGCGCTATCCTGACCTGAGCACTGTCCTGACATGTCTGTACGCTGGTCTGTCATATGCATTCTTATTCCTAAGTGCTGTCTTGACCTGAGCAATGTCCTGACATGTCTGTACACTGGTTTGTCATATGCATTCCTATTCCTAAGCGCTGTCCTGACCTGAGCACTGTCCTGACATGGTATCAATGCCTCTGTCCTCTGAAATATCTCTCGAATGTTTTGAATGTTACTCCCTCTTGGTGCGCAGGACTGACCCAACTGCGTTTTTGGTATAGTAACGTTGCGTTGCTCTGATCCGAGAATCCTGTAAAGTCTTTCCTTTCATGTCAAATAATTCTCTGCGTTTTGTGGACCAGAAGAATGCCTCTGTCCAGAGCGGAAGGCAGACAAACGTTTTTCGGTGTATTGGTATTGCATTTGATAGCAATTGGTATTGCATTTGACTGCAATTGGTATTGCGTTTGATAGCAATTCGTGTTGCGTTTGATTGCAATTGGTATCGTTTCTCAGCTGGCGAAATTCTGCTGATAAGAGCTCGAAATTTCATCAGATGATAAAGGAATGCTTAAGATTGTCGAGTTTGTTTTAGATTTCCGCTGAAGAATGGAGTTCAGTGGACGGCACAAGCTTCGGCTTTGAGCTTTTCCTCTTAATTATGGAGTAATGATTAAGCGAGGTCCGAGGTCTGGAGAAAATTGATTTAAAGATTGCAGAGCGAGCTCAAATATGGAGTCGTGATTAAGTTTTGAGTTCGTATCAAGCGAATCCTTTGAATGGTAAGTGAGTTGGGAAATCGTGCTTGGATCATGGCGTAATCGACATACTCTCTGGTGATTGATTTGGTTTGGTTACCAGCGCAGTTTTTAAATTATTGTTCAGTTAATGGTGTGTGAGCCCAGGTCTCCACGGAACAACTACAGTGAGACTGTTCCATGGACTTCGTTCCTTCTGTCAGCGCTTCTTTTGTGACTTCATTCCTTCTGTCGGCGCGTCTTTTGTGACTTCAGTTGTTGCGTTCTTGGCTTACATGTTTTTGTTTTTCTGAGAACCATATTTTTTACCTGGAGATTTTCATATGATCTGCGTGGAGATGTGTTGTTGTTATATGGTTTTGAAGGCAGCCATATGTATTTTTTAATGCAGTCACATGTATTTTGTTGAAGGCAGCCATATGTATTTTTTTAACGCAGCCATATGTATTGTTTAAACATTGTATTATTTGGTACATTGCACGAGTGATATCATCTCCACCATATAGGAATTGGTAATACCTTTGTCCTATAAGAGTGCAATCTTTTTTTACAATTTTTACACCAGAGCTCCACTTTTTCCTCCACGAAAAGTACAATTTTATACATTAATAGCAGAAGTATTTTTCTACCAGTAGAAGTATTTTTTTTATAGAATGCATTCAATCATATCCATGGTGGGAATAGTTCTCACTGGCAAGGAGAACTATCCTGAATGGTCCCGGATGATAAAACACACCCTCATCTTCAATGAGTTGTGGAAAGGAGTGTGTGTCGGAGAAGGAGACAATGACCCAGTACAGCCTACCTCAGACAAAGAGCTCGTCATTTGGGAAAACAAGAACATCAAAGCTTATGCATTAATCGCAGCATCTGTAAATGAAGAGGTGAGTCGCCATATTTCGTCATATTCAACTGCCTTTGAAGCCTTACAAAAGCTGAAAGAACTCTATGACTCACATTCTGCACTTGAAGTTGTTCAACTTATGATTAAACTCTTCACTCTTGAACTGCAAAATAATGATCCTCTTGCTCTTGCATCTGAAGTAAAGTCTATAATGCATGATATCAATTCCACTAAAGTTGAGCTAGATATTCCTCTTATTGCTTTTCTCAAGGCACTTTATCCTACTTATTCCAATTATCTTGAGTCATTGCAAACAAATGGAAATCTCAAAGATATAACCTTTGACTCTCTTGTGAAAAAGGTTGCTGAAAGAGAGAAAGCTTTTGGAAAGAAGACAGACCCTGAATCTTCTGAAGAGACAGTGTGCCTTGCTCATAAAGAAAAGCATCCTGCTCAAGATTCTACAAGAGGAAGAGGTGGACGAAGAGGAAGAGGAAGATATTTCAGAGGTGGGGGGGCAGACATTCTCAAGGAGAAAAGGCAGATTTACACTGTATTCGCTGCAAAATAAATGGATCACATGATGCCTCTACATGCAAGCTACCATGGGACAAAATTGAGCAAAAAAGAAACCAACAGAAAGGTAAAACTGATGATACAGACAAAGGTAAAGCACCTGAATCCGTGCACTATATTGAGGCACAATTTAACATTGGAGTAAATGAAGATTTGTTTAATGCTTCACTTGCTTCTTGGAAAAATGATTGGTTGCTTGATTCAGGAGCAACCTGTCACATGACTCATAGAAAAGATTTTTTTGAAGATTTCACTGACAATGTTGATGGAGCAGTATACTTTGCAGATCAATCAAAAATCAAGCCATCAGGGATTGGCACAATAAGGCTTAAATTGCCTGGTCTTCCAGATTTTCTTCTGGATCATGTTCTATATCTCCCACAGCTCAAGAGAAACTTGTTGTCCTTGGTCCACATCCGCCAGCAAGGTCACTCCATTCATATGTTTGATGGAAAGCTTGAGGTAAGAAAAGCATTGACCACTCACTTGTCATGAGGGGAATAGAAGAAGAAAGGCTTCTCAAACTGCAAGGAACCTCTGCTCATGCACAACATTTCTCATATATTTCTCATCATGAAGAAGGTACACTTCCATCAAGTTTATTATGGCATGCTAGATTTGGACATTTAAACTATGACAGTCTCCGCTTATTGAAGAAAAATGGTGTTGTTGGTTTGCCTACAATTCCTAGGAAACTTAAGCAATGTGATGCTTGCATTCTAGGAAAACATAGCAAACAGTCTTTTCATGATTCACATTCAAGAGCACATAGGAAGCTTGAACTCATTCATTCAGATTTATGTGGTCCAATGCCTGTTCCTTCTACAAATGGAAATAAATATATCATGACATTTATTGATGACTACACCAGAATGTGTTGGGTTTATTTATTGAAGAACAAATCTCATGCTTTTCAAACATTCAAGAATTTTCATAAATGGATTGAAAATGATGCACAATCTCATATTGGGTCTATTCGCACTGATAATGGAAAAGAATATACATCAAATGAATTTGAAACTATCTTCGCCAACATGGGATCAAACATCAAACAACTGTGCCTTATAATCCCCAACAGAATGGTGTAGCTAAAAGAATGAATAGAACAATCTTGAATATGGTATGATCCATGCTTTTCTTCAAAAATGTAAAGATAATGTTTTGGGCTGATGCTGTTCTATGTGTTGCATATATAAAGAATAGATGTCCATCTAATGCTATAAGAAACAAGACTCCTTATGAATTGTGGTATGGACATGTTCCTTCGGTAAAACATCTCAGGGTCTTTGGTTCCACCTGTTATGCTTTGATACCAAAGGTACATAGAAACAAACTTGGTGCTAGAAGTCGTAAGTGTATCTTCCTGGGGTATTCAAACACCTCCAAAGCATACCGCCTCTATGATGAAGTAAATAAAAAGTTTGTTGTATCTAGAGATGTAATTTTTCTTGAATCATCCAAATCTGACAATGTTGTTGAGCGGCAACTTGATCGCTTGGATAGATTCACAAAAACAAAATCATTTCAAAAATTTGATAATCAGATTCCACATCTTGAAGGGGGGATTCCTATTCTAGATCAACATGTGGAATCTTCTTCTGAAGAACACTCTCCCCCGAATGAAACTCCAACAACAGATGATGCTTTAAGTGATGTAATTGATAGAATTGGGAGACTCAATCTTGATTCAGTCCCAACTCAATCAACAGAGCAGCCTGGACCATCTCAAAAAGGTCCCCCAAAGTGGCTGACAAAGACACTTGAAAGTGTTCATCCTGATGAAATTGGAAAAACAGAAACCAGAAATTCAAACCGGCAAAATGGAGGTGACGTAGATGACTCTAATTCACATGTTGATATGGATGTTTCTTATGATTGTGAATTGAACTTGTTTATAGATTTTGAACCAACTTCCTTTAAAGAAGCTGCTTCTCATGATGAATGGAAAGAAGCGATGCAAAAAGAGTATGATGCCCTCATAAAGAACGACACTTGGAAGCTGGTTGATCCTCCATTTGGAACCAAACCAATTGGCTGCAAGTGGGTCTACAAGAACAAGTACAAAGCTGATGGCTCACTTGACAAGCACAAAGCTAGGCTTGTGGCAAAAGGTTTTGCACAGAAGGAAGGGGTCTATTATGAGGAAACTTTTTCTCCCACAGCAAAATGGGCCACCATCCGGACACTCTTTGCACTAGCATCTCAGAACGGTTGGAAAGTCCATCAAATGGATGTAAAAACTGCCTTCTTGAATGGAGATCTAAAAGAGAATGTTTTTATGTCCCAGCCTGAAGGATTTGCTGTGAAAGGACATGAACATAAAGTATGCAAACTTGTGAAGTCCTTGTATGGCCTCAAACAAGCACCGTGAGCCTGGTATGAAAAACTAACTGAACATCTTCTGAAACTCAACTTCAATCATTTTGATCTTGATGATGCAACCTTATTTGTCAAGAAAGTTGGAAAAATAGTTGTATATCTTGTGGTATATGTAGATGATCTTTTAATGACAGGGAACAATGAAAGCTACATTGCATCCATAAAGAAGGAATTGGGGAAAAGTTTTGAAATGACTGATTTGGGCTATGTTCATTACTATCTTGGCATTGAAGTAACCCAACATCCAAAGTCCATATTTCTTTCTCAAAAGAAATACATTGGAGATTTGTTGAACAGGTTTGGCATGACAGAGTGCAATCCTCTTACTACTCCAATGGAACAAAACTTAAAGCTCACATCTATTGAAGGAAAGGAATTTGAGGATGCAACAAAGTACAGACAGCTTGTAGGAAGTCTCAACTACCTAACTACTACCAGACCAGACATTTCATTTGCTGTTGGAATCCTCTCCAGGTTTATGCAAGAGCCTTGTGAGGGACATTGGTCTGCTGCAAAAAGAGTTCTAAAGTACTTGAAGGGAACTCAAGACTTTGGAATCAAGTACACACAGGTGGATGACTTCAGTTTGATCGGATACTCTGATTCAGACTTCGATGGAGACAAAGAAACTAGGGTATCTACTTCAGGATATGCTATGAGTCTTGGATCAGGAGCTGTCTCCTGGAGATCACGCAAACAATCAGTTCAAGCAGATTCCACAACAGAAGCAGAATACGTGGCAGCAGCTAAAGCAACAAAAGAAATTGTGTGGCTCAGGAAAATTCTTGAAGATTTGCAGGTAAAACAAGTACAATCAACTCCACTCATGATTGACAACACCTCTGCAATAAAGTTGGCCAAGAACCCTGTTACACTAAAAAATGTCACCATGACCACTTACAGTTAGTATGGCTCAAATCAACAGTCATGCTACCCTCTTAGGCAAGTCTTATGCCTCTGCTATCCATCTCAAACTCAAAGAAGAGAGAAAGTCTTGTCAAAAATATGTTTATCTCTGGGGTCGCAGGTTCTCTCTAGCCTTACCTGCGGGGACGCTCACAATGTTCACAAAAGGTGCGTCCTTGGACGCTCTGTATGTTAAGGGACAGGTGCGTCCTTCTGTAAAAGGCAAAATGCGCGAGTTTCATCTTAAAAAAGTTACTTGTGGTTACTTCTAGAACTTTCTAGAGGTCGGTTTGATGAATTGGATGCGCCTCCAGTTGGTTCATGTATCTCTATTAAGGGGGAACTTATCCCATCAATAAGGGAGCTATCCCACCCAAAAAGGGGGATGATCCCATTGATAGTGGACCTGAATAACCTCTTTACAGCACTATAAATAAAGACATTGAGCCAGAGGGAGAAGAGGTTGGAGCTATACATTTTCTTTGGGTAAATGCTGCAGGATTTAGGTCTTCCATTAGAGCCTTTGTGAGGAGAGATTGTCTTTACTTGATTCTACTTGGAAGAGGGTGAGCTTTGTCAAAGTAGAGGAAAACCCTTGATGGACCCTGGGAGGAACTTGCACAACACCAAGGCCAGGTTGTAAGAGTTTCTTTGTTTCGTTATTAATACAAACTGGTTTATTTTTCTCAATAGCTTGTGTTAATGAGTTATTTCATGTGTTCCTTGGTCTGCATGTTGAATATATGTTTTATTATATGAAATGCAAGTGCTTGGTAATTGTTTGATTGTTTGTGGTTGCAGGAATTGACTTGAAGGAGGAGCTCATCCGGATCGTCAAGAACGGACCTCAACAACAGCGTTTTGGAATAAGGTAAGCCTAAACACTTGTAGTTTTCATGTTGTAAAAGGTGTATTTAGAGAAAGATCACTCCATTTTGTCTTGTTTGTCATTAGAATGTCTTAGACTTCTAGGAAGGTCAGCAGTGTCCGCACCCTTGACAAATTCCGTGTGACAAACCCAAAGTTCCATGATCGAACAAAGCACATCAATACTAAATATCATCTGATCCGACATCACGTTGAGGCCAAAACAATCCATCTCCGTCATTTTTCCACAAATGAGCAAATTGTAGACATCTTCACCAAAGCGCTTGGAAGAGAAAGGCTTGAAAGATTCAGAACGATGCTTGGACTCACCAACATCCCTTCAGATTAAGGGGGGGAATGTTGACACCTAATCCTCACGATTGGGTGAATTTATGTAAATAATTAAATTAGGAATGTGAACAGTCATTAGGAGATGAACTGAGCAGTCACACCCTTTTGTATATAACAATAACATACCTAATGGAATGAATCGAATCAATTTTACTGCCTATTGGAGTTACTGCCTGGCCTGACACTTCCGGCACTCTGTTCATGACTGCTTTTATAGGGCATCTATTCAAAATGTACGCTGCACAGTGTACAGCTTCAGCCCAATAATCATTTGGCAAATTCTTTGCCTTTAACATACTCCTTGCCATATCCATGATTGTCCTATTCTTCCTTTCGGCAACTCCATTTTGCTACTGAGTGTACCTAATGGTAAACTGCTTATGAATTCCATTTTCTCTACAAAAACATAGAAATTCCTTGGAGATATACTCACCTCCTCTATCAGTTCTTAGAACTTTGATATGCAGCCCGCTTTGGTTTTCTACAAGTGCTTTTAAGTTGCAAAATCTTTCGAACACTTCACTTTTGTTCTTCTGGAAATAAACCCAAATTTTTCTAGTAAAATCATCAATAAATGTTAGAATATAGTGGCTGCCTGCAAGTGATGGAGTTTGCATCGGTCCACATAAATCTGAGTGGACAATCTCTAAGGGTGCTTTTGCCCTTATGATTTTCCCATATGGAAAACTTTCTCTGTGTTGTTTCTCCAAAATACAACATTCACAAAGGTTGTCTGGTTTCTCTATCAATGGTAATCCTCTTACCATTCCTTTTCTACTCAACAAGTTAAGACCTCCAAAGTTGAGATGTCCAAATCTCAAGTTCCACAACCAATTTTCATCCTTTGGTTCGCTTTGGAAAGCCTCTTGTGTCACTGCTGCTATTTCTTCTCCATTTTTTAAATCTGCTGTCATCCTGAGAGGGAACATCCTGTGCCTTGTCATCTTTACTTCAGCAATACATTGTTTGCTAGGTGTTTTATCCATGATGGTGCATACATCATCCACAAAGAAAACATTGTACCCTTTTTGAATAAGCTGTCCAATACTTAAGAGGTTACATTTCATTCCAGGAACATAATAAACATATGCTATGGTTTTCTTTTCACCTTTCTTTGTTAAGACATTTACTTCTCCTTTTCCCATAACAGAAACTTTACTATCAGTCCCTAGTGTGACTTGTGACTTCACACTCTGATCTAACATAGAAAACAGGGCTATGTTTCTTGTCATATGGTTACTACAACCAGAGTCTAGAAACCATACATCTTCACTCTTTTCTTCAGCTATATTACAAGCTAAAAACAAATTTTCTTGGTTGATATTTTCTCTAGTGAAATTAACACTAGTTTTATTATTGATATCATGCTGCTTCTTCCTACATTCATTTGCATAATGCCCATATTTTTTACAATAGTGACATTGGACATTGGATTTATCATACCTTTGTCCTTGACCATGATGTTGTCCACTTTGTTGGTTGTTGCCTTGGCCTTGGTTCTGATTTGGATTGTTGCCTCTTCCTTGAGCATTTGCTGGACTGTTTCTTCCACCTCTGTTTTGGCTTTTGCCTCTTCCTCTCTTGTTTCCTCTGCCTTGACCTCTTTCTCTTCCAAAGAACATCTGAGTCTTAAAGGCATGTTCTAGAGATGAGTTTTCATTTCTACTCAATCTCTGCTTATGTGTTATCAGCAATGCATGTAGTTCATCAACTGAGAAGTTTGTGAGATCCTTTGTCTCTTCTATGGTGGTGACAATCACATCGAACCTTGAGGGTAGAATCCTCAATAGTTTCTCCACAATCTTCCTTTCTTCAAGAATCTCTCCATGAGACCTTATCTGTGTGACCACACCAATCACATGTGTGAATAATGAGTCAATATTATCTGACTCCTTCATGCAGAGAGTCTCAAAATCTCTCCTCAGCAACTATAGTTTTGCTGTCTTCACTTTCTCCATGCATTGATAGGCTATCTTGAGAGTTTGCCATGCTTCTTTGGATCTTTTAGCTGCTGCTATCCTTGGAAACACACTCTCATGCACTGCTTGATACAAAAAGTAGAGGGCTTTAGAATCCTTCTTCTTATTGCTCTTCAACAGATCTTTCTCTACCTGAGTTAAACTATTAAACTCATTTTCATCTGCTGGTTCTTCAAAACCATCCTCAACAAATTCCCATAAGTCTTGGGAGGCAAGCAAAGCTCTCATAGTTATTGCCCAATAGTCATAGTTTTTCCCATTAAATTGTGGGAGCTGAGTATTACAAATACCCATGCTAGTGCTGGCTCCAGCCATTCTTGCACTCTTAACTATGCTCCAAAATACTTGACTGTGTATTTAAAATAACTGACTGTATACCTTGGATTCTTTCTTGACTGAGTCTTCACTCTGCTGGAGAAGCTACTGCAGCAAGAAATCCTTCCTTCGTTTCTTTGACGCCTTCAAAGAGCCTGGACAAGCTCTGATACCATGATGGGAATTTCTGATAATTTCATAACAGACAAACAGAGAATAATGCTCCGTTTTTAACGCTCTGTTTCTAACACAGAAGACTAAAAATTGTTTGCTGAATACAGTGTTTCAGCAAGAGAGTTTCATCAACAGAGTTTCAGCAATGGTGTTTCAGCAAGCTGAAACTGGAGTTTCAGCGACACTCTGTTTTTGACTCAATGAAACTATTTGCTAAAGACAGAGTTTCAGCGACGCAAAAAAAAAACTTTGTATTCATTAACAATACTGACTGTCACAAAAAAACTTCCTCTAACAGAGGGATTGCAATAGGAACACTTCAGATGCACTTCCAAAGATCAGATGCACTTCCAAAGATTTCACGTCTCTGCCTGCAAATTGGCACTGCTGTGCATTACAAAAACACTCTGTTTTTGCTAAAAATTAACACGCTGTCTCTGCACTTTTTCTTTCCCGCTACTGCGTATTACATTACATTGCATATTCAACAACAACAAAAAACCATTACATGTACTGTAAAAAAAAAAAAAAAAAACTACTTAAAATTTTATGATAAGACTAGAAATTAAAACAAGGTATGGAGGGGCAGACAAATAAGTTTAATTCTTGAAATCTCTGGATGTTGCGGTACATTCTCCATGTCCGCAGTAAAACTTGGTGTTTACCTTTTTTACCAACTCTGCCATGATTTTTGTGTTCTTAAATGTTTGATGTCCTTGATCCCGAAAAACAAAATCTGCACCATGTAAGGAAAAATCTAGTTTTGATTTGCTATTTTAATTGGTCCTGCAGTTGAAAGTAGTATTTCAACACCAAAATCTTTTTAAAATTATGGTCATGAGATCGTCCTCTACTATCGTGAAACTCGACATATTTGCAGCAAAAATTAAGATAGATAACAGAATCGAAAGTGTAGAAGGTTTAGTCAATAGCTCTCTGCAAATCCCTGGTCCAGGAACAATATTATTCACCCTCATGTCTCTGGTCAGAATACACTTCATTTTCTGGATTTAATATACTGCCAAATATAATTTCGAAAGCATAGACAGAAGAGTTTTGTGCAACGCTGCACTTAATTGTTGGACTCGCCTGCAGGAGCAACTCTTTGGAGTTTTTAATGATTGCATAAGAGGAATAAATGCAAACGATACCTTCCCATAAATTCGAATTCATCTTGTTTCTTCTCTCATCCAGGAACCTTGTTGCTCAACGCAAATTTAATTGTTGTGGTTGTCCAACGACAAATTTGAGTAAGAGACTAGGTCATTTCCCAAAATATCAGTCATAGATTTGGTTGTTGTGGACTGATACTAGATTTGTTGACCATAGAGTATTATGCCCATTTTATCCATCTTTTTACTCGTTGTATCGTTGGAGTTGATGTGTATGTAAATCATCTCTCTTATGCACATCTACTTCAAGATGAAAATGAAAAGATAACCACTTGAATCCTTAGTCTACTCAATGTCTACGCATGCAAGATCTCGATTTAACTTGACTTTGATAAACATGATTACCAACTTTCCAAATGAAAGCAATTGGTGAGTTCGAAATTGTCTTGATAGAAGCCCTACAGGAGCAAACAGGGATGCGAGCTACAGACAGTCTTGACCGAGAATTTTGTTTGCATAGTTCATGTATTTACTGTCTCTCGCTTTTGCGTGATCTAGTCCAAATCAAGTTGTGCATACCCCATAAATGAACTTCATTTTCGGAAGTAATACTCCATATAATCATATGAGTTGTGGACAGATCATTCAAATCTATCGTTGCATAGAATGCAACTACCACCGTTCAACTCCACTTTAATGTTGTCACCAGATCTCCAACGAGGGTTTGTCACCATACCAAAACATGATATGAATAGGTCCACCGTATTACGTGGTTGACCATCCGTGTTATAAACAAACATCACTACCCAAATCTCTCTCAAATCCCAAGACGTCCTACACAGATCACACAAATCACGTAGATTTATTGTCTCATGGCTTCAGCGATGTCCATCTCGCAGATCGTGAACCATATGTCGACGCAACCATTGCATATGGCACTGACCATTCTCGTAGTTATTCGCACTTAACCGGTCAACGTCCCTCATTAACGAAATATGTGGGATTCTTATGGACCATGTGGCATGGGCCACGTAAACAAATTCGTGTTGATCGGATTAACATCAATCTGAATGGCATGATATTTTGTGGTTTGTTGTTGTATTACGTGAAATGGCATGTTGACTGCACCATTCCAATTGTGGCATAGCCACCGCAACCACTACCAAATTTGTGGCCATCATTACACTTGTTGCGTTGTATGCCAATCTACCGCCAGTAACCATGGGACATCGTAACAACTACATATCGCGACAATTTCCATCGTGGATTGACAGAGGCTAATAAATGGGTTGACCATATTGTTGATGACCTGGAAACACCTTCATATGCGTTCAACCACCGGAATCGGTCATTGTGGAGTATAAAATTATTGGAATGTTGACTTGTCTATCGTGAACCATTCTAACACGCAACCATCGTCGATAGGGAACATCGTAAGCTTTACACTGTGGGTGGGTTGTTGAAAAATGAATCAAAAAATTCTCAATTTGATTTTTTCTGAAATTTTGAAATTTTATATTACTGGACAACTTGAAGGAATTAACTGTGGTAACATGGCTCTTGTCACTCAATTAATTCAGTTAATTCGAGTTAGGGGCATGAAGTTCAGTTGTATGTAATGATTTCTAAATCTTAGGAGTCTAGGTTAAGTTAATTTCAGTTGTAATAAGTTAAGTAGTCAGTTAAGTTAACTAGTTGGTGGTAGTGGGACATCAGTCTAACTCAGAGATCATCTAGTTAACTAATCAATCAACTAATAATTAGCTCATGCATGCAAATAATACGAGTTGCCCAGTTGTGTTGAAGTTTCCAAGGCAATGTAAAATTAATTAATACTAGAGTGAGTGTATAACTATTGTATTGGTCAGATGATCAACCCTGAGGAATTGCACAAGAATTTTAGAGGAAATTCCTAAATAATAGGGACCTATTTCCGTAGAAATTACGCAAAAAAATAGGGGCTCAAGTAGAGGTAGAAATTGACTAAGTCTGGGTCAAAGCTTCTCAGTGAGCAGAGAAATAGGTTATTCACTTGTAGGTTGTGCTCAGTTGAGTGAAGAAATTGTAATACATCTCTATTCATCATATTAATGCAAGCAGGCATTGGGGCTTTTAGCAGTTTTCTTTCCCCATGAAAAATATTATTTGCATGTGTGTGATTTCTTATTACATGTCTAACATTTTTGTTCTAAATTGTGAATTAACTTCTGCAGAGAAATATAGTAGGTTTGCGTCTTGTGATTTTGATTAAAACTTCATAATTAGTTTCAAATCTACACCATAATTTCTACATGGTATCAAAGCTAGATTTGTAGAAATTTCTACATAGTATTGGAGCTAGATTCACATTAGAGCAAGAAATTCGAAGTTGTTTCTCAGAGGTTCAAATTTGAAGATTAGTGTAGCAAGATTTCTTCAGAGCTGAGAAGATGGCCTTCAATGGACTAAGGCTAGAATATGCCTTGGAAGGCACCTCAAATTTTGTTGCATGGAAGGATCACATGGAGGCAGTATTGGATGACAATGGATTGCTTGAATATGTCAAGACAAATATTCCAAGACCACCAACAACTGATGTCTAGGACCTTGCACAATGGAAGAAATATGTAGCCAAGGTGAGGAGAATAATCTTGGAGGGAGTACGGGATCATATTGTCTCGAATCTCCATGGAAAAGAAACTCCGTTCATGATGTGGAAAGCATTGACAAAATTGTTTGAGAATAGTAGTGACCACAAGCATTTGGCGCTCAAGAATAAACTTCAAAGTATAAAAGTGCAGAAGAATGGCTATATTCTACATTATCTAAGCAGGTTCACACAATGTCGTGATGAACTTGGTGAGGTTGGTGTTAATGTTGCAGAAGAGGACTTGGTAACCCTAGCCCTTATAGGCCTTCCAAAGAGCTGGAATAACTACCAAGATTTAGCGAACGAGAGGGAGAAACTACCAAATTGGGAACGCTTATGGTTTGATTTAGTACAGGAGGAAATAAGGTGGAATACCAGAGAGGAACCTCATCCAATGAAGAGGAAGAGGACTTTTCTCTAGTCAGTAAAGGAATGAAGGCCAAGGGAAAGAAGTCTCAAGGTGAGGCTCAATCCAGCCAAGAGGGAAAGAAGAAAGACTTGTCCAAAATTAAATGCTTCAATTGTCATCAGGCACTATGCTACAAAGTGTCCACACAAAAATTCTAGCAAGAAGGAGTCTACAGTAGCAGCAACAGGTGAAGCTTTGGCTTTACAGTTTGAGCTAGATTTCACCCATATCGTGTTGAAGAATCTAGGGCAATTAGGTGTAGAGTGATTCTTCAGGACTAGATAACAATTTGTCTTGTCTTTGTTAGCTTAATCTTCTTCTTCTCTTATTAATGCATGTGTGTGTACTTCATCAAACTGCTATCAAAACAAAAAACAAGAACACAAGATATTGACTCTCTGCCATGGCCAAAACCTCTCTTCTCTTGAGAGGAAAACTCTTCGATAATTTTTCTCTTAACAAAGCTTCTTTCTTGATCAATGCCAAACCCTAAACCCTTGACTAGAAGATCCTCGAAGCACAAGTCAAGTCCTTCATTTTCTCTGCACTACGTCTCCCTGGCACTTTGTCCACCTTCTTCTAGCACTTTGTTCCCTGGCACTTTGCCCTGCTTCCGGCACTTCGTTCTTCCTTCCACTATTAGTAGTCCTTCTAGAAGAGATACTTATCTTTTGTACTTAGTGATATCCTTCACCTAAGAATACTCCTTCCTTCTCTTGATCAACCGAGTCCCTTCTTTATGTATAGTGGTAGGCTTAGTGTGACAACACTACAACCCTAATTCTCGCATGTGTTAGAGGTATCCTAGAGAATTAGGGTCCTTTTACCTTCGATAGAGAGAGAGACTTCGTTGCTTGACTTGAGAGGCCTTTTAAGCATAATTTCTAACCCAAACAATGATGATTCTTGGACTATTCTCTAGTCGTTGTTGTACTCGTAGATTTACCCTCTTTTTCTTTGCATATATGATTGTTTCTAGCCCTAGAAACAGTCTTATACCTTCACTTTTCTTCCTCCTTTCTTTGCTGCACTTTGGAGACTCTTTAGAATTGTTTCCCTTCACTTATTCTTGGCTTCTATCTTTGATGATTTCATATATGCTTCATTGACATTGTAATGGATAGGACAAGCTCTATATATAGAGGATTGTCCCTCCTTTTAGGACAACTTGAAGACTATTTGCAAGTCGACTTGTTATGCTTACTTCGGATGGCTTCTTTGGTGGTGTCACATTCTTGGAGGAGACTCTTTGATGGTGTCTTTGCTTTGGAGGAGACTTGACTTTGCTTGGAGGAGTATTCTTTGACTTCTATACAAACATATACATGGTGTAACATGCCCTTAAGGTCTTCAACATTTTCTTTTGACTATTTGACTTACCTATAGCACTTAAACATGTGATAGACCTATTTCAATGAGCAAGAAACTCATTGACATATATTATAAAAATAATATTTCTTTTCTTGAATAAATACAAATAGCAAAAGTACATTTATGAAAACCAAACTTAGTTACATTTCCTTCAACACTCCCTCTTAACTAGGGAGGTAGGGAGGTATTCATACAACATTACAAGGTGTTTGGCTATGTTTCAATCTTGAAGAATTCACATAAGAGAAACCGGATTTTCAATCCATTTGTTACAGCATCATAATAACCAACATTATTTCCACAGTAAGGCCTTGACTGACAGCTCTATCTCTCACTAGATTAGAGCATAATGTTGGGAATACCAATGAATTATAGACACCTTAGTCATTGTCTCTCAAGGTACATACCCACCCGGGTGTTCACAGAGTATGATCTTCTAGGACTATTCTTGTCTTGGGTTCCCAACCCTCAAAGAATATCGATCCTCTTGCCTACTCTTGTTTTGGATTCCCTACACACCCTCAAAGAGTATTGGATGCCAGATGATTACCCAATTCTCCCATTATCTCTTCCCAAGTGAAGACAACAATGGTGTGTCTATTACTTCCTCTCAATTGAGGAAGACATGCCCAAGTATCTTCTGACAAGGTACTTGTCCAAGTTCCTTTGTAATTGGGAACTTGTTATAACTCCCTCTTAGCTAGGGACTTGTCCATTCATCAGAAACTTCTTCTTTGTGGGTCCTTCAGCTGCTTGATCTTCTTCTTTCTTTCAATGTCATGAAGTCTTGGTTCGAACTTCCTTTTGGTAGGGCACCATCCATCGATCACTTTCCTTCCTGGTTTGTCATGTCATTGCTTCATTTGTGGAAAGTGGTCTTCTTTTCATATATCAGGATCTCTTTTTATTTGGCTACTCCTTTGTCATCTTGTCCATGCTTCAGAATACTTTTCTCATGGATGCTTCATTGATCTTGCTTGTTCCCATGTTTTGATCTAGTAGCCCTCTATGACTTCATCCTAATATTGCTTCAATATTTCTTTGCTTTCGATGGATGGCTTCTTCATCACGACATCTTCATTAGAGTAGAATCAGTTACCTGTGCCAAAATATCTCCAAGTCCTTCATAGGTGTCAAGGGTCCTTTGATCTTTTTCTTCCTTTATCAGAGTTGTCATGCCTTCTTTTGGGAGATGTCTTCAATGTATCTTGTCAGATAATGATTCTTTGTGATTGTGGTGTTCTTCACATGCTTGATCTCTTTCTTCATTTGTTTCTTAATTGGTCAACTACCTTCTACTCCTTGTGGGATCACTTCTTGATTGCTTTCTTCTAGGATTGGTCAAAATTTCTTCTTCACATGCTTCTTAGTCAGCAATTTTATACTCCTAATGTGAGTATTTCCTTTGTTGACCTTCATTGTATTGTAGTACATGCCTTCAAGCATGTCATTTGTGAAAGAGATTATTTCCTACTTGATCATGTTATAGAACTATTCCCATGACTAAAAAATATACAAATGATAACATGACTAAACTTTGATGCATACATACGTCATCTTGATTCTCCTTTGATCATCTTAGCTTCATTTGGTTGCCCTTGGTGTGGCCCTTCTTGCTTCATCTTAGCTTGCCTGCATATCATCCTTTTCTTGAATCCCATGAATGGGATTCCCAATGAGACATCTACTTTGGTTCATGAACCTTATTTTGAATATTTAATCATAGGATCTTAAAGACCCTTGCCTTGCAAATGTTTCTTTTCTTTTGATGATGGAGGTCTTATAAGTTTCTCAATCATGATCAATTTTCTTTCATCATGGATGAGGTCCTATACTAGGTATGCTCCTTATTCATGAATATCTTGAGCTATATCTACCATGCTTCTATATTCTAGAATATATTTCTAACCATGAATTTTGTTCTCATTATAAATGTTACTTCTACATGAGTATCTAGAACTCTATGTACTTCATGCTTCTAGAATCTAGAAGATGTTTCTAGCTGTGCAATTTTTATTTTATTCCTACATGCTCCTATCCTACTCAAAACCTTGAAAGAAGACTTTAATTAAAGAGTTTGACTTATTCATAGTAGAGATCTGAAGGATCTTCCTTCTTTTGCTTCTTTTCTTCTTCTTTCACCTCTTGATTCATGTGAGCTTCTTCCCTCTTTATTTTGTTGTTGTTGTCGTTCTTAAGATTAGGACAATTCCTTTTGTAGTGTCCATATTCTTGGAATTCATAGCATTGGATTTTGGATATATCTTTGTTTTTTTTTTTTCGTGGACCAAATTTGCCAAATTTTCCCTGTCTCTTGGCCATGGTAGCAAATTATTTTTCCTTTGATTCCACATCTTCCTTTGCTTTAAGCCTAGTTTCCTCTTTTTTGCATAGAGACCACATTTTATTGAGTGTGGTTGCTTCCTTCTTGGCATATATGCTTGATGTGAAGTTGCCCCAATCCTCAGGTAGAGCATTGAGTATTACAATTGTCATTTCTCTGTCAGACATGAGTTCCCCAAGCTCTTGAAGTTGATCCCTCATCTCAAAGATCTTCATGAAGTGGGGAGTTATTCCTTCCTTTGATATCTTCATTTGTACAATTCATTTCTTAGAGATATCACTTCCCCAGTTGTGGATACCGAGAATAAATCTACTAGCTCATCATAAATTTCTTTTGATGTTTTAAATTTGGAGACATAATGAATGAGAGAGTCCTTGATAGATTCTATTAGAATCCTTTGAACTCTTTTCTCATCCTTATTGTACTTGGCTAAGGCTTGGGTTTTTTCCTTAGAAGGGATAATGATATTCGCTTTGACATGTTCTAGAAGTTCATTATCTTTGAGATGTAAATCAGTCCTCTTCTTCCATGAAAGAAAGTTATTGGTACCTACCAATTTGTTTCTTTCCTTGCAAAAAGACATTGATGTATATTCAGAAGGGGACATATACTTACTTGATAGATTTTGAGATGTAGTTGACTTCTTTTCTCCTTGAAGTCTTGATGGCTTGCCTTCCTTGAATCTTGATGTTCCTCAAGATGTTTTCTCCAAGTGGGATTGCTTGATGATGATGCTTTCTTGATGATTTGTGGCTTGATGTAGGTCCCTCGTTGATCTTCTCTTCTTTGTAGTGCCTTTATGTAAGACTCTTATTCTTGCTTTGTAGTCTTCCTTGATGAATAATAGATGGTATACCTTATTGAGATGTAAATCAGTCCTCTTCTTCCATGAAAGAAAGTTATTGGTACCTACCAATTTGTTTCTTTCCTTGCAAAAAGACATTGATGTATATTCAGAAGGGGACATATACTTACTTGATAGATTTTGAGATGTAGTTGACTTCTTTTCTCCATGAAGTCTTGATGGCTTGCCTTCCTTGAAGCTTGATGTTCCTCAAGATGTTTTCTCCAAGTGGGATTGCTTGATGATGATGCTTTCTTGATGATTTGTGGCTTGATGTAGGTCCCTCTTTGATCTTCTCTTCTTTGTAGTGCCTTTATGTAAGACTCTTATTCTTGCTTTGTAGTATTCCTTGATGAATAATAGATGGTAGACCTTCTTGCCCTTAAAGTAATTGATAACTCTTGGCTTGAAGCTTCAACTTTGTAGATGCCCTTCATTTATGAGTCCCATTATGAGTGTTCTTGAGATGCCCTTTCCTTGATGTGTCACCTTAGCTCTGATACCATGTTGAAGAATCTAGGGAAATTAGGTGTAGAGTGATTATTTGGGACTAGATAAAACTTTGTGAAGTATTTTTACTTTTATTTTCTTTGTTAGCTTAATATTATTCTTCTCTTATTAATGCATGTGTGTGTACTTCATCAAACTGCTATCAAAACATAAAATAATAACACAAGATATTGGTTTTCTGCCAGGGCCAAAACCTCTCTTCTCTTGAGAGGAAAACCCTTAGATAATTTTTCTCTCATTGAAGCTTCTTTCTTAATTAATGCCAAACCCTAGACCCTTCACTAGAAGATCCTCGAAGAACAAGTCAAGTCCTTCCTTTTTCTGCACTATGTCTCCCTAGCACTTTGTCCACCTTCTTTGGGCACTTCGTCCTCCTTCTGGCACTTCATTCTTCTTTCTGCTGTTAGTAGTCCTTCTAGAAGAGATACTTATCTTTTGTAATTAGTGATATCCTTCACCTAAGAATACTCCTTCCTTCTCTTGATCAACTGAGTCCCTTCTTGATGTATAGTGGTAGGCTTAGTGTGGCAGAACTAAAACCCTAATTCTCGCACGTGTGAGAGGTACCCTTGAGAATTAGGGTCCTTTTACCTTCGATAGAGAAGAGACTTCTTCGATTGACTTAAGAGGCCTTGTAGGCCTAATTTCTAACCCAAACAATGATGATTCTTGGACTATTCTATAGATGTTGTTGTACCCATAGATTTACCCTCTTTTTCTTTGCACATGTGACTATTTCTAGCCCTGGAAATAATCCTATACCTGCACTTTTCTTCCTCCTTTCTTCATTGCACTTTGGAGACCCTTTAGGCTTTTCTTGCCTTCACTTATTCTTAGCTTCTATATTCACTAATTTCAGAGATGCTTCATTGACATTGTAATGGAGAGGAAAACCTCTATATATAGAGAATTGTCCCTCCTTTTAGGATGACTTGAAGACTGTTTGTAGGCCGACTTGTTATGCTTACTTCAGATGGCTTATTTGGTGGTGTGACATGCTTGGAGGAGATTATTTGATGGTGACTTTTCTTTGGAGGAGACTTGACTTGCTTGGAGGAGTATTCTTTGACTTCTATATAAACATATACATGGTGAAACATGCCCTTAAGGTCTTCAACATTTTCTTTTGAATTTTTGACTTACCTATAACACTTAAACATGTGCTAGACCTATTTTAATGAGAAAGAAACTCATTGACATATATTATAAAAATAATATTAATTTTCTTACATAAATACAAATATCAAAAGTACATTTATGAAGACCGAACCTAGTTACATTTCCTTCACCATATCGCATGCATGGCCAACACTGTGATGGGTAGCATGTGGTACATGGATTTAGGTGCATCGTTCCACATGACTGGGTGTAGAGGCTTTTTCAATGACCTAGAGGAGAAAGGTCTCCAGATGAATATTGAGTTTGGATATGACAGAAGGTACAGTGCAATCGATATTGGTACAGTCACCTTTCAGAGGGAGTTTGGATCCCCTCTCAGACTCAAGGATGTCATGTTTTTTCTAGGCCTAAAGGAAAATCTCATCTTTGTTGTAGTTTTGGAAGACCATGGTTATGATGTGATCTTTAGCAAAGCAAAGGCACTCCTAAGACACATAGCCATAAGACAGGTGAAGCTGATTGGGGTTCAAATCAAGAACGTGTATGAAATTTAGGTAGAAGATGCATGCATATCCATAAGGAGAAAGGTAGAGATTAGAGATGTGGTGATTGAGAGGGAGCAAGATAAAAATCTCAAAATGGAACCTCAAAGAAGCCTCGGGAAGTTGGGAAGCAGCCACAAATGGAGAGGGAGAGAGGAGGAAGAGTGGATACATCCACTCAAGCAGAGACCTCTAGTAGGGGGACAGTTCGAGCTACGTGGGAAAAGGGATCACATGCATTTATACCCCAAGGAGTGAGGTGTAGCGATGTAGATCCTTAGCCCAAGAGTTGTAGAAATTTGGGCAAGGTCCATTGAGGCATTCTCCTCTTGGATCATTACCTTGCTACGGGGGCCCAAGTATTCAATAGTAGGAGGAGTAGCATCAATAAGATATTGAGGAGTGTAGAGGAGTGTTGACATCAAAGCAGGAGGTTCAGTAGTAGATTCAACAACAACACGGTTTTCCTATTAGATAGTTGTAGACATAGCTGATTCAGTTTGGTTATGGATGCTTCTCATTTGTAGATGTTGTAGTAGTAGAAGCAATAGTGAGAGGTGTTGCATGTAGTACATACACAGGTGTTGGTAACAGTGGTTAATAATCCCTTTCTTGTTGAGAGGGAGTGTTGAAAAATGCAGCAAGAAATTCTCAATTTGATTTTTCCGTGATTAGATTGAGAAAAATCAAAATTCCACATTATCAGATAACTTGGACAGTTTAACTGAGGTGACATGGATCTTGTCACTTAGTTAGCTCGGTTAATTCAAGTTAGGGGCATGAATTTCAGTTGTATGTAGTGATTCCTAAATCTTAGGAGCCTAGTTTGAGTTAATTTCAGTTGTAATCAATTAAAATAGTTCTAATTGTTAATAGAACTAGTTGGTGGTCAGTTAAGTAGTGGTACATCATTCTACCTCATAGATCATCTTGTTAACTAATCAATCAACTAATAATTATCTCATGCATGCAAAGAATATGAGTTTCTCATTTATGGTGGACTTTCCAAGGAAGTGTACAATTAATTATATACTTGATTGACTGTATAGCTATTGTATTAGTTAGGTGATCAACCCTGAAGAATTGCGCAAGCATTTTGGAGGAAATTCCTAAATAACAAGGACCTAATTCCTCAATAATTGCGCAAATAAATAGGGGCTCAAGAAGAGGCAGAAATTGATGAAGTTTGTGTCAAAGCTTCTCAGTGAGCAGAGAGATTGGTTATTCAGTTGCAGGTTGTCCTCAGTTGAGCAACACTATTGTAATAAATCTCTATTCATCATATTAATGCAAGCAGGCATTGAGGTTTTTAGCAGTTTTCTTTCCCCGGGAAAATACTATTTGCATGTGTATGATTTCTTATTGCATGTCTGAGGCTTTTGTTCTAAATTGTGAATTAACTTCCGCAGAGCAATAGAGTAGGTTTGTGTCTTGTGATTTTGATTAAAGGTTCACGAAAAGTTTCAGCTTTACACCATAATTTCTACATGGTATTAGAGTTAGATTTGTAGAAATTTCTACATCTACTACTTAAGTGTTGGCCCACCATTTAACAATGAACTTCCACCGTAGGTCAATATAAGGGTCATGTTGGGTACTATGTCGATGAATCCTTCACGTTGGCTTCCCACCATGGACACGTGGATCTCTGAAAACATGTGGTCGTTGTAACATATATGTGATAGAAACTTCGTTGTTGTATACAATGTAACTATAAAATCCATCACATTTACAACTGCAATACGTTGCTTACCACATTAACCATAGACCGTGTCATGGACATGGTCATAAAAAAGGTGTGGCCATTGATATGATATGATGCTAAAATGGGCCATTGTTTGAATAACCATTATCATGAGTTAGCTCCCCATTGAGCCACCTACCATCGGATTCATGCAATGTACCCACCATTGCATCTAGTGTTCTATTTCACGTAGGCATGCAACTCCACAAATATCCAGTGCAAACTTCCATGGTAAAATGTTAGAGTCAACACAACATTACTAAAATTATCATAGGTGAAAGTACTGCTGCTAGAAGCACAGGAACAATCATAATCTCATGCAATAACATATAGTAACACTTTCATTGATCATGGACATCCCATTAATATCAAATTTCAAATGTTGGTATGTGCGAAAATTCAATTATGCATAAATTTCAACCATTTTGTACCAATCCAATTAAAAGGACCCTCTTTCAATTTGATTTCATTATGATTTTCTTCTTAAATACTGATCACTTTTTCTCTTTTGCAGATTATTTTGGCATATATCTTTGAAAATATTGTTTCCTTGACTTGTGTTGAACCTTAGGATGTGCACATTATTTTTTCAATGGGTACAAAAATACATGCACTTGTTGTTTGGCAAAAATGCATTTAAATCTGGAAGAGGGTTCTTTGATTTAGTCTCAAGAATTGCATTCATTTTCTTAGCCAATGATTTACGCTCTTCACACCTAGCCACACAATGATCATCCCTATGACAAAAGGTACAAGGAAACATATTTTGTATCTTCTTATGATCATTGAAGAATAAGACTTATACCTTTTTTTGGTGTCTTTTGGACTGAGATTTTGATGAGGAGAATTTGAATTGGCCCTTATTTGAATTCATAGCTCCTGGTGGAGGCAACTAATCACCATCATTTCCATCATGATTTGTTGCATCATAAATTTGCAAGAGTCTCTTTGACACAAACTCAATATTTGATGACCTTCTTTCTTTAAAAAATTTGGTGCATTCTCCAATTTCTTCATGAGTGATCCCAATCCTTCATCCAAGGCCCTTTCCATTGTAACCCATCTTATTTTAAATAACTTCATACCAATCCCCTCGGTATGTTTCTCGAAAGATGCAAAAGATGCATCATAATTTTTAACAGAAGATATTGAAAATGAAGTGATTTTTACCTCCTTTGACCCCTGATCATTTGCTTGATTGGTGAACTCCTCTATCTTTTCTATCGATGATGAAGATTAAAGAAAACTACTCTTGTGGTGTTGCACATAGGAATTTTTCTTCATTTGGCCAAAGGTGCAACCATCAATATTATCTTGATAAATCTTCTGTATACTGGACATGGCCACAAACTTGTCTAGACAGGGAAGGACTTTTTACTATTTTAGTGGCTGAACATTCACCAATTTTCTCTTCAAGAGAGTTTTTCAACTAAAGAACATTAGAGAACTTTTGAGGTCTAAAATGGGCCTCCTAAGAAAAATGTACAACCAAAATCAACTTTATAATAACCAATAGGATTCAAGATGATGATGTCAACCATGGGGGATGATTCACCATTTTTGGGGTAAAAAATAATAAAATAATAAAACTACTTTTTCAACTTGTATTTTCAACTTATCTCCCTAAGGTTTTAATCAAATTTCGAGTGGGAGTACTCATTGGATGCAAAATTTAATTCTTCATCCAAGGAATACCCATGTTGCATACTCAGTTTGATGGATCGTACTACATGAAAAATGAGAAATACATGAAAAAATGTGATTGCAATCAAGTTTTTCATGTATTTCTCATACAACATGGGTACTCCTTAGATGAGGAATCAAATTCTGCATCCAACGAGTGTTCCCACTCGAAATTTGAGTAAACCCAAAGGGAGAAGTTGAAAATGCGAGTTGAAAAAATAGTTTTTTCTTTTTTCCCTCTAAAATTTGATGATTTATTCTAATATTATTTTATTCTTTCCACTATTATTTTATAATTTCCTTAGGATGCCCATTTTAGACCTCAAAATTCTCCTAATGGTATTTTCTTTTTCTCGTCCTTTGTGGATTCAAACAATATGCTCAGCTTGAAATTTTCCACTCTAAGGGATAAGTTAATGCCCTCTAGTTCTTAGAGTCTATCTTGGAGGTCTTGGTTTTTTCCTTCCAATATCTTCATCTACTTTAGCAATTGATTTCTTTCTCTATTTTCATTATACAATTCCTCTACCATTTTCTTCATGGTTAAGAAATATTGAAAAAAAAAAAAAAATCTTGATAAAGATTTGCAAGAAAGAATCAAAATGAAACTTTTTTTAATCAAAGGAAATTACCTTCCTTTTTCTTGAATTGAAGCTGGAAAATCAATCAAACCTGTTATGCCAAACAATCAACCACTCTTATAAAAAATGATTTGAAAACTAGAGAGCATAAAATTAAAACAAAATCTCTTCACTTGATTGTAAGGGCTTGTGAAATTAAGTTCCAAATTATAGCATAAAGATATATGTTATCACATAAAATTGTAATTTAAAAGGTACAATAAAAACATGAACAAGCCATGAATGAGAGAAAATATGAATCATCAAGACCGAGATGATAACGAAGTTCACTTGGTCAACCCTTCCACTAGGCTACACCTCCAGATTTTCCTCCAAAGCTCGAATCACTTTATTGTCTTCTTCAAAAGAGGCTAATGTATACAATGCTTTACAAAAAGGGCTGACTCCCAAAACTGCCTTCTACTACCAACGAGATTTCAGGGAAAACACATTCATACATTTCTTCAACATAGAAAGACCTCCTCTCGTGAGCTCTCAATGCTCTCCAAACAATACTAACTCTGCAAAAACTCTCTCAAAAAATCTCTCCAACCAACTCTCTCAAAACAAGGAGTACATAAGGGGGATTTATAGTTTTCAAAGATCTTGAAACAAAGGAGAGGATATCTCCTTATATCCCTATTCCAAGGAGAAAATAACTCTTTAGATCCATTAAAAGAGGATCCATGAGATTCTTGAGTAAATCTCTTAGATTCACCAATCATGGACCTTATACAAAAATCAAGGGACGTGAGGAAATCGCATGAGACACTCAATTACAACTTGGATTTAGAAACTAATGTTGAGGAATATTCCCTAATAAATCAATTTCTATTTTACAATTTAAAATTCAAATTTATGTGCACATCCACATTTAACATTTCAAATTTTCAAATTTAAAATGCTCAAAACCTAGGCTTCAATGAACTTTCCTTATGCATGGTACTCTTTGGAAAACTTATTTTTATTAGCATCCATTTTCCATTCAGGGAAAGAGAGCAAGTAGACTAACCTTCCAACTAGGTTTTCTCCTGAAGGTGTTTCCTAGGTTTTCTCCTAAAGAGTTTTCTCTTGTGAGTTTTATTTTGTGCTCTCTATTTTATACATAATTATAATTTTCATGCATATGCAATAAACAATAATTTACAAATCTAGAAGTCTAAGTAGAAATAAACATTCAGAATGTAGATTTCAGATTTTAAGCATAATTTAATTAGATTTCCTGTGACAAATTGTCTAGTAGAATTTCCATGGAACTTTACAAATCATTTTTGTATCAAAGTAGGCTTCTTTGGGTATATTTTGGGGATTTGTATGGGAATGAGATATGTTAATTTGAAAGTCATAAAAACCTAGTCATTGCTAATGAAGCTATAAATAACTCTCATGATCCCACAGAGAAGATGTTTGTGCAACTAGAAGCACAAGTTGTATATGTAAACCATAATATAAGCCTCCTCATGGCAGGCCCAACTAATAAGTTCATGTTATTTAGAGAATATGGTGGTTCTAATGTAGAGGTTTGATCATAGGGGAGATCTAGAGATTGGGAAGAAACAAATAAGGAGCCAAAGAAATAAATTGAAAAAAGATCAACCTAGTTCAAGTGCCATGAACCATTCACATTCCCTGCTCAAAATGGAGGAAAAGGTCGATATCAAGTAGTCTAAAGGTGAGATTGATGCTCTGAAGCTAAATCACTAGTTGCATCACTTAGAAGTTTATTTTAGTGTTCATCATATAGAGGAAGAATAGAATAGTTTTTTACTCGACTAAAGATAGAGGGCCATGCCATGACTTGGTGGTAAATCCACATAGAGACTTTAAGGTTGGATGGAGATCCTCTAGTGACTAAGTGGGAGGACTTTAAAACCCTCATAAAGTCACAATTTTACCCTATTGAGCATGTAGAGAACCAGTGGATATTGTTGCACTAGTTTAAGCAAAAGTAGGGGAAAAGTGTATATCAGTAAACCATGTTGTTCGTAAACATGGCCATACCCTTGGTATCTCCCCAAATAACCTAGACGTACTCGTCAAGTATCTGGGGGGTCTACATGGCCATCTGCAAAAGAAAGTAATTTTTTTCAATCCCAGATCAGTCGAAGAGGATTGTGTACATACATAATACCTAGAGAACATAGGCTAGAAGAAAGGGAAATCAAGTGGGTCGAAGTAGAAGGAGCACCAAGACACTTTTAAGGAGGGGAAGAAGAATTGGAAATGGGGAAAGGATAAGAAAATAAAAACCACAAAACACCAATGAAAATATCCCAGAAACTACTACAACCATTGTAATGTTGATAGTAATATAGAGGAGAAGTGCTAGAAGTTGCATCTAGAGCTTAACCCAAAGAATAAAAAGAAAGATAATAAGAAGAAGAATCTCATGGCCACTAATTTGAGCAACCAAGTTGAAATAATATTGGTCATGGATGAGAAAATTGTTTGTACATGAGTGCAAAAGGAAGTGAATTTGAGTATCCTTCGGCAACATGAAGAGAATGAAAATACCAAAATATTCCATATAAATATACAAGCCATGAAGACAAAGATTGATGCTCTATTCAACATAGCATCACAAAAATTTTCATTATAGAAGAGTTGGTCAACAAATTGGGATTATAATTTCATGATCATCTAATCCTGTTTCCACTAGGATGGGAAAATAAGGATGTGGAAATAAGGATAACCAAATAGTGAAAAATTATATTTGCTATTAGTGTTCATTTTTAATGATGAAGTATAACTAGATGTAATTCCCCTTAATGTATGTGGAGTGGTATTTGGAAGTCCTTATATGTATAAGTGGGATGTAAAATTCATGTGGAGAGCCAACCAATACCACCTCATCAAGGATGGAAAGTACTTCACCAACAACATGCACAAGGGCAAGTCCAAAATTTCACTGGTAAGTGCCTACCAAGCAAATGAATTAATTAATGTATGTTTTGCTATTTATAATAGAAAATTGGTTTGTAAAAGAGTGTGAGAGAAAATTCACCACTAGATGGTGTACTAAGAAAGAGAAATAGAAAATAGAAGAGTTGCTAAAAGAATACACATATGTGTTCCAAGAGCCTAAATGACTACCACCTAAGAGGGAATTGCAACATGGGATCCAACTATTGCTTGACTCCCCATTGCCAAACATTGGGCTATACAAGAAGCATTTTATAGAAGAAAGTGAGGTAAAGAAATAGCTACAACAATTACTAGAACAGGGTGTTATTTGACCAAGTAACTCGCCATGCAGTTCACCCATCATCATTGTGCCAAAGAAGGATGGGAATTGATGCATGTGTAGAGATCACAAGGCGTTAGACAAAAGTTATTCTTGAGAACATATATCCCCTTACAAAAATAAATGATTTGTTGGATCAACTGTAGCAAGCCATATACTTCATGAAGTTAGACTTAAAGTATGGATAACATTAGGTTTGAGTCAAAGAAGAAGATATTTGGAAGATTACCCTCAAAACCAAGAAAGCTTTGTATTAGTGGTTAGTCATGTCATTTGGCCTATGCAATGCACAACTACATTTATGAGGTTAATGAATGACATAATATGCCCTTTTAATAGATCCATTTTTTATTGTCTATTTGGATGAAATATTGATATGCAATGCTACCTAGGAGGAACACATCTCACATTCGACGTAGGTGCTAGAGATATTAAAGAAGCACAAATTGCTAGCAAATCTCAAGAAATGTGTTTTTACATAGTAGTCTTTGATGTATCTCGGGTATGTGATAGGTGGAGGAGAGATAAAAATATATCCTTCCAATATGGAGGACATCATGAAGTGGTCAATGCCTACTAATGTTTCTGAGGTTAAGAGTTTCGTTGGGGCAACATAGTACCTGAGGAAATTCATAGCCTCATTTTCAGTAGTAGTAGCACCACTCCATGCCATAAAAACAAGTGGCAAGAGTTTTTCTTGGGGAAAGGGTTAGTAGAGGGCCTTTGAGGAATTAAAGAAGAATATAAATAAAGGACCAGCTATGGCATTACCAAAATTGCAAGAACCCTTTGAAGTGGAGATAGATGCATGTGGGTATTTTGTGGGATAAGTCTTGATGTAGGGAGGAAGGATTTTATGCTACCATTTTGAAGTATTTCATGGGGTATTTCTCAACTACCCTACCTATGAAAGGGAGCTTTATGCCCTAGTGAAAACTATGAAGAAGTGGAAACATTATCTGATGGGAAAGGAGACAATAATACACACATATTTCCAACCACTACAATACCTGCACGCCTAGGGTAAGCTGCAGAAGACCTTGTATTACAAGTGGATGGGGTTTCTACAACAGTCTCATTTAGTGATGAAGAGTAAGAAGGGAAGAACAAAAAATTCGCCCGACATGTTTTCAAGGCCACTCACATCAATGATCACAACTTTGGGAACTCTTATGTGCATGAAGCTATTCACCCATGATGCATAAAAATAGGAATATTCAAAGGATGAGGAATTCAAGGAGGTGTTTCCATAATTTCGGAGCTAGATTCATGATCATAATGGTGACAACATAGTTGACTACCATCTCTAGGAAAATTCACTCTAAAGGTTGGATAAGTTATGTGTTCCTAAAGGTGAGCAATTGTAGTTGATTAAAGATGCTCATCCCTCCAAGGTTGTAGGGAAATTTGGTGTATGGAATACAATGGAAAAATTGTAGAGGTATGTGTATTGGCCCAAGATGTAAGAATGTGTAACTAATTCCATAAGAAGATCCATTCTTTGTTGTACCAACAAGCCTAGTGTTGGGATAGGGTCCCTAGGGCCAATTTTGGGGAAAAAGCCCAAGTTTTGGGGCAGAAAACCCAAGTTTTTGTTATGTAAAGTGTAAAGTCTCTGCAAGATGTGGCCACAGAGTGTGTAGATAGTAAAGTGTCATAAAGGGTTTTACCCTTCTTTTATGTAAATTGTGTCAGCTTTAGTAGATCTACCCATGGTTCGCATACCATGGGATTATATAAAATGGAGAGTCTTAGAGAGTCTAAGGCAGTTCATAAGTTCATGCTAATGATGAAGATGAATGTAATGGGTCATTAGGACTAAGAGAAAATAAGTCTTACAGTAGAAGAGAGGCTTTGCAGTTGTGTGCGCAAAGGCTTAGAGTAGAGTCCGCAGCTGAGTGTGCGGACCCTTGCAGCTGAGTGTGCATGGAAGTCTTGAGTATGTAAGAAGAATTGAAGTATCAATAAAGAGATTATTCTGGAAATATCTGTGTTTTGTCTATCTATTTCTGTTATGAATGAATGCGCTATTATGTTATGATGAATGATGGGTTTATGAATTAATACTATATTGATGCACGATTTTACATGATTTATATGGTCATATGAATGAAAGTAATAATAACTGTTTATGCAAAGAATATCTTGTTGCATGTTAATGTTATCCAACACTTAAGATGATCTGGGTAAATACAGAACTAAGAGTAATTACAGAGGCGCGTAAGTGGTTGATTCACCTGTTTAGGGTCTGCGAAAGACAGTCGTAGACCTTCGCGAAGGTCTAGAGGTTAATAAAACGACATTACACTAATCTGCGTGAAGGTAGGTTTAGGGAACAAAATGACATTACACTAATCTCTGGGCGCAGAAACTTGGTTCCGGCATCCTCCCATACTGCTTCGGGTGAGACTGCAGTTTGCGCTCCACGGGTTGATGCCGAAAGGGCTAGTAGTGTAGGGATTTGTTTGGCAAACTTAACTCTGAACCTAGGCCATGACCCACTAAGCCAACAAATGGTTCTGTTGCTGGGATCGGGATGTGCATAAAGAGATGTGTGATTTCACATCACTGGAATCCAACAAAGAAAGAAATTGTGGAGTGTTTGGATAGAAAGATCCATGAATTCGCGACGCAAGAAAATAGGAATATGCGATTGACGAAAGAACAGTGGTTGGACAGGTATCTGTACATAGAGATACACAAAATTTTCTTCTGTTCCTTCCCGATCGAGCTATGGGAGTGGATCACTAAATTAGAGGACAGTCAAGGAAGTTGGAGGCTTGACGGTCCAATAGTGTGGACCCCAAAGTTAGTGCAGAGATTGGAAGCCTCTGAAGATAAAATCATGTGCGCTATCGATCATTGGATTGATCATTTCATAGGAGAATTTGTGACAGAATTCATCGTTGATACCTCAGTCAACTACAGCGGAGTATAGAAACACTTATTTAAAGGACCATGAGGTAAGCATTTAAGATCTTTGTATACTTAAATTAAAATTATCTTGTGTGAAAAGTGGGTTATGAAATTACCTTGATGTTTGGAGCTACACGAAGTGGAAAGTTATTTAGGGATAGAGGGAGAACAGGCCCTGAATATAGATCGTTGATTGAGCCTCCTCTGAGTGATGACGAAGGAGCAGCACAGGCTTCACTGCAAAGTGTTATTTATTTAATAAGGAAAGGGTTCCCGTGAATACCCCATCCGCCCACACCACCTCCATATTCACCTCCACAACATACACCTTTACCCACACCACCACCACCTCTGCCATCGTTCAATATGGCAAATGCAGTGAAGTTGCCCGTTTTCAAGGGCTTGGGAAATGAGGACTCGGACCAGTTTTGGTTTGTTGCGAAGGCCGTATGGACAACCCAGAACATTACAGATGATTAGATGAAGAAAGCAACATTGGTTACTACTTTACAGGATCACACACTAACGTGGTACATTAAGTACTACACCAATAACCCGACAGCTGCATTGGAAGACATTTAGATTGCATTGAATAAGGAATTTAGTAGGCCCATGTTTGAAGCACAATCAATCGTTGGATTCAAGGAAATCATGATGAAGCCTAGCGAGACACCTTGGGAACTGGATCAGAGATTGAAATGCAAGATCCACAAAGCTAACATGAATCTTACGAATGGGCAGCACTGCGAATGGTTTGTAGCTTCACTCTTGCCTCACTTAAGGGTTGCTTTATCATAGCAAAATATTGGGACCCAAGTGGAAGCCCTGGAGATTATGATGAGACTGCATGAGACACTGATTCAAGATGCTACTTTGGGAGTTTAACATATTCACACGGAGTTGTAGAATCTTTGGCTAGAGTTCCAAAGTCTAAAGAAAGATAGAGCAGCTCGGCTAGAGGTTTGGTGTTTGAAATGTAAGAGCCAGGGGCATGATAAAGATTACTTCCCTGTCTTCAGGAATTATGTTGCAAGAGGAGGTTCAATGCCTCTGAGGCCAGAAGCTCAAACAGGGCCAAGTACAGGGCCTGTTCTGTGGTGTGCTATCTGTCAGGTAGCTGGAAAACATGTGACAGACGATTGTCACTTGCTACAGAAATTTGTACAAACAGCGCAACAACTCTTCTGCAACTTATGCAAATCAGTGGGTCACGATGAGCATAACTACCGTAGCTATGAGCTAATGGTGGAGAGAACACCCACGTATCAAATGTAGAGAGAGACTCAGCCTTCGGATCAAGGCACTGGGAGAGCACGAGGAGGATATCAGGGGCGCGGACGAGGCCGAGGTGGGGGAGGACCTACACGAGGTCGGGGGAAAATTATTTGCTACAATTGTGGAGGACCAAGACACTATGCACGTGAGTGTACAAACCCGACGCGTCTGTCGTTCTGATACAGTACTCAGTTTGACCACTCAATATAAGACTGCCTTGTATTAATAGCTAAGATGCATGAAAAGGTGATGTTGCCTCAACAACCTACCCAGAACCTGCAAATGACGAGGGCTGAAACCCGAGAAAAGGATCCTAATGTGAATATCGTGTTGCGAAGTGGAATGACGACTGGCGAAGATAAGGGAAAGAAGCGTGAAGAAAGTGAGTGGGTCTGCAAAGCTCTAGAAAAGGAGGTTTGATTTGATTTAGAGCACGCGAAAGAAACCTTCATGGAAGCGAAGAAAAGCTACACTGAGGCTTCTACCTCAGGGAGGCAGGATACGCAGTCTGAATAAATGGTCCCATCCATGCTTACTACCCTTTTGGAGACATGTATGGAGCTGCTACGTGATAGCAAGGCCATGAAGGGATTACAAGAGTTGATAAATAAATGTGCCGGAAAAGAAAATGCTCCGAAGGGCCTATGTGCGGTTAGGAAAATTGATAAGAATAAGGCAAGAATACGGCATGACATGAGGCTCATCGCGCAAATAGGAAATATGAAATGGACCAAGTTATTCTAGATCCTAGGTCATATGTGAATGTTTTGCCTAAAAAAACACGGAAGAGAATGAGGAGACCTGCGCTAAAGTGGTCTTCGATTCAATTGAGGATGCCAAATCAACAGAAGAATTTCCCCATGGGGAGATTGCAGGGAGTGATAGTAGATATTGAAGGCACGAGTGTGTTGGCTAATTTTGAAGTGATATAGATTGTTGATGAAAACAATCCCTACACCACACTCCATGGAATTGACTGGGCTATTTACATGAATGGGGTGATCAATTTGAAGAAGCGGACAATGTCATCTGAGAGGAAATCGCTCCGCGTAGTAGTACCTTTGGACCCTACAGAAGGACCACACTATACTGAACTGGTCCGTGATTATGAAAGTGATGATGATTTGGACCAAATCTACAAAATAACAACACAAGACCAAGATTGGGTGAATCCAACAGTAGATGGATGCATTACATGGGATCGCGAAAGCTCCTGTACATCAGATTCGGATGAAGAATTGTAACACTGGAAGAATAGGTTGCATGAAGTATCTACACTGCGCTGTAACATGATGACTAAATCGTTGTGTTGTGTATCATTGGAGGTAAGGAGTTTGCCTTATTATGATGGTCTAACTGACGTAGATAAATTTTTGGATGCATTTGAAAGAGAAGTGCCTGAGAAGCATCACTTCCAAGCACTGGATTTGGCGTTGTGTGCTACACCTGCAAGATGGTGGGGTATGCATAAAGACAATTTTGATGGATGGCGCGAATAAAAAAGAATGATGAGGGTGCGGTTTGGTCACCCAAAAGTGCGAATGACAAAGAAATATGATGGGAGGAGTGATCTGCACGATCACTTGCAAAATGGACTGATGCTTATGGAGAAGAGATGCAACCGGAGTGGGTGCATTTTTTCTGCCACACTTTAGATGTGATACTAATGAATTGGTACCTGGAAATCGAGATCCACCATGGCATGGATGAATGGGATATTTTGAGACAGGGATTTTTGATGAAATTCAACTTTGAGGATGGATTCAAGTGCATCAAGGAAGTGTTGCAGGAGGTCAAGGTAGTGATCTTTAGAATACCACAGGATCCCTTGGATTTGATTCAACCAGATTGGACCACCTAGCTGCGCCATGCACTGGAGTGCTACAATGTGACTACTGAAGAAGAAGAGGAGGATCCAAGGAACATTAATATCCCAGAGGCAGAAGGTCACCGCGAAGTTGAGGGGCCGTAGATAGAGAATCTAGATATCACCACACCGCTGAAAACTAGACAAGTGAACATTGGAATAGAGGCAAGCTGAAGTTTACGATGGTAGGGGACTATTGGGATGATGCTATGATGGATAAGGTTGCTGAGTTGCTCTGTGAATATCAGGATCTGTTCCCTACAAATTTTTCAGACTTAAAATGCATCATATGCGATTTAGGAGTGATGAAAATAACATTGAAACCAGATGTGAATCCTGTTAAGTAGAGGCCATATTGCCTTAATCCTAAGTAAAAAGAAAAGGTCTACTTGGAGTTGGACAAAATGTTGGCAGTGGGTATTATTGAACCAATGGAGGAGTCCGATTGGTAAGTCCAATGGTATTTTAGGAAAAGAAGTAGAGGGATGAGATAAGGATTTGCGTAGATCTCTTGAAGCTGAAAGATGCTTGCATTCACGATCCTTTTCCAACTCCGTTCACAGATGAGGTATTGGATAATGTTGGCGGACAGGAAGCATATTCGTTCACTGATGGGTTCTCTAGATACCATCAGATAAAAATCATGCTAAAAGATAGAAGTAAGACTACGTTCACGACTAAGGGAATGACTTCAGTATACAGTCATGCCTTTTGGGCTCAATGTGCCGACGATCTTCTCACGTGTAGTCATTGCGGTGTTCAAAGAGTTCATTCACAAGTTTTTGGAAGTGTATTTTGATGACTAGACAATATTTGTACTGGTAAAGCATTGTGTAACTAGTTTGCGCTTGATGTTGGATACATGCCGGAGGTATCAGATCGCACTAAACTTGAAGAATTACTTATTTTACATCCCTTTCGGCATCTTGCTAGGTCATGTAGTGTGCCGACAAGGATTAATGGTGGAACCTACTAAGATCGCGTTCATAATTAATTTGGAGCCGCCAAGGAGTGTTAAACAGCTGCACGCAACACTGGGTCATACTGGATATTGTTAGATTCCTATACCAATAGGAGCCATGATTTTGAATGACTAAGGTTAAGCCTTGTAATATTATACATACCTTTGCTTTCTGCAAATGTTTTCCATATTATAAAAAATTAAAAAATGTAAAGAGGGTATGTCCTAAAAGAAAAATCAAAGGACAAAAGAATAAGAGAAGGTCAAAAGAAAATGAAAATATATGAACCCCAAAAAAACAAAGAGACCATGAAAGTGTGCAAGTCTAAATGCCACTACTATTTACTTTTATGCATAATAATGATTGTGTGCAACTTCTTATTCATGCCACAATCCATGGTAATCAAACTGTTTAATCTTGGTTATTTCATGCTTTGAATTTTATGTTTATAGTTAGAGAATAAAATCTGACCAAACAGTTTAATCTTGGCAGATCATTAGATAGGTAGAGAAAATAAAAGGAGCTCATAAGCTTAATATGAGCCCTTAGATGATATAAGGTTAGAAATAGATAGATTAATTTTCAAAAGAAAAAAAGATGAATAAGGGTTTGCTACCATAAATGCACCCAAAGAAATGAAGAAAACATGTTAAAGGTAAGAAATGGGTAAGTAGAAGAAAGGTTGCTGAAGTACAAGTTAATTGGATCAAAGCACGTGCATCATGGTTATACACATCTTTCAACATGTATGGTCAACTATGGAAGCAAAGGAAAAGGTTTACAAGTTCATGTGATTAACTCACCCTCAATCATTTTTCCCCTATGCTTACTAATTTCCTATCCACTAGTATGTTCTAGTACTTTTAAATCCTACGAGTCAAAGAGGCTTAGAGCATTTCCCTGACTTTTGGTGGGATCAGACCCTTGGATTACAGACTTATGGACACAAGTGCTAGAATCCCCTTCATAAAATCATTTCCCCTTCATACAATCCATTCCCCTCATCACCCTAAGAAAACCCCTTTTTCCTAAGGTTAAACACCATTTACCTAAGAAGAGTGAAAACACCCCATGTAAATCCTTTTCACTCAAAAGCACACAAAAAACCTTTTATCCTAAGTATAACGAAAAGTGTGCGAAATGCATACATTTTACCTTTTTACTTAGGAAAAACCCACTCCGCCATCACATTTCATATTAATTATTAACTTTATTATATAATTCCTAATATAACCATTTTCCCGTATATAAACTAAATCCCTATAAAAATGCCCCCAACCCTTAGTTTTAATAGAAACTAATACATTTACCCCTTATCTTGACAAAACATATAAATCCCCCATTAACCCCAAATAAACACAAATCACTTCTGATTAAAGCTTCGAGCCCCCCCAAGCCTCCGTACATTTCCTCCTTGCTATTTTGCGAACCGATCACCGTCCGAAAAACTGTGCCCTAATCCAATGATGCATAGCCGTATTGGCCTCACCCGATGCTTGACCTTTACTGAAAGAGTTAAACCCCTTCATTAAGCCCTGCCCGATGGCTTTAAACCTGTGATTAATCCTTAAATAATATTATACTGCCGAAGATTAAAGTGTTGGGCCCCTCCTAAACCCAAGCTTTTATAACCTAGATGTTTCCCTTTCTCTATTATCGTCTAATCAACATCTGCTAAATCCAACACTCCACAGCCATATCAGCCGCGCTCGATGGCTGGACATTACCCACCCGATAAGGTGCTTTCCCCAACCACCCGATGGCTACGTGTCATGCTCTAGAGTAGAGCGGGTGACTCCTCCTAAAAACTGCCTTCGCCTCATAAGTGGTTCGACAAACCTTAATACCACCTACCCGCCAACCCGATAAACAGCCTATTATCCGTAAATATGAAATTTTGCGCCATATTAAAACATTTTCCCGTTAAGTTTAAAACCCCGAAAACCTTCATTTTTGTGCCTTTTTCCCGTTTCACAGTATAAACCCGTTAAATCCTTCAGCACCAGCCTGAACCTCTGTGACACAATTCCACCTCCATTTACGTCCAAAACACTGCCACGACCCCTTCCCCATGCATCCCTATGCCAGAAAGCCATCAATCGCCTTCCATGCAGACCGATGTTTTCTTAATAATTGTTGAATTGTGCAGGTAATCCGCTGAAGACCAGAGCTTGGATAAACAGTTCTGATACTAGTCATAGAACCTGTTTACTCCAAGACTCGACAAGAAACCTATTAAAATCCTATATTCAGAAGAAGAAGACCATTATACAAGGAACAAAGAAGAAGACAATTACACACAGAGCCGAGAAGAAAACACTTATACAGAGCATTGATAGTCAAAACAGAGGAACCAGACCAAAGATGCAGTTAGAAGACAAACAAATAAAATACACATAGACTTGATCAATATCCACTTTCCGATGCTGATACACAAAAAAAAAGAACTTACTATTGAAACATATAGTAAAAGGTTAAATTGTACAGTAAAAGGGAAAAACACAGTGAAGGATAAAGATAGGTTATCAGAGTAAAAGAGCATCAGTGACAGAGAGTATTAGATGAAACCCTGAAGTAAACAAAGCCTCCAGTGTAATGATTCAAACAAAAAAGAGCAAAAAGAGCTAAAAACAAACAATAAAAGCCAACAATACCACAATAAATGGGACAACATGAAAGCAATCCACTAGCTGTCTCTATCTTCCTGCGAGAAGATATTTTTATTTCCTAGATTAAATCTCGAGTCAGTTTGAGATATTTGTAATAAAACCTTAGTATAAATACTTCACAATTCGAAGTATGTAGGGTGGATTCTTAGACATTTCTATAGACTTCTTGATCAAAAGACTATAAATCCATTGGAGCATTGACTGAGCTAGCAAGCTGGATTGATGAATAAAGACTAGATATTTCAAAGGATTCATGCGTAGAGCGAAGTGCAGACAAGTATCTTCTCACATTATTGTTATCTTTCTTAAAGTTTTTCCATAATGTTTATCTAAATCTGAATTCCATAACTGGATTATTGTCTCAGAATTTGTTTAATTACACTCTGTTATAATAGTTAGGCAAATACATGTTTTCTACTGATAATCTAAGTTAAGGAATTCTTAATTGCTCCTTAGTTTAGGTTGTTTATTTATAATCTATAGCAAAGGATTCTTAATTTCCCTTTGTTTCTAATTACCCTTTGTTCCTCATTTCAATCCCGGTCTGAGAATTCTTAATTTCTCTCTCACCCTGGTTAAAACCTTTTTCACCCCTCTAGCCCTAAGACCTACACTCTACTCTGCTATCTTGCCCTTTGAACATTCCCTTTAGTGAGTTGATCTAGTCCTGCTGCTCTTTTGTTGACTCCATAGCCCAATGGACTAGAGACATCATCCTATCCATCTGTTTAAAGACTCCCACCACCCAATCTTTAATACAAATCAAAAACCCCGTGAACATTAAGAACTAGCCTAAAACCCCATCAAACAAATCTAAATCATATAGAGAGAGCCCTATCTAATCTTAGATTGGCTAGAGCCTATGCCCAAAAGTTGGTTTGTGGTTACCTCAGTCATTTTCTTTCTTCTAATAAATTCTAGGGAAAATTCTTAGTGATAACAAATACTATCAAAAGTTCATCAAGAGCTATGGCCAGAACACTGCGCTAATCGAAAAGATATTGAAGAAGGACACTACATTCTATTGGAATGAGAAATGTCAACGGAGTCTGGATGTATTGAAGGAGAAAATGGTCACTGCGCTAATCCTAGTCTTCCTAGATTGGAAGAAGGAATTTCACGTGCATGTGGATGCATCATGTATTACACTAGGAGCAATACTGACACAGGCTGGTGAAGGAAAATTGAATCACCTGATAGCCTTTGCAAGCAGGAAGTTTTCGAAGGCTGAAAATAATTATTCGACGACGGAGCATGAAGGGTTGGCTATGGTGTATGCGCTCCAGAAGTTCAGGCATTACTTACTCAGTGGACAGTTTAAGATGTATACAAACCATTATGCATTAAAGTACCTAGTCAACAAGCCTGTTTTGGGGGGGGGGGGAATATGCAGATGGTTGTTGTTGTTTCAGGAGTATGATTTCAAAGTAATTGTGAAGCCAGGGAGATTAAATGTAGGGCCCGATCATCTATCATGCATTGAAACAAGGGAGGAGCCTACTAATTTGGAGGAAGGACTGCCTGACGCGCAGCTCTTTGCAGTGCATGTAGCAGACAATTATTTTTGTAGACATTATCCACTTCCTCACTACCAGAATGGCTCCAAAAGGATACACTAGTCAACAGAAGAAGGAATTGGTGGTGTGCGCGACATATTTTTCTATTATTGTAGGTCATTTGTATAAAATGGTGTTGGGAATAGGATCCCCCAAGGACAGTTTTGGGGCTAAATGCCCATATTTTGGGTCAAGTTTTGTAATAAAGTTATAAAGTCTCCGAATTTTGTGGTCACGAAGAGCAAAGGTGTCATGAATCATAAAGGGTTGTCCGCCCTTATTTTGTAAAGTGAAAAGTCGGTTGTAAACATCTACCCATGGTCTGCGGACCATGGGATTGTATAAAAAGAGCTAAGTAAGTAAGCTCTAAGTAGTTAAGAAGTCTTTAGTGAAGAATGGAGTGAAGGGTCTTGATAGTGAAGTCTAAGTGTTTCGGGTCTTAGCATAGGTAGAGGCTCTGCAGCTGAGTGCGCAGAGGCCTAGGGTAGAAATCCACAACTAAGTGTGTGGACCCCTGCAGCTGTGTGCGCAGGGTGGATAGAGTCTGTAATAATCTAAAGATATCAATAAAGAGAAGTATTCCACAATTCCTGTGTATTTATTTCCTGTTAAATACATCTTGTCATATTGTGTATGAATTTTATTTACAATGCTTATGTGATGCATGAATGTATGTAATTATGTTGGTTAATTGAACACAAGAATATATATTTACGTGGTGCTAACTGTGAATGTTTAGTAAGTTAAGCAAAACACTTAAGATAACTTGGGAACTAGTGCAATTCATTGTTATAGCAGCGTGAAAGTACCTGGACCACAGGCTAGGGCTACGCCAAGGTCAATCGTACTCTTTCGCGGAGGTACTGAAGGGCAGAGTAAAGGGCTAGACTGACAGAGCTTGAGAGCTTAGAGACTTGCGTGAAAGTAGGAACAAGGGCTATAAACCAACATCACGACCATCTCAGGGTGTGAAAACTTGGTTCCAGCATCCCCCCATATTGCTTCATGTGAGACTTTAGTCCGTGCTCCGCGGGCTGATGCCAAAAGGGCCAGTAATGTAGGGATTTGTTTGGCTAACTAACGATGAACCTAGGTGAGGCCCCCCACAGCCAAAAAATGGTTCTGTTTCCGGGACTGGAATCTACATAAGAGATGTGTGATGTCGTATCACTAGAATCCAACTAAGAAAGAGATCGGAGACTGATTGGATAGGAATATCCACAAATTCGCAGCACAGGAGAATAGAAATCTGCGACTAACCAAGGAACAGTGACTAGACAAGTACATATATATAGAAATTCAAGAGATCTTTTTCTTTTCCTTTCCGGTTGAGTTATACGAGTGGATCGCAAAGCTAGCGATAGCAGAGGAAGGTGGAGACTTGAAAATCCTATTGTCTAGTCCCCAGAGTTAGTATAGAGACTAGAAGCCTCTAAGGATAATATCACCCGCGTTGTTGATCATTGGCTCAATTACATCATAGGAGGATTTGTGACTGAATTCGTGGTCTATACCTTAGTTAGCTACATCGAGGCAGAGCAACACTTTTTCAAAGGTCTATGAGGTAAGTACTTGAAGTCTTTGAATACCTGGATTAAGATGTTATTGTGTGAAAAACGGGTTATGTAGCTACCTTGACGTTCGGAGCTACACCAAGTGGCAGGAACGAAGGAAGGAAGGGTCCTGAATATAGTCCATTGATTTCACCTCCATTAGGTGATGAAGAGGAAGTAGTGTAGGCTTCTCCACGAAGTGCAATTCAATTGATAAGACAAGGATTCCCACGACTGCCACCTCCACCCACACCACCTCCGACTTCACCACCATCACCTGTGACTTCGCCCATACCACCACTACCTCCACCGTAGTTCAGCATGGCAAATTCAGTAAAGATGCCTTTGTTTAAAGGCTTGGGAAATGAGGACCCGGACCAGTTTTTGTTCATTGTGAAAGCTGTGTGGGAATCTCAGGGCATTACATATGATCACATGAAGAAGACAACACTGGTTAGTGCTCTGCAGGATCGCACGCTAACTTGGTACATTAAGTACTCTGATGATAACCCAATTGCTAGAGTGGTAGACATCCATACCGCACTGAATAAAGAATTCAGTAGGCCTAAATCCGAAGCACAGTCGATTGTGGGTTTCAAGCAAATCACGATGAAACCAGGTGAGACACCTTGGGAATTGGATCAGAGGTTGAAATGTAAAATCCATGAAGCTAATATGAACTTAACAGATGGAAAGCACCACGAGTATTTCGTGGCTTTTCTCCTACCACATCTAAGGGTTGCGCAATCACAATAGAATATTACAACTCAGGCAGAGGCCTTGGAGATTGTAATGAGACTGCATGAAACACTGATGCATGATCTAAATCTCAGGGTTCCATGATCCATGCACAGTTGCAAAATCTTTGCCTTGAGATGCAAAGTTTGAAGCAGGATAGAACAGTTTGACTGGAGGTGTGTAAAGAGGTATGGTGCTTGAAATGTAAAAGTCAAGGGCATGACAAAGACCATTTCTCAGTCTTTGAAAACTATATTGCAGGAGGAGGACCGATGCCTTTGAGGTCAGAAGTTCAAGTAGGACCAAGTGTGGGGCTTGAATTGTGGTGCGCTATATGTCAAGTAACAGGAAAACATGCGATGGATAAATGTCATTTGCTGCAGAAGTTTGTACAAACACCACAACAACTGTTATGCAACTTCTGTAGATCGGTAGGGCATGATGAGCACAACTACAGAAGCTATGAATTGATGATGGATACAAAACCCATCTATAGGGTTCAGGCAGAAACACGGCCCCCTGACCAGAGTACAAGGATGGCGTGAACAGGCTTCCAGGGGCGTTCACGAGGCCGAGGTGGCGGAGAACCTGGCAGAGGTCGGGGATAGATAATCTACTACAATTGTGGAGGACCAAGACACTATGCCCACGATTGCACTAACCCAACGCATCCATCGTGAAAATATTGCACTCTATTTGATCATGGAACAGAGGACTGTCCTATGCTGATAGCGAGGATATGCGACAAAGGTGTGCTACCACACTAGCCAACTCAGAACCTGCAGATGATGAGGTCTGAGCCTCATGAAGAGGATCTGAATGTAAATATAGTGCTCCGAAGTGGAATTGCAACAAGAGATGATAAGGGGAAACAACCTAATGACAGTGCGTGGGTTCGCAAAGCTCCGGCGAAGGAGGTTGAATTTGATTTGGAGCACTTACGTGAAACATTCATGGAAGCAAAGAAGAGCTTCACTAAGGCCTCCACCTTAGGGAACAAGGATAAGCTTGATCAGGAGATAGACCCTTCTATGCTTACGACCTTTCTAGAAACCTACATGAAGTTGTTGTGCCATAGCAAGGATGTGAAGGGATTATAGGAGCTTATAAATAGATGCGCCAGAAACACTCTGGGTGAACTGTGTGTGGTACGAAAGATTGGCAACCATAAAGAAAGGACAAGATGAGAAATGAGACTGACCGTGTAGATAGGAGAATATGATATAGATCAGGTTATTTTGGATCTAGGGTCAGAAGCAAACGTCCTACCAAAGAAGACTTGGGAGCGGATGGGAAGACCAGCGTTGTAGTGGTCTTGATTCAGTTAAGGATGGAAAATCAACAAAATATCATCCCCATGGGGCGGCTATAAGGGGTGACTGTAGATATTGAAGGCACGAGTGCATTGGCTGACTTTGAAGTAATAGAAATTGTGGATGACAGCAACCCCTACCCTGCGCTCCTTGGCATTTATTGGGCTACTGATATGAATGGGGTAATCAACCTAAAGAAGCGAAATATGATATTTGAGAAGAAATCGCTTCGCATAATAGTACCCCTAGATCTTGCTGAAGGATCGCGCTATACTAAACTGGTCCGCGATTATGAGAGTGATGACGATTTGGAATGTATATATAAGATAACACCATGAGACCAAGATTGGGTGAATCCAACAGTAGATGGACGAATTACATGGGATCACAAGAGTTCTTGTACCTCGGACTCTAACGAAGAATTAGAGCACTGAAAAAATCACTTGCATGAAGTAACCACACTGAGCTGTAACATCATGACCCGGTCGCTGCATTGTGTGTCGTCAGAAGTAAGAAATCTACCCACTTATGATGGCTTGAATGCTTTAGATGTATTTTAGATGCATTTGAGAGGGAAGTACCAGGAAAGTAGCTCTTCCAGGCTTTGGACTGGGCACTACGTGCCACGCCCACAAGATGGTGGGGTACATACAAGGGTCGCTTTGATGATTGGAATGAGTGTAGGAGGATGATGAGGATACGCTTTGGGAAGCCAAAGGTACGAATAATAAAAAAATATGACGAGAAGGATGATCCACGTGCACACTTGGCCAAATGGGCTCAGGCTTATGGAGCGAAGCCCCAACCGGAATGGGTCCACTTGTTCTGTCATACCTTGGATGTCATCATGATGAGCTGGTACATGTAAATAGAGCTCTGCCATGGTACAGATGAAGGGGATATTCTGTACGAAGGATCCATAATGACATTTAGCTTCGAAGATGGGTTTGACTGTATTGACGAAGCACTACAAGAGGTGAAAGCATCAATCTTTAGGATATTGCAAGATCCATTGGATTTGATTTAACCCGATTGGACTACTCAGCTGAGTCACGCGCTGGAATGCTATAATGTGACCGCTAAAGAAGAATATGAGGATCCGTGAAATATTAACATCCCTAAAACAAAGGGTCACCACGAGGTTGAGGGACCACAAATTGAGAATCCTGATATAACCATGCCACTGAAAATGAAATAGGTAAATATTGGTACGAAGGCAGAACCCAAATTCGCAAAGATTGGAGATTACTGGGATGACGCAATGGTGGATAAGGTCGCTGAATTTCTCCACAAATACCAGGACTTGTTCCCTACCAAGTTTATGGAGCTAAAAGGTATAATAGGAGAACTGGGCGTTATGAATATCACGTTAAAACCCGAAACGAAGCCAGTTAAGCAAAGACCTTACCGTCTCAATCCGAAGTATAAGGAGAAGGTCAGCTTAGAGCTAGACAAGATGCTCGCAACAAGCATCATTGAGCCCATAGAATAATCTGATTGGGTAAGCCCAACGGTGGTATAGGAAAATAAGCAGAAGGATGAAATAAGGATATGCGTAGATCTAAGGAAGTTGAATGATGCTTGCATACATGATCCTTTCTCGACTCCATTCAGTGAGGAGGTGTTGGATAATGTAGGTGGTCAAGAAGCGTATTCCTTCACTGATGGGTTCTCTGGGTACCATCAGATCAAAATCACGCCGGAGGATAGAAGTAAGATGACCTTTGCAACTAAGTGGGGTTGTTTTCAGTACACTATAATTCCTTTCGAATTGAAGAATGCGCCTGCAATTTTTTCGCACGTAGTCATTGCTGCGTTCAAGGAATTTATTCATAAGTTTCTGGAGGTGTACTTTGATGACTGGACTATGTTTGGGCTGGTAAAATGCCATGCTAGATACCTATCGAAGGTACTAGATCGCGCTCAATATAAAGAAGTGCCTGTTTTGTGTTCCTTTTGGGACTCTGTTGGGTCATGTGGTTTGTAGTCAGGGACTAATGGTAGATCCCACGAAGATCGCAGTGATACTTAACTTGGAAGCACCGAGGAGTGTAAAATAGTTGCGCGCAACCTTAGGACATACTGGGTATTACAGGAAGTTTATCAAGGGCTATGCCCAAATCACCACGCCTATGGAGAAGCTGTTGAAAAAGGATGTCATGTTTTGTTGGAACGAGGACTGTAAGAAAAGCTTGGATGTATTGAAGGAAAAGATGGTCACCGCGCCGATTTTAGTCTTCTCGGATTGGAAGAAGGAGTTTCATGTACATGTCGATGCGTCATGTATAGCATTGGGAGCAGTGCTGACATAGGCTGGTAAAGGAGAATTGGATCATCCTATAGTGTTCACAAGCAGAAGGTTATCCAAGGCCTAGAAGAACTATTCCACCACCAAGCATGAGGGGTTAGCCATGTTATACGCACTCTAGAAGTTTAGACACTATTTGCTGGGTGGACATTTTAAGATGTACATGGATCATTTCGCGCTGAAATATCTAGTCAATACGCCTGTGTTGTGGGGGAGAATCTGAAGGTGGTTTTTTTTATTCCAGGAGTATGATTTTGAAGTCATTGTGAAGCCTGGATGCATGAACGCGAGACTAGACCATCTGCTATGCATCGAAACAGGGGAAGAGCCCACTAATTTGAAGGAGGAATTTCCTGACATGTAGCTATTTCCAGTACGCATCACAGATGGTCATTTTTAAGATATCATACACTTCCTAAATCCTGGAACTGCCCCGGAAGGATACACCATCCAGGAGAAGAAGGAGTTAGTGGTGCGCACGGCAAACGTTTCTGTCATTGCTAGGCATCTGTACAAAATGGGGTCTGATGAAATATTGTGACGATATGTACAATAGTTTGAAAGAAGTGGTATCCTCGTGGATGCTCATGGGGGTGTCGCGGGAGGTCATTATGCAGGAAGAGAAATCGTGCAGAAGATTCTACGCGTAGGGTTGTGGTGGCCAACCCTCCATCAGGCTTCAAAAGCTTACTACAAGGTGTGTGATGTATGTCAAAGGATGGGCAGGCCATCGCAGAGGGATGAGCTGCCTCGGAATCCGCAGATGACGTTAGAACCCTTTAAGAAATGGGCAATAGATTTTGTGGGACCCATTCAGCCCCAACTGAAGAAGACGGGAGCATGGTACATTATCACCGCGACTGAGTATTTGACTTGATGGGCGGAGGTATAGCCTGTGAAGGATTGCACAAGCGCAACTGCTACGAAGCTCCTCTTTGAGTATGTACTGACGCGATTTGGTGTCAAAATATTTTGATGAGTGATCGCAGTATGCACTTTCTGAATGAGACAATCAGTGAACTGATGGAGGAATTCCAGGTATATCACCAGAAGACCATGTCTTATCACCTGTAGGCTAATGGGATAGTGGAAGCATTCAATAAGGTGCTAGAAACCATGCTAACCAAGGTTTGCAATGCTCAGCGAAGTGATTGGGACCTACGCATACCCGCAGTACTATGGGCCTATCGGACGACATGAAAGAAGTTGACTTGATAGACACCCTTTAGGCTTGTATATGGCGTTGAAGCAGTGATGCCCATGGAATACATTGTGCCTAGTCTACGTATAGCGGCACTCACGAGTATGACAGATCGCGGAGCACTGGAAGAAAGGCTCGCATAGCTGGCTAAGCTTAAGGAAGAGATATTTCTGGTTGGATTTCACCAACAGGTCCAAAAGTAGCTCAAAAAAGCATGGCATGATTGGCACATTAAGTTGCGCACCTTTAAGGTAAATGACCTGGTTTTATTATATGAAAATAAGTTTGACAAATTTCCAGGGATGTTCAGAATGCATTAGTTAGGGTCCTATGTAATTAAGGAAATTACCAATGGTGGAGCGGTTCAGTTGGTTAAATTGAATGGAGTTCCCTTCTTAGGAAAGGTGAATGACAGCAGATTGAAGCCATACATCGGTGGTTCATCCATGTGACTATATGAGGGTAGCATAGTCTTAGCGCTCCAAGCAGCTGAAAGGAGGTGCAGGACTATAAACTACACTGCCCAGGTTGGGGAGATGTGTGATTGGAGGATTATGCAAAGCAAGGAAGTGTCATAGGGTTCGTGACGACGTGGGAGCTGCGCTACCCATGGAGAAATTGCACAGGTCAGCCAGAAAGTGACCATTAAAGTCACTGTTCATGATTTGACAGCATAAATGCGGCCAAATGGAGTGGGCAATCGGCCTCTAAGACAAAATTTATGGGTCAGATCCTTGAAAATATGCTGCTAATCTAGTATTAATGAAGTGAATGTGGTGGGAATGGTTGGATTTGAATTCAAAATATCCTATAAATTACAAGTGGCTGCCCAGCGAAAAACACTTGGCATTTTGAGAATTGAGTTGTTGAGCTCTCAGGTGCACATGAACCGAGAATTCTTCGAAGCTCTAATAGCGAGTTCAGCGTTTGAGCAATTACCAGAGATGACACAAGCACTGTTGAATAGCATCATGTCGATACCTGCAACAGCTATGGACATCGAAGCAGTGACAACCAAGCAGGATATGTCGGAAGTGGTTAGGGAGGCAAAAGAAGTCGCTCCAGAGTTTTTCGAAGTATTAGCGGAAGTCCCCAAATCACCATAGACACCGAGACCGACGACCCCAACCAAGGAGAGTGCGAAGGATAAAAAGGGCAAGCAGTCTGCAACATCGGTGCATGCATCGCCAAGAAGAAATCGACCGAAGGACAAGCCCACCACACAAGAGAAGGGCAAAGCCATCAATCTAGAGCCGGAGGAGGAGGAAATAGAAGACATCCTAATGGATGATGAGGACTTTGGGATAGATGTGGAGGAAGTTGAAGCCTAGGGTGTTGACCCTATCACTCGGTTGCCTGAGTACGTCCCTCCATGCAAGGGCAAGACTAAGGTGCCAAAAGATATTGATGAGAGCAAGGTCCCCTTGCAAACCCCTCTGCTGTCGGATGAGATTGTCTTTGAAGGACCACGCTTGGGGCAGGTTCCTCTATTAAAGCTCAAAGACTGGGACCTAGCTGACCATGAGAAGTTCCTGCACTTGGCAACCGAGCAGCTAATGTGCCACATTATTGACACAACCACCGGGATGACCACATTAGAGCCGCAGAAGTGGCTCAGAGGAGTAGACAAGGCAGGTATGCTCAACCTGCTATGGGTGTCGCACTACAACTGCACCCCAATTACAGTCTTGGTCATCAAGCAGCTGCTATGCTTGGTGCATGATGGGTGTCTATGGCTGGAGGAGCCAATACCCATCACCGACAGATTGATCCATAGGGTCATGCGGTTGCCCTACACAGGAGAAAATCTGCCCATGATATTTAGCGGAAAAGTTGGCAAGCAGGCCCTCACGGAGGCCATGAAGGAAAAATTTAAGCTTGTGAAGAAGCCGCGGGGCTATGCCATCTCCAGTATTAGTGACCCTATAGTAAATGTGGCCATGCAGATTTTGGCCGGGAAGGTGATGCGGAAGTGTCACACCGATGAGGTGCCCGCACCTGTCATCACGTTAGCAGCCCACTGCATTGAAGGAGTCCAATTCAATTGGGTGCACTATCTCTGCGATGTGTTCCTTGTGAACTACCATGAGGCACAGGAGCTCAACAAGACATTTCATTATGCATGGCTCTTGCTGTCTATTGTGCTAGTAGCATGGGAGCTTCCAGAGAATAGTAAATTCCCCTCAGTCGCATGAGACATACTAGAAGCAGCAAAGTACGCTTCGCTGTGGGTGACCAAGGATGCGCAGCGCATCAAAGATAACAAGATCTTCTGGATCTTGATGGAGATGAACGTCTGCATGACCATCAATTGCAAATCATGGTTGTCGCCAATGGTGTTTGCCAACCTGCAAGGCTACAAGAGTTTAAGGCAGATTTTCACCATGTGTCCATCCGAGCACGGAAGGACCCTGAGCAGACATGGTACGACTTGCGTTACCTGGCAACGGATGATGCCATTGATGTAGTACTTGATCGTTGGCTGGCAGAATGGCGTACTACAACAGACTTGGTGGTGGGAGCAAGCAAGTCCACTGCGCAATGCAAGAAGGAGGAGGCCAAGCTCAAAATGACGCAGCTGGCTGAAAAGAGAAAGAAGGAGGTTGTTTACAAGGCCTAGGCAGAGTGCAATGCCGCTTAGTAGACAAAGAAGAAAACAGGTGGAACAAAGCAGGGCTCTGACAAAGGTGCGAGGTCACCTTCACCCGAGACAGAGGAAGAGATGGATGAGCAGACAAAGCAGCACGACACGGACCCACAGGAGACATCCGCCCGCATCAAGTGTCCAAGGGAGAAAGAGAAAGGAGGGTCGAGGAAGAAATCCAATGCCACTAAGATATCGTTGGACCCAATCACCCTCACAGAGGGCGACTTGCATGAAATTGGAGACACGGTGTGGGATGTCACCGCGGAGGCCCTACAATAGTTTGAGTAGCAGCAAAAAATAATATTGGGGGCCATCCAGATCGGTCTGAAAGAGTGGCAAACCCGTGTGTCACAGGCTAGCACAGTGTCCACCAGCCTTGCTATTAGCACTTCAGAAGCTGCCAAGATGCTAGGCGCGAAGGTCTCCAGTGTGATAGTGTTGCCCGATGGAGCACTGACCATGGAGAATGAAGCTAATAGGCCCACTGTCAGCACCCTTAAGGGAGTAGGGTTGAATGTGGCAGCACTCCCTGGTGAGGCACTCCACCCATTGTAGGATGGAGTAATCATGGAGCTGAGGGCCTGCAAGGACCGCACCCTATAGGTGATCAGCGAGCAGAGAATTAATAACAAACAGATGGCCCTACAGAGAGACTCTGCCATCGCTATCGTGATCAAGATAACCGACCAGAACAAGCATATAATTCACGTCATGTAGGAAGCATGCTAAATGGTCCCACAATTGGCCATTCCGGAGGAAGAACCAGTCGAGGTGCGCATCGGCAAGCTGACTACAAGGGTGCGTGACGCTCGCACAAAGATGGCTAGGGTTCAGCTAGAGTTGAACCTATAGATCACTGAACTATAGTTGAATGCCCAGCCCTCAACACCACCAGAAGTAAAGGAGTAGCATGCAACCACTATCGCAGAAGCAATAGCAGTAGTCGACAGTTTAGTAGCAGACTGCACACAACTTTTTGAACAGTCATTCGAGGTCCTGACAAGCTTGCAAGAGGACCCTAATGTAGAGCGGATGGAGACAGAAGCACGAGAATTGTAGCAACGCTATAATGAGGTCAAAGGCATAGCATGAACCGTCGCACTCACACAGAGACTGGTAAAGCTGTAGGAGGCCAAGAAGTTGAAAGAACAGGTATATGCAGCACAACACGAGGCAGTTCTGAAGGCATGACTGAAGCCCTAGTTGGCTGAGGCTTATGCGGTTACGACCTCTATTGAAGGAAATCTTGCAACTCTACAAGCAACTCAGTAAAAGTTTCAGGCTGACAGCTCAGGAACAGTAATCGAGTAGATGGTTGAAGAAGAGAAGCAGGGGGCCGCACAGTGCACTGTCGAGGTCATGGCCATACAGGTTGAGATGGGAGGTCTTCACATTAAACTCTTCGTGCCCACCGAGTGACTCAAGGGCGAGTCACGATGTTTGTGTTGGGGGCCTGTTGGGAACGGGATCCCCTAAGGACATTTTTGGGTCTAAAATCCCATGTTTTGGGTCAAGTTTTGTAATAAAGTTGTAAAGTCTCTGCATTTTGTGGTCATAGAGTGCGAAGGTGTCATGAGTCATAAAGGGTTGTCCGTCTTTATTTTGGAAAGTGAAAATTTGGTTGTACGAACCATGGGATTGTATAAAAAGAGCTAAGTAAGCTCTAATTAGTCAAGAAGTCTTTAGCGAAGAATGGAGTGAAGGGTCTTGATAGCAAATTCTAAGTGTTTCGGGTCTTAACATAGGTAGAGGCTCTACAGCTGAGTGCGCAAAGGCCTAGGGTAGAAGGTCGTAGCTGAGTGCACGGACCCATGCCACTGTGTGCGTAGGGCGGATAGAGTCTATAATAATCTGAAGATATCAATAAAGAGAAGTATTCTACAATTCATGTGTATTTATTTCCTGTTAATACATCTTGTCATATTGTGTATGGATTTCATTTACAATGCTTATGTGATGCGCAAATGTATGTAATTATGTTGGTTAATTGAATGCAAGTAAGAATATCTGTTTAGGTGGTGCTAACTTGTAGGTTTTAACCCTATACATAAATTACCTGCATACGAATTCTAAAACACAGAAAATAAACAATGCGAGATCATAACACATAAAACACATATACACAGAGATTTTCCCCTAGATCCCAAAACCAGGACTACCAGCTTGATTTTTCATTATGTTCCTTTCAATGTTACAATACATATTTATACATGCCAAAGCATCCAATACCATGGACTGAAAACCATCACGTCCAATACCATGGACTGAAAACCATCGCGTCCAATACCATGGACTGAAAACCATCGCGTCCAAAAAACATGTGCGAAAATCATGCACAAAACCATAGGTGGGTCTGCCCAACCTAACATAGGGTCCAAACCCAAAATTTTCTGGGGCGCTGCCCTGGACCCCATAAAGTGGGGTTACGGGTGCACCTCAAACCCCCTGTGACCTCCCCCCCTCTAACCCACGGTTAACTACATGGGCTAGTCATGGAAAGAATATAACACAACCCAACATTCTCCCACTTGTTGTTTTCTTTCCACAGGGGGCCACAAGAGAGTTTAATCATTTATCCAGCCCTAAAATGCCCATTGTCTCTCTACACCAAGAGAACTTCTCAGAGCTCACAGATTTTGTCAATGCATCTACAGTATTCTTCAAAGTGTCCACCTTTACCAACAACATCTTTTTGTCTTCTATCATATCCCTCACAAAGTGATACTGAACATCAATGTGCTTTGTCTTTGAATGATATGCGGTGTTCTTTGCCAAGAAAATTGCACTTTGGCTGTCACTGTCTATCCTTATAGCTCCTTGTACTAAACCCATACTTGAACACAATCTCTGCAACCAAATTGCTTCCTTGCTTGCATGAGTGGCTGCCATGTATTCTTCCTCTGTAGTTGATAGTGCCACTACAGATTGTTTCTTACTCATCCAACTGACTGCACCTCCAAATAGGTTAAACACATATCCACTTGTAGATCTTCTGTGGTCCAGATCTTCAGCCCAGTCTACATCAAAAAAGCCACGAATGTTGAGATTGCGATAAGATGATGGAGCTTAGTGAAAAGAGTCGCCTTCACTAAGTGGGCCCGCATGAAAATTATGGCACAAGTTCTATTTTTAGATCCCAGCAGGGATGATCACAGTAGGAGTGACCATAGCAGGGATGATCACAGCAGGAGTGACCACAGCAGGAGTGATCACAGTAGGAGTGACCACAGCAGGAGTGATCACAGCAGGAGTGATCAAAGTCTATTTTTAGACTGGCTGTCCAAAATAGAAAAGTCAAATATTATTGTCTCATAATAATATTTGGACTATAAACTTGATCTTATTCTCTTGGAGCACCTCAGTTTGAGCTATAGATGTGGTCCATGCAGCTGTCAGAAGGAAGTATGCTTTTCTTATGAGTCAGTTGAGTTGTTGCATGCATGACTTCGGTTAGAACTCAATCAGTTGAGTTTGGTGGAGTTGATTGTGGAGTTGATGGAGTTGTGTTCAGTTTGACTTGGTTAAACTAGTTGTAGTTAGTCTAACTGCAAATAGACTAATGATGAGTTGTTAAACTAATTATTAACTCATAATACAACTATATAATACATCAGTTAACTCAGTTGCATGTCAGTGCATGTTCAGTTCAGCAGGGACAGGTGTTAGAGAATCAGATTGCTATCAGTTGTGACTATAGTTGTGCATCAGATCTTGCACAATCAAGGGATTGAGTATGCCAATGAGTTTGCTCATGTATTTGCCTAGTATTATAGCCTCTGCTCACGTCTAACATAGTGTGAGTGATTCTTTGGAGGTGAAATACGAGTTTGGTAAACCATTCTCATTCATTCTTGAGCAGGTATTGAGCAGTGGAGGCAGGCAAGCAGTGGAATAGATTTGGAGATCAGATCTTAGCTGTATTGTGTGTAACAGGTGGAGCTGGCACTGGATTGCTTGTGATAAGCATCGTACTTTGTAATGTTACATGGTCTCAATCATTAATATACAGATAGTTGGGGTTTTTAGCGAGATGCTTTCCCCGGGTTACATACTGTGTTAATGTGTGAATGCTCTTGATGTTTTATTGTTATTGATGCTGCTATATTGATGATCAACGTAGAGGAGCTTATGTATTGTGTATGTATTCCGCAATAGTACATGATCAGGATAATCTCTGTTAAATATGTGTTAAATTATTCAAAATTTCTACAACGAATATCCAACATTCTGTTCAATCCTGATCTTCCTTGGTAGCACAAACCATAATCACTAGTGCCATGCAAATACCTGAAAACCGCTTCACTGTTGTTCAGTGCTCCTTCCCTGGTTTTGAAATAAACCCACCCAATACTCCCACTCCATGTGCAATGTCTGGTCTAGTACAAACCATTGCATACATCAGGCTACCAACTGCACTTGCATATGGAACACGGGACATGTCCTCTTCCTCTTCTTGTGTCTTGGGACACTGTTCAGCAGATAACCTCACACCTACAAGAATAGGAACCTTCACCGGTTAACTATCCTGCATATTAAACCTCTGCAGTATTGTCTTGACATACTTCCTCTGGTTTAACCAGAGCTTCCTCTTTGCCCGATCTCTTTTAATTTCCATGCCCAAAATATAGTTTGTAGCACCAAGATCTTTCATGTCGAATTTGGAGGATAATTGGGTCTTCAAATCCTGGATAATTTCTTTGTCATTTCCAACCAACAACATATCATCCACATACAAGACCAAATAAATAACATTATCACCAGTTAATTTAAAATATACACAGTGATCTGCTTTGCTTCTAGTGAAGCCAAGTCCCCGTATAAATGTATCAAATTTTTGATACCACATCCTTAGTGACTGTTTTAACCCATACAGAGACTTTTTTAACTTGCATACCAGTTCTTTCTTACCCTTCACCGCAAAGCCTTCAGGTTGCTTCATGTATATTTCCTCTTGCAGATCCCCGTGAAGAAATGTTGTCTTCACATCCATCTATTCTACCTCAAAATCAAAAGCAGCAACAACAGATAAAAGTAATCTAATAGAAGTTACCTTGGCAACAAGAGAAAAAATATCACCAAAATCAATTCCCGGAACCTAGGAATAACCCTTTGCTACCAACCAAGCTTTGTATTTCTCCACTTTTCCTTCTGCATTTGTCTTCTTTTTCAACACCCATTTGCTGCCAATGGGTTTCCTTCCAGCCGGCAAATCCACCAGATCCCAAGCCTCATTTTTGTGCAAAGATGCCATTTCATCAACCATGGCCTCTTTCCAGAGTTTTCCATCCTCTGAATCCACTACTTCCTTCACAGTTCTGGGATCATCATCAATGACAGACAAAGCAAAATTTGAACATAAAGCAGATGGAATATACCTTTCTGGCTGCCTTCTTTCTCGAACTGATCTTCTCACAGCTGGAGTTTGTGGCTCTTCATCTTCTGATTCCTCCTCTGTTGTAGAGTCTGATTCTTCCTCCTTTAGCTCAAACTCTATCTTCTTAGGTTCCTTTGGTTGGACTTCATGTTTAATAACATCTTTTACCTCTCTGAACACCACATCTCGGTTGTACACAACCTTCCGTGTGACTAGGTTCCAAAGCTTATAACCCTTTAAACCATCCTTATACCCAATAAAGATGCACTTTTCATATTTACTATCCAACTTGGTTCGTTTCTCCTTTCAAACATGTACATATGAATTACATCCAAATACCCTCAGATGTGAAAGAGAGGGTTTCTTACCAGTCCATACCTCTTGTGGAGTCTTATCCTCCAACGCTGATGAAGGTGACCCGTTAACCAGGTAACATGCAGTATCCACCGCGTTTGCCAAGAATTCCTGTCCTAACTTGGCACCACTGAGCATGCTTCTTGCCCTTTCCATCAACGTCCTATTCATTCTTTCTGCAACTCCATTTTTTTTACGAGAGATTTTTCGATGTAAATCACAAAATATATCATTTGTCGACACGTTTCGAACCAACCAGTGTGGTTCATCGTCAGGACAAGTTGAAGAAACAGATCCAACTTTGCATGTTAAATAGTCTGAGCAGAGCCTCCAACGGCTAACATGACCAATGGCTAATTTTGACGATGAACCACACTGGTTGGTTCGAAACGCGTTGACAAATGATAGATTTTGTGATTTACGCCGAAAAATCTCTCATAAACTTGATATGGATCACAAAAGCCTCAATTCAATAATTGAACTCCATTTTGCTGAGGTGTATATGGAGTAGTCTTCTGCCATGCTTTACCACACTTCTTGCAGAATTCTTCAAATTCCCTATTGCAAAACTCTCCACCATTATCTGTCCTCAACACCTTTATCTTCTTCTTTGTCTGGTTTTCCACTAGAGCCTTAAATTCTTTAAACCTGTCAAAGACTTCAGATTTCTTCTTAAGGAAATATATCCATGTATTCCTTGAGAAGTCATCTATAAATGATACATAGTACACAGACTTACCCAGTGATGGAACCTTCACAGGTCCAAACACATCACTGTGCACAAGCTCTAATATATGTTTCGCCCTCTTACCACCAGAGGGGAAACTCACCCAATTCTGCTTCCTGTATACACAATTTTCACAGAAATCAAAATCTAGAGAGCTATTACTCATACCTTCTACCATATCTTTACCATGAAGTATTCGAAGGCCCTTCTCTCCAATATGTCCAAGCCTTTGATGCCATAGCATGGTCTTCTCTCCAAAGACCACTAGATTTTCTACTCCACTTTCAGGAACCAGAGAACTATTGAACCCATCAATAATAGTGCTACCTTGAAGCTTGTACAGAGTTCCAATCCGAACTCCCCGCATCAATACCAATGCCCCCGAACCATCTTGCAGGTATCCTTCTCGAACACTATTTTTACACCTGCATCATCCAGCTTGCTAACAGAAATCAGATTTCTGGCTAATGCAGGAATATGTAGAACACCTGGAAGCGTTCTAACCCTTCCACCTTGCAATTTCAACTTTACTTTTCCGTGACCAACGATTCTAGCCTTCTTGTCATCCCCCAAGAAGACATCACCACCATCATATTTCTCATACTCACAGAACCACTCTCTATGGGGAGTGAAGTGAAAGGATGCACCTGAGTCAATCAACCATGCCTCATGATCTACATGTGTACTTGAAGAAGCCAAGTACACATTTCCACCTTCATCTGAGGTGGTTTTCGCCTCTGCAGAAGGAGCCTCATCAGATCCCTTTCCTTTGTCAGGACCTTTAGATTTATAGTCCCTTTTGTAGTGCCCTTCCTTTCCACATTTCCAGCACACCACCTTTACAGGTTTTCCTGGAGATTTATATCTCCCTTTAGGTTTAGATCTCCCACTCGATGACCTATTTTGTTTCTGTTCTGGGTTCGCCCTCATACAAACAAGGCATCACCATTTTGGCTTTCCATATTTTTCCGTCTCATCTCCTCCGTCAGCAAGGATGAGACTATTTCATCAAAATGCAAGGCAATTGCATGGTTACCTATCACAATAACCAGACTATCCCACGAATCCGGTAGAGAACAAAGCAAACTGATGCACTTATCTTCATGTGAAATTTTAATATCAACAGATGCTAACTGACTTACCACAGTATTAAGTGCATTCAGATGCTCTATCACTGAGTCTCCATCTTTCATCCTCAAGTTATACAGCTTTTTCCGTAGGAACAGTTTATTCACCAGAGACTTAGATTGGTACAAAGTCCCTAACTTGTCCCACAAAGCCTTCATTGTAGCTTCCCCTGATACTCCTATTGATTTAGTACCCGAATCTACCGTGATCCACTGATCTTTATCCACCAACAGATCCTCCATCTTGAGTTTCCACAACTCAAAACTCTAACCATTAAATTTGTCAATCTCTATCTTTCCACTGCTCGCCATCTTCTTTCACCACCAAAATCGATCTCGCAGATCTCCCACTAAACAAGGTCTACCACAGGCCTGAGCGAAACCCCTCAGCAACAAAGGCATCCCCTTGAAGCCAAAACAGCTTTGATACCAAATGTAGGTTTTTAACCCTATACAGAAATTACCTGCATATAAATTCTAAAACACAGAAAATAAACAATGTGAGATCATAACACATAAAACACATATAAATAGAGATTTTCCCCTGGATCCGAAAACCAGGACTACCAGCTTGATTTTTCATTATGTTCCTTTCAATGTTACAATACTTATTTATACATGCCAAAGCATCCAATACCATGGACCGAAAACCTTCACGTCCAATACCATGGACCGAAAACCATCGCGTCCAATACCATGGACCGAAAACCATCGCATCCAAAAAAAATGTGCGAAAATCATGCACAAAACCATAGGTGGGTCCACCCAACCTAACATAGGGTCCAAAAGCAAAAAAATTTGGGGCGCTATAGCTGACCCCATAAAATGGGGTTACGAGTGCACCTCAAACCCCCTGTGACCTCCCCCCCTCTAACCCACGGTTAACTATGTGGGCTAGTCGTAGAAAGAATATAACACAACCCAACATAACTATGAATGTTTAGTAAGTTAAGAAAAACACTTAAGATAACTTGGGAACTGGTGCAATATGCTGTTATAGCAACGTGAAAGTACCTGGACCGTAGGCTAGGTCTGCATGAAGGTCGATTGTACTCTTTCGCAGAGGTACTGAAGGGCAGAGTAAAGGGCTAGACTGGCAGAGCCTGAGAGTTTAGCGACCTGCATGAAAGCAAGAACAGGGGGTATAAATTGACATCATGACCATCTCAAGGTGTGGAAACTTGGTTCCAACATGCCCCCATACTGCTTTGGGTGAGACTTTGGTCCGCACTCTGCGAGCTGATGCCGAAAAGGCCAGTAGTGTAGGGATTTGTTTGGCTAACTAACACTAGACCTGGGTCAGGCCCCCTGTAGCCAACAAATGGGATCAGCTAAGATACTACGACACTATGTGCCCAATTTTGAATGAAGTAGTATCCTAGCTGAAGCTTATGGAGGAGCTAAGGGAGGCCATTATGCAGCAAAAGAAACAGCGCAGAAGATTTTACGCTCTGGGTTGTGGTGGCCAACCTTGCATAAGGATTCCAAAACATATTGTAGGGCGTGTGATGCATGTCAGAGAACTGACAGGCCATCACAGAGGGATGAACTGCCTTTGAATCTGCACATATCATTGCAGCCATTCAAGAAATGGGAAATTGATTTTGTAGGGCCAATTTAGCCTCTAGGAAAGAAGACGGGTGCACGGTACATCATCACCACGACCTAGTATTTAACTAAATGGGCTAAGTCGTAGCCCGTGAAGGACTGTATTGGGGAAACAACAACAAAATTTCTGTTTGAATATGTGTTGACTAGGTTTGGAAGTCTGAAGATTTTAATGAGAGATCGCAGTACACATTTCCTTAATGAAACAATCAGCGCACTGACATAGGAGTTCCAAGTTTATCATTAGAAGAGTATGCCATATCATCCTCAAGCCAATGGTATGGTTGAAGTGTTTAATAATATATTAGAGAACACGCTAACAAAGGTTTGCAATGTGCAAAGGAATGATTGGGACGTGCACGTACTAGCTGCGTTATGGGCCTATAGAACTACTTGTAAGAATCTTATGGGTCTGACACCATTTAGATTGGTCTATTGTGTAGAGGCTATGATGCCTATGGAGTATATTGTGCCTAGTCTATGCATAGTGGCATTCACCGGGATGGCAAACTGCGAAGCCTTAGAAGAGCAGCTCACGCAACTGATAGATCTTGAGGAAGACAGATTTCTGGCTGGATTCCATTAGGAGGTTCAGAAGGAACGGGAAAAGGCATAGCACAATCGGCACATCAAACTGTGCACCTTCAAGGTAAATAATTTAGTTTTATTATATGACAGTAACTTTGATAAATTTCCAGGAAAATTTCAGATGCATTGGCTGGGGCCATATGTGGTCAAGGAGATTACTGATGGTGGAGCAATTCAGCTTGTGAAATTGAATGGAGATCCATTTCCGGAAAAGGTAAATATCAGCTAATTGAAGCCATACACCGGGGATTTGGCCCGATGAATACATGATGGTAGCATAGTCTTAGCACTCCAGGCAGCTACAAGGAGGCACGGGACTATAACCTACACTACTCGGGTTGTAGAGCTGCGCAACTGGGTCTCTGCACGAAACAGGAGGATGTCAAAGTACTAGAAGAAGCGCAAAGGGAGTTGTGTTACAGGGGTGGAGACCACTAGCCAAAAAGTGATTGTTATCATCATTATTCATGATTTCACTACCAGAAGATGGTTAGGAGGAGCGGGCGATTAAGGCATTTAAGGCTGAAATCAAGTGTGAAATCTTTGGAAATCTACCACCAATATCACATTTATGGATGGATTTTGGGGGAAATAGTCGAATTTCAATTCGAATTCGCCTAGAAATTACAAATTGGCCATCCGACGAGAAACACATTGCATTCTGAGAATTTCGTTGTGCTGTCTGTTGTGCATGAACCGTGAATTATTTGAGGATTTTCTTGCAAGCCCCATCTTCACTTAGTCTTCTGAGTCAGACAAGAAGCTTATCCTAGGACTAGGTCCCACAGAAACTGTAAGCACTGGAGAGACTGTTGCCTCTGAAGGAGCTGCCCCTGAGATTGTGAGTATGGAGGTTCTAGAAACCGTGCCTATGGCACTGAGGTCACCTAGGCCGAAGCCTATGCTGACAAGGGAGGTCCCCAAGCCGAAGAAGGATAAGAAGAAGAAGTCGATGTCGGTGCGTGAGTCACCGAGGAAACATGCAGCTAAACAGGTGCAATGGAAAGAAAATCTGAGCGCGAAGGAGAAAGGGAAGGTGGTAGACATGGAAGCAGAGGAGGACATGGAAGACATAGATATTGAGGGGGTAGACCCTATTTCAAAGCTTCCAGAGTATATCCCTCCGCGCCAGGGCAAAGTAAAAGTATCGAAGGACCTAGATGAGGGACAGTTCCTCCTTAACACACCCCTGTTACTAGAGAACCTACCCTTTGAAGGTCTGTGCTTGGCATGGATCACACATCTAAAGCTGGAAGATTGGGATTTGGCAGACCTCGAGAGGTTCCCCCACCGGGTGACAGACACCTTCATGAGGAGCGTGTTCTATAAGGAGTTTGGTGTCACCGTGCTAGAGCTGGTGGTTGTTGAACCTGCTGTGGGTGCCTCACTACCACCGCACTCTGATCAATTTGACTATCATTAAGCAATTGTTGTGCCTAGTGCATGATGGGTGCATGTGGTTGAGTGAGCTGATACCAATAACCGATATGTTGATCCATCGGATCAAATTATTGCCTCATTTAGGACTCAATCCTGCCAGGGCATTTGGTGGAAAGACGAGCAAGCACGACCTCATTGAGAAAATGAAGGACAATTTTAAGCTTGTCAAAAAAGTCACGCAGGTATTCCATTACCAGCATTACTGACCCCGCGGTGAAGGTGGCTACTCAAATTTTGGTTGGTAAAGTGATGAGAAAGTGTCATGTGGATGAGGTGCCAACACCAGTGGTCTCTTTGGCAGCTCAGTGCATGGAGGGTGTACAATTTAACTGGGCGCGCTACCTGTGCAGTGAGTTCCTCGCAAACTGCAGAGAGGCACAAGACCAAAGTAAGACCTTTCATTATTCATGGCTATTACTCTTGATTGTGTTGGTTGCATGGGAGTTGCTGGAGGACAGCCAATTTCCTCCAGTCGAGACAGATTTACCAAAAGCAGCCAAGTTTGCTTCTCTATGGGCCACAAAGGATGTTGTTTGGGTTCGAGAAAGAAAAATATTTTGGGTACTGATGGAGGAAAGCATCCGCGCAGCCATCAACCAAAAGTCATGGTTGTCACCAACCGTGTTCGAGTAGTTGTCGGGGTACGTGGAGTTCAAGGTGAACTTCCACCATATTTACATCTGGGTGCGCAAGGACCCGGACTAGAAATGGTTTGACTTACCCTACATGGGCACGGATGATGCGATTGGAGAAGTCATCAAGCGTTGGCCAGCAAATTGGCACAATCCATCCGATGAGGCCGCCGGGGCTAGCAAGTCCGCGGACAAGCAGAAAAAGGAAGCAACCAGATGGAAGGTTCAACAGTTGGATGAGAAGAGTAAGAAGGAGACGAAGGAGAAGGCCAGAGCAAAAGCAAACGACGCCCCAAAATAATAGGTAGAACAAGAGGAGTGCGGCTCCGACAGAAGTCAGAAATATCCTTCACCCCAAACAGAGGAAGATGAGCAGTCAGATCAGGGCAGTGGAGATTAGCAGGAAAGTACTCCCTTCTGGGTGAAGCAGTATAGGGAGTAGGAGAAGGAAGGACCGCGCAAGAAGAAAAAGTCCTCTAAGTCATCACTATATCCAATTACCCTGACAAAGGGCGACTTGGATGATATTGGAGATAAGGTGCAGGACACAAAGCAGAACTGTTGCAGTAGTTTGAGAAGCAATAGAAGCAAGCATTGGTTGCCATACAGTCGATTCTATGCGAGCTGTAGATCCAAACAACTAGACTTCAAGCCGGTGCAAGACAGAGCAATGCGACATCCACCAGTTTGGAACACGGGACCACTCAAGCAGAAGAGTTGGTTCGGACAATGGATCTCCGAGCAATCACACTGCCTAATGGTGCTTTCAATGTGGAGGTTTCCACGGGCAAGGTAATTGTTAGCACTTTGAAGAATGTGGGCCTCAACTTGGCCATGCTCCCTAGTGAGTTCCTTCACACATTACAAGCAGGTGTGATCACAGAGCTTAAGGCCTGAGACCAGTGCGCGCTAAGCATGATCAGTGAATATAATGTTAACAATGAACAATTTTTCGTTGAGAAGACAATAGCACTAGAAGCATGGAAGAAATTGTAGGAACAGAATGAGAAGACTACATCCATGGTGGCCGAGGCATGCAGGAAAGTCCCTAAACTGCATATCCTAGAGGAAGCACCGATGGATGCCAAGATCAGGAAATTCGATGCAGGCGTGCATAAAACAAAAACAAAAGTGGTCAAGATTCAGTTTGAAATAACTTGAAGATAACAGATATTGAGTTGAAGTCATAGCCTTCAACTCCACCAGAGGTCAGAGAACAGCGCGAGGTAGTTGTAAAGGATGGAGTCGCCGCAGTAGATGTCGTGGTGGCAGATTGCACCGCGCTCTTTGAGCAGTCCATGGAGGTAGTCACGGTGCTCTAGGAAGATCCTAACCTACAGAGGTTGAATACGGAAGTCCATGAATTACAACAATAGTATGATGAAGCAAGAGCGACGGTGTGCACCGTCTCTATATCACAGCGACTGGCCAAGCTTCATGAGGCAAAGCCATTTCTCAAATGGGTGGAGGTAGCGCAAAGGAAAGAGGTGGTCCTTAAGGCCAAATTGGGACCTTGGCTGGATGAGGCCTATGTTATCTCTTCCATCATTGAGGAGAAGCTGGCAAGCCTACATAGCACACAATAGAAGATAAAGGAAGACAGTGCAGGACCAGCAACAAAGCAGCTGGTGGAGCATAATAGAATATAAAGGAAGACAGTGCAAGACCAGCAACAAAGTAGCTGGTGGAGCATAACAGAATATAAAGGAAGACAGTACAGGACTAGCAACAAAGCAGCTGGTGGAGTAGATCAAATAGGCAACCACGTAGAGCACGACTGAGGTACCAGTGGCACAGGTAGAGCTGGGAGGTCTCCGCAGTAAGATCTCCATACCAATATAGTGACTCGGGGGCAAGTCACAATATTTGTGTTGGGGGCCTGCTAGGATAGGGTCCCCTAGGTCCAATTTTGGGGCAAAAGCCAAAGTTTTGGGGCATAATGCCCAAGATTTTGTTATGTAAAGTGTAAAGTATCCACAAGCTATGGTCGCGGAGTGCATAGATAGTAAACTGTCATAAAGGGTTTTACCCTTCTTTTATGTAAGTTGTGTTGGCTTTAGTAGATCTACCCATGGTCCGTTGACCATGGGATTGTTTAAAAAGGAGATTCTTAGAGAGTCTAAGGCAGTTCATAAGTTCATGATAATGATGAAGATGAATGTAATGGGTCATTAGGAGTAAGAGAAAAGAAGTCTTAGAGTAGAAGAGAGGCTCTGTAGCTATGTGCACATAGGACTAGAGTAGAGTCTGCAACTGAGTGCGTGGACCCTTGCAGCTGAGTGCACAGGGAAGTCTTGAGTCTGTAAGAAGAACTAAAGTATCAATAAAGAGATTATTCTGGAAATATCTATGTTTTATCTATCTAGTTCTATTATGAATGAACGCGCTATTATGTTATGATGAATGATGGGTTTATGAATTAATATTGTATTGATGTGTGATTTTACATGATTTATATGGTCATATGAACACAAGTAATAATAACTTATGAATTAATATTGTATTGATGTGCGATTTTACATTATTTATATGGTCATATGAACACAAGTAATAATAACTATTTATAGGAAGAATATCTTGTTGCATGTTAATGTTATCAAACACTTAAGCAGGTATGGGTAAATACAGAACTAAGGGTAATTACAGAGGTGCGTAACTGGTTTATTCACTTGTTTAGGGTCTACGAAAGACAGTCGTAGACCTTCGCAAAGGTCAGAGGTTGACAAAGGGAATTTATATCGATAAGCCTTAAGGGCTTATCGATCTGCGCAAAGGTAGGTTTAGGGCACAAAACGATGTTACACTAATCTCTAGGTGCGGAAACTTGGTTTGGGCATCCCCCCATACTGCTTCGGGTGAGACTTCATTCCACGCTTCGCGGGTTGATGCCGAAAGGGCCAGTAGTGTAGGGATTTGTTTGGAAAACTTAACTCTGAACTTGGGTCAGGACCCACTAAGAAAACACCTAGTAATTAGAAACAAAGTCTACATTATCCCTATCTTGTACCCACTAGTCCTTGGGAAAGTATTTCCATGGATTTTGCGGGTGTTTTACCAAGACACATGAAGGGACATGACTACCTATTCATGGTAGTTGACAACTTCATCAAGATGTGTGCTCTAATGCCTTGTGAAAACACCATTAGTGGGTAAGGAGCAACAAACTTGTTCTCTAGACAAGTCAAGGTGAACTTTGGAATATTCAGGAGCATCGTTTCAAACAAGGACACAATATTTCTCAATGCATTATGGACTATGTTGTGGGAGAAGATGAACAAAGCTAAAGTGGAAAAAGTGGAGGAATCAACTCATAGGAGAATTTTATCAGTGGCACCCAATTTGCAAAATTGGGGTCTGAAACCTTTCAGGAGCAGTTTTAGGCATCAAATGAAATTTTAGGGGGTAAAAAATTTCCACTCAAGTGCCACACCTTTTTGCACTATTCTCCACCCAAATACCTTTCCAACGACATAAAAAACACCTCAACCATAGTTCGCATGCAAATTTATTCCACTCATAACATAATTCAAGAGGATGTCATGCCAACCCCCATTATCCATGGAAACTATGATAACCATGTGATCATGATGAAGAAGATGTTGGCAGCTTGACAATACTAAGAAGGGGGGTGAATCAACATTGTACTAATGGATCAATCAATTAAATTATTTTCCATTTTCTTTCATAATTTATTGAATCATTGATTAGCAGCACCAAATATAATAAACAATAATTAAACCATGAGAAACATATAAACATCAACACACATAAACATAAGAGAAGCAAACCATAAAACATATTCAGACAAGATATAAGGTGGAAACCATTCTAGGATAAAATCCACCATCTATGTTTCTCCGTTTACTTATTATTATTATTATTAAAATTATTCTCTTAAATCATGCACTAGCCACCACTAGTGTGAAAGCCCTGACTTACGATGCATGCGAGAAACCACTCACTCCAAACCACTACCTGATGGAATCCACAACCTCCTTAACTTTACAGGCCACTTATTGCTGGAACACACCACTCTCAATAGTTTCCTAGACCACCACCTGCTACAAGACACTACCTACTAGAAGCCACCACTCCCAATAGTTTCCCAGGCCACCACCTGGGGGAACCCACCACTCCCAAATTTTTTAGGCCACAATCTGAAGGAAGCCACCACCCCGTTATTCAACCAACCACGAATCAGCCACTAAAGGCCCCAACCTTCGAAATCTCATGACCACATTTCATCCATTTTCAAACTAGGGCCCATGATCCTTTGCACAAAACAAATGTGAGTCTCATTTCACAATTTTCATACTACACCCACTAAAACTCTATGCTCATCAACAATACAATATCAATTGTCTCAAACCCTCTGCAAGAAAAACATCTCTCTACAATACAATAACTTTCTCTGAATATTCTCATACAATCACTACATAAAATTATCTCATTACCCTAGCAAGCACTCACTAACATACAAACTCGAGCATACATATTCTAGGTTGCATCACTACATAAGTTTTATGGCTAATACAATGAAATAAATATAACTTCTTAAGCTATATTGAAACTCTGTCACCCTCCATACAACATCTACACCACAAAAACTACAACAACATACATTAGTCAAACTATGCATGACAATACATAGAAGCTACAACAATGCACTCATCAATAAACCCCTGCAACCACAACAAAGTTACAATGCATAATAATATTTCTGCATCATAATAGCTTTATCCATACTCTACCACATCCTTTGCTTAGGGTATGTTTTATGGATTCAAATATTATTCTTATTTATAGTATTCTAGGCGACTATTCTTGTTTGAACATTCATAAATATAGAATGTAGGAAAATATTTAATAAAAAACATGTAATTTACTATTATAATTGATAAGTTTTTGCAATATTATCCATTTAATAATATTTATCTAAACATTAGAATTTTAACCAAATGGGTGTATTATCTATCTATATATATATATATATATATATATATATATCTATATATATGTATGTATATATGTATGTATTTATTTATTTATTTTTATTTTTATTTTTATTTTCATTTTCATTTTTATTTTTATCTTTTTTTCTTCAGAAAATGTCCAAGAAATAGCCAATTAGTGAAGTTTCACCCATAAAATCTCCCCTACCTCTGCTTCATTCCATGAGCATTGGTACCTTTCAAACTCTTTCCCAGGTGACAGTCAACACACTAAAATTAACGCTCTCCATCTTTGCAATGTGCACTACATTCTTTCACTTTGTCACACATAACTCTATACTCCTGATCTCAGCACTCTTCTTCATTTTTCAGGGGTCTTACACACTCTCTATTTTTGGCATCACACTAATATATTATTTGGTGTAGATCATTGTTTTTCTTACCTCTGATGTGCACAACAACCACAAACAGATCACACTCCATACAATTTATCTGCTCTCCAAGTGCACTATCCACATCTCACACTATATAGCTTCTTAATCAATCCATAGGAGGCATATTTAACTTGTTCAACATACTAATTAAAATCTATCAAGCCACCACTATCACTAACTCAATAATCAATATCTTCACAGCTTTTTCTAGACCAAATCAAAATGCTTTAAGACCAAAGCAATCCACCAACGGATAATCACATCATCAATGTGTTCACACATAACCGTTAAAGACCAAATCAATGAGTTAACCATGACCAAGTCAACTGATACATTAAAGGCACAAGACACCCTGATTGCACTAATTCCTTGCAAAATTATAGTGGTATGTCCCTTCGTATTTCCTTTTCGCACCTGAAAAAGAGTGCCACATGAAGGAAACGATTAGCCTACAACAAATGTCGTGGGCACATAATAGCAAGAGCATGGAAGTAAAGCAGTGTCACTCTGTGACAATATCAATATTGCAGCAGTTGTTGTAACCGTAGAAAACACAAGTATCTTCAACCCAGCTTTACAATCTATGTTAGAATCCTTCTTCAACCACCTTTACAAGCACCTATACACCTCTACTAAACCTTTTTTCGATCTTTTTACCATCAATACAAGTCCACTAGGTTGTTGACATCAATGCCCTAACTGGTTGACTCATCTGCATGACATCAATTCCAACACCATGCTACCAACAATATCCCCCTTTGGCATTGATGGAAACCTACAACCACTCCACAAATTGATCATCATTCATTTCAAGTTGGCTAATCTCACTCTCTACCCGCAGCTAGCTCACTCTACCCCTTTGACTTCAACGGAAAAGGGTAATCATTCCTCACTAAAACACCATGTTGACACCAACTATACTCTACTGATACTAATTTTTTTATGATGAAGGATGATCAATTACATAACTCGTGCAAGATAATCATTAGGAACTAAGAATTTTGTTGCCTCCTGCAACCAACATGACACTATGCCAACACCATGAGCTCCCTTTTGTTGAACATGTATTGGGGCTATAATTAATACCTCCAAGATACTAGAAAACAATATTTTGATGCTCTTCAGTAAGCCTCCTTGCCACTTTCAAGAGACTACACCACTAGACCAAGGACCCACAACAACCCATCACCAAATAATGAACATATAGTACAAGGATTCATGAATGAAATATAGGGCTATAACAATGACTCCAAAACCCCATACATTGTTGTAACATGAATCATCTCTACAATGAATGTATGACACTAAGACTCACTCTCTTACACATGATTGAACAAAATGATAAGAAAGTACATACAGGGCTACTCAATGCACACAAAAGTTCTTACATGGAAAAAATAAATGCTCTCTACTTTTATTCATTCCAAATTAATCTTGCTCCCATACATGACTCATACTAGGGTTACTTACCCAACTAACAACGGTAACAAGAACAAGTACATAAAAGGTTGATTCACAACTTCTAAATCATGACTACAACCATGTGGATCTACTATGAAAGAATGAGTGAAAGAAATAAGAAATATAGTATGTAAGCCTTGAAACACTTATAGGTTTTAACCCTGTACAGAAATTACCTGCATACGAATTCTAAGACACAGAAAATAAAAAATGCAAGAGCATAACACATAAAACACATATACACAGAGATTTTCCCATGGATCCCAAAACTGGGATTACCAACTTCATTTTTCATTATTTTCCTTTCAATGTTACAATACATACTTATACATGCCGAAGCATCCAACACCATGGACCAAAAACCATCGCATCCACAACCATGGACCGAAAACCATCGCGTCCAAAACCATGTGTGAAACTCATGCACAAAACCATAGATAGGTCTGTGTTACCTGCACCCCTCAAACCCCCTGTGACCCCCCCCCCCCCCCCCCCACTACGCAATCAGCGAAACGAAGGGGGGGATCCGCTCCCATTCTAACCCTCCCTTAACTATGTGGGCTAGTCGTGGAAAGAATATAACACAACCCAAGATTCTCCCACTTGTTGTTTTCTTTCCACAAGGTGCCATAAGAGGGCTTAGTAATTTATCCAACCCTGCAATGCCCATTGTTTCTCTACACCAAGAGAAATTCTCAGAGCTCATCTTATTTTGTCAATGCATCTGTAGTGTTCTTCAAAGTGCCCACCTTACCATCAACACCTTTTTGTCTTCTATCATATCCATCACAAAGTGATACTGAACATCAATGTGCTTTGTCTTTGAATGATATGGAGGGTTCTTTGCCAAGAAAATTACACTTTGGTTGTCACAGTCTATCCTTATATCTCCCTGTACTAACCCCATACTTGAACACAATCTCTGCAACCAAACTGCTTCCTTGCTTGCATGAGTGGCTGCCATGTATTTTGCCTCTATAGTTGATAGTGCCACTACAGATTGTTTCTTACTCATCCAACTGACTACACCTCCAAATAGTTTAAACACATACCCACTTGTAGATATTCTCTGATCCAAATCTCCAGTCCAGTCTACATCAACAAAGCCACGGATATCCAACACTCTGTCCAATCCTAGTCTTCCTTGGTATCACAAACAATAATCACTAGTTCCATGAAAATACCTGAAAACCCGCTTCACTGTTGTCCAGTGCTCCTTCCCTGGTTTTTACATAAACCTGCTCAATACTCCCACTGCATGTGCAATGTCTGGTCTAGTATAAACCATCACATACATCAGGCTATCGATTGCACTTGCGTATGGAGCACGAGACATGTCCTCTTCCTCTTCTTGTGCCTTGGGACATTGTTCAACAGATAACTTTACACCTACAGGAATAGGAACCTTCACCGGTTTACTATCCTACATATTAAGCCTCTGCAATATTGTTTTGACATACTTCCTCCGGTTTAACCAGAGCTTCCTCTTTATCCGATCTCTTTTAATTTCCATGCCCAAAACATAGTTTGAAGCACCAAGATCTTTCATGTCTAATTTGGAGGACAAATGGGTCTTCAAATCCTGGATAATTTCTTTGTCATTTCCAACCAGCAACATATCATCCACATACAAGACCAGATAAATAACTTGATCACCAATTAATTTAAAATACACACAGTGATCTGCTTTTATTTTGGTGAAGCCAGGTCCCTGTATAAATGTATCAAATTTCTGATACCACATCCTTGGTGACTATTTTAACCCATACAGAGACTTTGTTAACTTGCATACTAGTTATTTCTTACCCTTCACTGCAAAGCCTTCAGGTTGCTTCATGTAGATCTCCTCTTCCAAATCTCCATGAAGAAATGTTGTCTTCACATCCATCTGTTCTACCTCAAAATCAAAAGCAGCAGAAACAGATAGAAGTAATCTAATAGAAGTTACCTTGGCAGCAGGAGAAAAAATATCACCAAAATCAATTCCTGGCACCTGGGAATAACCTTTTGCTACCAACCGAGCTTTGTTTTCTCCGCCTTTCCTTCTACATTTGTCTTCTTCTCTATCTGGTTTTCCACCAGAGCCTTAAATTATTTAAACTTGTCAAAGACTTCAAATTTCTTCTTAAGGAAATATATCCATGTATTCCTTGAGAAGTCATATATAAATGATACATAGTACATAGACTTACCCAGTGATGGAACCTTCACAGGTCCAAACACATCACTTTGCACAAGCTCTAATATTTGTTTTGCCCTCTTACCACCAAAGGAGAAACTGACCCGATTCTGTTTCCCATATACACAATTTTCACAGAAATCAAAATCCAGAGAGTTATTACTCATACCTTCTACCATACCTTTACCATGAAGTATTCGAAGGCCCTTCTTTCCAGTATGTCCTATCCTTTGATGCCACAACATAGTCTTCTCTCTAGAGACCACTAGATTCTCTGCTCCACTTTTAGGAACCACGGAATTGTTGCACCCATCAACAACAGTGCTACCTTGCAGCTTGTACAGAGTTCCAATTCGAACTCCCCGCATCAATACCAATGCCCCCCGAACCATCTTGCAGGTATCCTTCTCGAACACTATTTTACACCTACATCATTCAACTTGCTTACAGAAATCAGATTTCTGGCTAATTCAAGAATATGCAGAACACCCGGAAGTGTTCTAACCCTTCCACCTTGCAACTTCAACTTTACTTTTCCGTGACCAACGATTCTAGCGTTTATGTCATCCCCTAAGAAGACATCACCACCATCATATTTCTCATACTCGTAGAACCACTCTTTATGGGGAGTGAAGTGAAAGGATGTACCTGAGTCAATCAACCATGCCTCATGATATACATGTATACTTGAAGAAGCCAAGTACACATCCCCACCTTCATCTAAGGTGGTTTTCGCCTCTGCAGAAGGAGCATCATCAGATCCCTTTCCTTTATCAGGAGCATTAGATTTATAGTCCCTTTTGTAGTGCCCTTCCTTTCCGCATTTCCAGCACACCACCTTTACAGGTTTTCCTAGAGATTTAGATCTCCCTCTAGATTTAGATCTCCCACTCGATGACTTATTTTTGTTTCTGTTTTGTGACCGTCCTTGTATAGACAAGGCATCACCATTCTGGCTCTCCATATTTTTCCATCTCATATCCTCCGTCAACAAGGATGAGACTATTTCATCAAACTGCAAGGCAGTTGTATTGCTACCTATTGTAATAACCAGACTATCCCACGAATCTGGTAGAGAACACAACAAACCGATGCACTTATCTTCATCTGAAATTATAATATCAAGAGATAATAACTGACTTACCACACTATTAAATGCGTTTAGATGCTCCATCATCGAGTCTCCATCTTTCATCCTCAGGTTATACAGCTTTTTCTGCAGGAACAGTTTATTCACCAGAGACTTAGATTGGTACAAAGTCCCTAACTTGTCCCACAAAGCCTTAGTCGTAGCTTCCCCTGATACATTCAACAATACTGAATCTGAGACACACAATCTTATTGTGCTCTTTTCCTTCCGATCTAACTTCTTCCATTCTTCATCAAACACTCCCATTGGTTTAGTACCCGGATCTACCGCGATCCACTAATCTTTATCCACCAACAGATCCTCCATCTTGAGTTTCCACAACTCAAAACTCTGACCATAAAATTTCTTGATGTCTATCTTTCCACTACTCGCCATATTCTTTCACCACCAAAATCGATCTCGCAGATCTCCCACTGAACAGGGTCTACCACAGGCCGGAGCGAAACCCCTCGACAACAAAGGCGTCCCCTTGAAGCCAAAATAGCACTGATTCCAAATGTAGGTTTTAACCCCATACAGAAATTACCTACATATGAATTCTAAAACACAGAAAATAAACAATGCAAGAGCATCACATAAAACACATATACACAGATATTTTCCCCTGGATCCCGAAACCGGGACTACTAGCTTGATTTTTCATTAGTTTCCTTTCAATGTTACAATACATATTTATACATGCCGAAGCATCCAATACCATGGACCAAAAACCATTGCGTCCAAAACCATGGACCGAAAACCATCGCATCCAAAACCATGTGTGAAAATCATGCACAAAACCAGAGGTAGGTCTGCACAACCTAACATAGGGTCCAAAACCAAAATTTTTTGGGGCGCTGCCCCGAACCCCATAGAGTGGGGTTACCTACACCCCTCAAACCCCCTGTGACCCCCCCGCTACACAATCGACGCAACGAAGGGGGGCTCTGCCCCCCTTCTAACCCCCTAGTTAACTACGTGGGCTAGTCGTGGAAAGAATATACCACAACCCAACAACCCTAGATGCATACATAGCTCCCCATGAGCTCATATACCTTCTACACTACATGATGATCCCATGGACATTATTGCACATGAGGACTCTCATACACACCATGCTGCCATGTTACTACTCATCTACATCAATTCTTCATGCTTCCCATGTTGTTGTCATGCGCTCCCCCTATGACCAAACACTCTTTTGCAGTATTTCTTGTGAATAGACCTAAGAACCATGGACTGAAATGGGGGCTTTTCTTCTTCTATTAGGAATTTGAAGAGGAACATACTTTCTTCAATTGTTTTCTTTTTCCTACTCTTCCCTTCAGCATGTACACATTGTGTGGGGTCCTAATTCCTCTTGCAATTACTCTCTTTGACTTTTCTTTTCTGATGTAGCACCCTTTAGAGTTTAAGATCACTTCCTTGCCTCTATCAACCATCTGATTCACACTCAAGATATTGTGCTTCAACCCTTCAACCAACATTGGTTTTATCATCACCAATATTGGCCTTTCCTTCTCCCAACTGCATTAGTTTTCTCATCATCAAGATACATCAACTGCATTAGTTTTCTCATCAACAAGATTGGCCTTTCCTTTGCCCAATACCTTAGCAGGTGTATTGTCTCCAAGAATGACATGGCCATCTTTGGTATTCCTCAAGGAGAGAAAATTTCTCTTTTCCCTAGACATATGATGGGAACAACCATTATTAATGTGCCATCGGTCATCATCATCGAATGTGCATAGATAAATTCCACACTTTACTTATTGCTCCTCCTTCTTCACCCACACTCTGGTAGGCTACTTCTTGATATGTGTGATCACCTCTGGTTTTCTACTAGTCCTACGTTGAATCAGCTACTCATTTTGTTGAATCTGTCTTGACGAACCAAAAAACTTGCAAACTCTAGCCATGTGACCAATATTGTCACAGGTATAACACCTCACATCACCAAGGTATGAGACAAGGTGATCATACCCTCTGCTAACTATGCCAAATCCTTGTGTTTCACAAAACATGCCTTTACCTCGTGCACAAGATCTACAATCGACTTCCTTGTGGAAAAATAGGTTACATTAGAAACACTAGCCATAAAATGAACTAATATACATTATGGTTGGTCATCTCCTTTGTTTCCCATATTGTTTCATGCTTTGTTTATTAGATTTGTACATTTTTCTTCTATAGCTAGTTGCAATTTGTCCAAAGTTATGATAGATGTAGCACTCGATCTCATCCATCAAAGGATCAAATGGAGTATTGCTTATCCTTTAAATTTTGTCATATCTGTCATAATATTCTCTTGGAGTGAAAGGTTGTTTATTAATAGGTGATCCTTAAGTTTCTTTTCTTGGTTACTACTAGATTTGTTGTCTCCTTTCTTTCTTGATGCTCATTCTAGTGCCGCTTTCTGCTACAAACTTCTTGGGTTCTACATCATTGTTTGCACACGCTTGTGAGCTGGACTCTCCCATATGAAATTTAAAACTAGATATGTTCAAGGGAGATATTTGGCACTCAAACATGTTTTCCAATAGCCTCATACTCTTCTCCTTCTTTATTTGATTTTCTTTCTCTTCAAATTGCTTCCTCATAGTTAAAACTTCATCCTCAATCTCTTCAACTCAGCCCTCTCTCTCCTTTAGTTGTCTTCTCTTCACATATTCTACTCTTTTGAATTCTTCAATCTAGATCTTCAAATTAATAATTTCTCCTTTGATCTCTAATCTTAAAATGGGGCTCTTAGGCTTCTGGTCTAGCTTACAAGAACCTCTCCCACTTCCAAAGCTTGAATTTTCCCAAGTCTATTTGATTAACCAATGCGGAATTAAGAAATGGGTGTATGCTTGTATTTGTTTTTTACTGTTAAGTGTTGTAAATTAATGTGCTGAAACTGATATATAAATGCATATAACAGTAAATAAAGCAGCAGAGATAATGCAACAATAAAACACACACAGAAACAACAATATTAATTTGGATTTCACCCACAACTCTTGGGCTACGTCTCTGTGAGCTCTAGTTAATTCAACTAGGCTCTCTAGGATTATGATGTAAGTCTTTTACAAGCTCTTTGGCTCAACTCTCGTTGTTCTACTCATAAACAATGGGTTCAGACACCATTTTATCCCTTCGGCTCTTGAAGCTCTGGCTCTTGGCTCTTTGGCTCTTGCTTCTGGCTCTTGGCTCTAACTCTGGCTCTTTGGCTCTTGGTTCTGGCTCTTGGCTCTAACTCTGGCTCTTTGGCTCTTGGTTCTGGCTCTTGGCTCTAACTCTTTGGCTCTTGGCTCCTCAGCTCTGGCTTCTTCGGCTCTCTATCAGAAAAACAATCCTCTTGGCTTTTCACTTGGCTTCCAAGTGACCCCGTAGGTTGCTCTTTTGCTTCTTCTATGTCTCAACACTACCCACTCGTGCCCAGCTTCAACACTCAGCCACCATCAACAATTTAGCAGCTCTGCACAGTAGCTCTTTGGCTATCTATCACTCTTGGCTCTCTGCTGCTACTACTTTCAGCATTCAGTAGCAAAAAATAACTTGGCCACCGTTCAACAACCCAGTAGCCCTTTGTCTTTGACATTCATGGCTTTTTAATCCAAATCAACACTGTATGTTGGTTTCCCTTTCTGGCTCTCTATCTTCCGGCTTTGGGTCTACTTGAATCCCTCTTTTGAGCATTCAATTACCATTGCATAACGCCCTTTGGGTAGGCGGCCCCATAACAGATGAGGGCATCAGCGCTTAAAATCCCTTAAAAACAGTCATTCTATGTTTTACACAGAGAACGTTGTAATACACGGAAAAATCCACAAAGCACTGTCCATCCAGACTTGAAATATTCATAACTACGCCCTATTCTCCTATCGGGTCTACCCGTAGGTCGCTATCGCATGTCGCAAGGCCTGCTCCATGGGTTTCCCCTTTGTATTTTTAAAATACATTAAAACGTGGAAAATAATGCAAATATGGCTTTGGCAGATTTCAAATGTTATCCATTTTCATTCCCGAACCCTTTCAGGTCTGGTTTACATTGCATCACGCTTCCCTTCGCTTTTCGTTTATTAAATGAAATATGCGAAAATGCATATAAAATGGCCTTTTGATGGACTTCAATATATATCCAATGTTGTTTACCACCCCATCGGGTCCGGCCATCGCATCGCATATATAATACATAACATATCGGCCCCGCTCCACTATAATTCGCCGACTGCGATCCGCTGATTGAATATCACATCACATCTCACATGTCAGCATTATCACATTGTCAACGGCCCTTGTTATCATGCAATCCGATTGCCGATCACATCGACGGATCGCTATTGCATATGTAAACAGCCTGGGGTCCTTTCAACGTTCAATGAAACATTGTGATGCGATATTGCAGTGATCGCATATCACAATCGCTTGAGGCTTAAGGTCCGGCCCAATGCCATTATTCTATTGCGATACGATGAAGCCATCTCCACCGTTGATCTAACAACCCATGTGCAATCACACTTCCCTTTAAAGGCCAAGGTCCGATAACACTTCCACTTGGCTTCTCTAATGCGATTTCATTCATTAAGGCCTTAAGCCCATTTCTCAAAGAATTTTCCTCATTTTTAAAGGAACAAGGGGAGCTTCTTTTCATGATAACTTCTTCATCTGAAGTTCGTTTTCACCCATTCAAGTTGCGTTGGATTCATAATGAGAAGATATCTGCAATGAGACTACTTCTGAGAGCAACCTATGATTTCCATTTTCCTCTGATTTACAAAGGATTTGTGCCATTTGGCACCTTTTACCTCTTGCATGAAGTCTTTTAGACTTAGAGGTTTATACAGGATCCATTTTTGGATCACACCTTCCCACTAAAAGAAATTTTGGTCTCCAAAAGATTGATATACTAATCTAAACAGTAAATGAGAGTGACTCACCCTCTTCTTTCAGCCTCCCTACACTTGCCTTTGCATAGTGCCTCTGAACCAAAGTTTCTGACCATTTCCCTTCTCTGGATGGGCTGGTCTTCCTGAGAAGAACTGTCTTCCTCCTTGGATGCCTGCAGAACTTCTACTGAAATGGTCATAGAAGGTAGTTTGAGCTTCTTTGCCTGATCATTGATCCAAGGTGGCTCAACAAATGTGAAGTACATTGCTCCACAAAAATTTCATTTGTACCTGTTTGACAAGCTGCCAACAACAACTGTTAACAAAAACAGGCATACAGACAACAACTGGATGGACTAATTCCTCCTTCAACAAAAGAAACAGATTTCACATCTTGTGAACACCTCCATGTCTTACATCTGCATACAAATGATGGACTAGATAACAACCCACAAAACATGTCTTTAAAGCAAATGACCCTTCAAGTCAAGCATGTAGAAAAAGACCATTAGGACTCTTTTTCAAAAGATGAAACACTTCATCATTATCTCCATTTGGAGACCAAGTTAACTTCTTTCAAGTCAACATGGCATCACATGCATGTCAAAGCAATCAACCATGCAAGTTAATTACACATACATGTTCAAAAACAAGGAAATCATCAGCATCCCTATGTGTTGGCATTATGTTTTCTGGTATGACTGTATGTTACAGATGTTGTACTTGATGGCAACCTTACAAACTTCAGCTTCATTCTCCCCCTTTGACATCAAGGGCAAAGGGTATGCTCCCCCTAAGCTCATGCTCCTCCAGATCTGCAACAAATAACCAGAGATCCACCATGAAAGAGATAGAGACATATTGCAGCTATTTCCAAGATCTCCTTCTCCATAATGCCAATAATGCATTATGTGCTCCCCCTGAGCCTGTACCACCAATAAGAAGATGTTCAACAATAAGATGATGCATCAACAACCCCCAGCTTTTGCCTGAGGTATTCAAACGTGTCCCTGGGCAATGGTTCGGTGAGAATATCAGCAACTTGTTCCTTGGAAGGAACATACTCCAACTTGACTTTCTGTTCAAGCACTTGTTCCCGGAGAAAATGGTACTTGATTGGTATGTGCTTGGTTTTTGAATGCATAACAGGGTTCTTTGAGATGCTGATTTCACTTGTATTATCACATAAGATGGGGATTGGTGGTGTACAAGTGATTTGAAAATCCTGCAAAGTCTGCATCATCCAAAGAAGTTGGGTGCAACAAGATGCAGCAGCAACATATTCCGCTTCAGCTGTAGACAAGGCGATCGAACTCTGTTTCTTGCTGAACCAAGATACCAGTCTGGAACCCATAAAGAACGCACCACCACTTGTGCTTTTCCTGTCATCCACGCTTCCGGCCCAATCTGCGTCTGTATAAGCATGAAGAGAAAGATCTGTATCTCTAGGATACCATAAGCCATAATTTTGAGTCCCTTGAAGATATTTGAAGATTCTCTTTACTGCCTGAAGATGAGTCTCCTTCGGATTTGCCTGAAATCTTCCAACTATTCCAACTGCATGCATGATGTCCGGTCGGGTACCTGTCAAATATAGTAAACATCCAATCATAGATCTGTAGGTTGGTTGATGTACTGCTGCAGATTCATCATTTGCACTGAGACTACATCCTGTGACCATGGGCGTACATACTGGTTTTGCATCTTCCATGCCATATTTCTTCAAAATCTATTTGAGATACTTGGTTTGAGATAAAAAGATTCCTCCTTCCTTTTGTTGGATTTGCAAACCAAGGAAATATGTCAGTTCTCCTAGTAAGGACATTTCAAATTCTTTCTGCATGACCGAGGCAAAACTTTGACTCATAGCTTCTTCATTGCTGCCAAAAATGATGTCATCTACATACACAACAAGTATTAGCAATTTGTCATTTTCAACTTTTATATACAGATTGCTATCTGCTGAACCTTTTGAAAAACCTTGTTGATGAAGATATTTGTCCAAACGGTAGTACCATGCCCTTGGAGCTTGTTTGAGACCATAGAGAGCCTTTTTCAATCGGCATACAAGATTTGGATCATTTCCAAGAATGAACCCATCTGGCTGTTCAATGTACACTTCTTCTTCCAAGTCTCCATTCAGAAAGGCTGATTTCACGTCCATTTGAAATACTTTGAAGTTTTGAAAACTTGAGAGAGCAAGGAACATTCAGATGGCCTCAAGTCTTGCAATAGGAGCAAAAGTTTCTTCAAAGTCTATTCCTTCTTGCTGCGCATACCCTTTACAAACAAGTCTAGCTTTGTTTCTAATTACTTCTCCATTTTCATTCAATTTATTTTTGAAGACCCATTTTGTTCCGATAACATTCTTATCCTTTGGTCTAGGAACCAGCTCCCAAGTATTGTTCTTTTCGATTTGCTCAAGTTCTTCATCCATTGCTTTTACCCAACATTCATCTTTGCATGCTTCTTTCACATTTTGTGGTTCAGTAGAGGATAGTAATGCCAAATAGCTTGAGGCTTCTGCAACTGTTCTTCTTGTTTGTACACCTGCTTCTTTCTGCCCCACAATCTGAGATTCTGGATGATTCTTCTGAACATATCTGGATGGAGTTTTCTCTTCTATTCTTGTCTGCTCCTCTGGTTCTTCTTGAGGTTCTTCTTCTTCATCATTCTGTCTTTGAGGGTAGCCTTCATCTTCTTCGATATCTTCCCGATGAACTTGCCTAGGAATGTATCCCTTTTCATCAACCACCACATCAATGCTGTCAACAATTCTGCCAAGTCTTTTATTGTAGCACTTGTATGCTTTGCTATGTGGAGAGTAACCAAGAAGAATGCCTTCATCTGCTCTAGGTTCAAGTTTTCCAAGCTGCTCATCAGTATTCTTGATATAGCATTTGCTCCCAAAGATTTTGAAATGCTTTACCGAAGGAGTTTTACCACTCCAGAGCTCATGAGGAGTTTGAGTGCTGTTTACCCGGACATTTGTCTTGTTGAGAATAATAACCGCAGCATGTGCAGCTTCACCCCAGAAAGTTGCGGGAGTTCCTGATTCATCAAGCATAGCACGAGCCATTTGTTGGATTGTTCTGTTCATTCTTTCAACAACTCCATTTTGCTGAGGAGTTCTAGCTGTAGAGAATTCTCTCCTTATGCCATGTTCATCACAGAAATCGAAAAATTCATTTGAAGTAAATTCCCCACCTCTGTCAGATCTGAGGCACTTAATTTTGTGACCTGATTCATTTTCAACCAAGGCTTTGAAGGATTTGAATTTTTCGAAAGCTTCATCTTTGTGCTTCATAAGTCCTAACCAGACAAACCTGGAGAAATCGTCAATAAATAATATCAAGTATTCCTCTCCTCTAGGTGTTCTTTTCCTGAATGGACCACATGTATCTGTATGTACTAGCTCAAGAGGCATGCTAGCTGATCCTTCCTTCTCTGGAAAGTTAGTCCTAGTTTGTTTTCCAAACTGACATGATCTGCATATGGTGTTGTCAGGAATTTTGATATATGGAAGATCGCGAACTGCCTGATATTTGCATGCTTTCCTTATTTGTGAGAAGCTTAGATGTCCCAACCTTCGATGCCATAACCAGTGCTCTTCATCCTTGCTCAGATAACATTGTTGTTGTCCTTCTTCAAATATGTACAGATTATTTGGAGTTCTTTTGCCTTTGAGAACTGTTTTACCTGTATCAAGATCACGAACAAGACATCCATTTGATCTGAAAATAACCTCGGTCCTTTGATCACACATCTGGCTGACACTTAGAAGATTATGCTTCAATCCATCAACATACAAAACATTTCCAGCCTTGACCTTTCCTTTTAACTGAGCAATGCCTTTTCCTTTTATAGTTGCAGGAGTATCGTTTCCAAAAGAGACTTTCTTTCCTTTTTCTAGAACAGAATAAGATTCAAGATTTTCTTTATCACCTGTCATATGCTTCGAACACCCACTGTCAATGTACCATAGATTTTCTTGTCCCTCTGCATAAAATGCTATTCCACATCTTTCTGTTTGAGGTTCCTTTATCCTCCATGTTTTGGTGCTTGAGGCTTGCTCCTTTTTCTGCTGAAACCTGCTCCTGCATTCAGATTCTTCATGACCAAAGTTATTGCAAATAGAACATTCGACTTCATTTTCAAGAACCGAAAAGTTGTTATAGGTCCTTTTTGTCATCCCTGTCATACTTCTTTGTTTTTGAGCTTCCCTAGTCATGATTGTTTTATATGCAACACATTGAGCTGCTTTGTGACCAAAATTATGGCAAGAAAAGCATTGTCCATTGAAGAAGCTTCTGTGGTTATTGAATCTACCTGCCAACTGATTGTAATTTCTATTTTCATTTATTCTTGAACCAAACTGAGAAGATTTTACCTGTGGCTGGTTGTAGCTTTTGTTCACCCTTAAGATGGATTGCCCCTGATAATTTCTGTTTGTATTTTGTCCCTGCTTTACCTGATTATCTTCATTGTTCTTCTGCTCATTTCTTCTTGCCGCATCAAGATAACTTTTTGAGGTGGATGCTTGAGAGGTTTCTCCATTGTAACCCAAACCTGTCTTGTTTAGAGGAGACCGCTGCACATTGATAATCTCATCCAAAGTTTCAGATCCTTTGACAAACTTAAGATTAATAGCTTTTGTTTTCTCAATTTCTTTTCTGAGACCAACAATTTCACCTTCTAGTTTTTCAAGATGTTTTTCTTTTTCATCAATTTGAAATTGTAGAGTATCAATGATCACATTCTTTTCTTCTATACATCTCTTGAGTCTAGTAATTTCATCATAGAGGTTATTCACATCTACAGCATCCTCATAATCATCATCTTCAAATGCCATTAACAACTTATATTTATTACCTTGTTCATCTTCATCACTGTTTGATAAACCATCACTATCTTCATGGGTGTAGTAGCTTTTCTTATTTGCACTTTGTTTCTTGTTCCATCTAACAGGTTCCTTTCCTTTATCCTTATAAGGACATTTTGCAGCATAATGACCTACTCTTCCACAAGCAAAGCATTTGAAAGGTAGCTTACCTCTGAACCTTCCAGAACCCCTTTGAAGATTTCTGACAAAATTTGATTCTTCTTCCTCTTCTTCTGGAACATGGCTTGCTTCATAGTAATCTTCTTTGCCTGATGCCTTAAAAGCAGCTTCCCTTCTGTCTGATGGACCTCCCTTTCTCATTTCATAAGCAGTTAGAATTCCATGTAGCTGAGACATAGTGAGAACACGGAGATTTTCCTTTTCTTCTATTACAGATACTTTAGATTCAAACTTGGGGGATAATGATCTTAGAATCTTTTGAACTACTATAGCCTCTTTTATTTCTTCACCCAAATTTTTCATACAATTGACAATCTCATCTACCCGAAGAAAATAATTAGCAACACTTTCATCATTATACATCTTGAGAGTCTCATATTGAATCCTGAGAGTTTGAAGTTTAGCTTGTTTTACCTGTTCATCTCCTTCATAGCTCGTGACCATTTTGTCCCATATCTCTTTTGCTGATTTGAAGTGCATTACCTTCATGAATTCTGTTTGGGATATACTTCCTAATAGAGTACTGACTGCTTTTGCATTTGTTTCATACTTCTTTTTCTCAGCTGGATCTGTAGGAGTAGCTGAAGGAAAAGCATAGCCTGTTTCTACAATGTCCCAAACTTCTGTACCAAGAGATTGAAGATATGCAGTAACTCTTACCTTCCAATAATTGAAGTTTGTCCCATCAAAAATTGGTGGCCTGATTGATGCTTCTCTCTCGTAGTTGCTCATGATGAACGATCTACCTTCAAGCGATCAAGCTTCTCTGAAGGACCTGCTCTGATACCAATTGTTGGAAATAATACTGAGAGGGGGGGGTGAATCAGTATTATCTAGCAATTTAATAAATCTTCCTTATTTGATCTTTGAATTATTTTAGCATGTCAGTACCATAAAATAATGAGCATGAAAACAGATAGCCACACCAAAGAACACAAGATGTAAGGTGGAAACCCAATGTGGGTGAAAACCACCTGCTGCAATATGTCTCTATCTTCTTTCAATTTAGAAACTTCTTTTACAATGATTTTGTACTGGTGCAGTCCTTTACCAGTACGCAGGCTGCAACCTGCAGAGAGCTACAACTCTCTCTCTCTCTCGTTTTCCAGCCTACTTCTGGAAGGGAGCTACAACCCCCTACTTCTTTTCATAAAGCATCAGATAATCAACAAGTACATAACAGATATAGATCACTACAGATATCAGATCAGCAACAACAGAACTAACCCAGAACATCTTATCAATAGAGAAATTCAATCAACAGAACATCTTTAAAACAGAGACGCAGTTTTTCTTTCTGTGGCCTGCGACCAGACGCCGTTAACCTTCTGCTACTCTGCGTCCACACGCAGATATCCTTCTGCTCCGCTGCGTGCCCACGCACTGTTCCTTTGACTGCTCTGCGTTCTGTTGCTTCAGGGACGCACCCAAAGATACTATCGCGCCGCGTCTTTCGCTACAGAGACGCACCTGAAAACACTATCGCGTCGCGTTCTTCTGCTTCAGAGACGCACCTGAACCTTGATCGCCCTGCGTCCCCACGCAGGTCTCTCTCTACTGTGCTGCGTCTCGGCGCACTTGCCCTTTACAGTACCTGCGTCTCGGCGCACTTTTCTTCAACTGAACCTGCGTCCCTTCAGATATAAAAGATATGAAGACTTCAAGACTAACCCAAACAGTCAGATCTACAGATCTGATCATGCGCCATAGAGATCACAGTCCATTAGAAGATTCGCCCTCTTAGATCTGGACTAGATCTCACCAAATAAGATATTCAACCAAAGACAATGCTCAATCCAAATGAACTCCTTTGCTTTATATAGGCAAGCTCCTCCCCAAAACATGGAACAATACCACGAGCCGACACCATAGAAACACAAAACCGTCGGCTAGATACCACACAAGAAACCCCCACATGCTTTTTCTCTGCCTTGAAATGTGTGCACGGGGTGGACGCACCCCCTGAACGTCTGGCCAGCGTCGCTGGACGCGGACCCTGCATGGTGTACCTGCGGGTACGCACCTCCTGAACTGATTTCCTGCGTCCTTCTTAATTTTCAACAAACTGAGAGCCTTGCCACTGAAGTTTCCATCAAGTACAACATCTGTAACATACAGTCATACCAGAAAACATAATGCCAACAATCTCCCCCTTTGGACTTGATGGCAACCTTACAAACTTCAGCTTCACTATGTTCATGCATCTCATGCTCATGCATGCATTTGACCCTTCAACTTTCACTTAAGCATACTGTACTTTCGAATCTGAAATGAAATATAATGTAGATGCATCAATAGACATGCAATATCAATCAGATAAGAACTGTAACCATTCCTAACCAATCCCTTCCAAAGGTACTACCTTTGCCTACACATCAGCATCAACATGTGAATCATTTTTAGACACATCATTCATGGAATCTTCATTTCCATTTCTGCCATCTTCTCTTTCCACTTTCTTCAGCTTTGGTGGAAGCATTGTTGGATTCAGTGTCCAACATTTTGCAGCAAGATGTCCTCACTTATGGCAGTAAGTGCACTGCATGTGCATCCTCTTGATAGCATGATTTTCCTTGTCTAATGAACCTTTGGCTGCTTGCTTCTTTTCCTTCTTCTGCTTCCTGTGTGTAGCCATTCTCTTCCAACATCTAGAAACATCATGGTTATCCAAACCGCAAAAGGAACATGCAACTCTTTCCCCATACTTATGTTGAAATTTATCATGCTTTGCAAAATCAAAAGGAACATAATTAGAGCCAGATTTATACCTGCCTCTTTCACCTTTATTTCCTTCATGAGGAGGTGAAGCAAATGAAGAAGTGGCTCCCTTTGGAACACCATTAAACTCTTCAAGGTTGTTAGAGTCTCCCCGACTCTCTGGTTCAAGTGTGTGCTTCTGAACACCTGCATCCTGCAATTGATGTTTCAAGCTATTGTAAACCTCTTGGATACAACCTTCACACTTCTGAGGTAGAGGACATGAAATGAAACTCCTTCTTGAGACTGTTCAATGGCTTTCATGGCAGCTTTGGAATTCTCTCCATAAGACTATCCATAGCCAAGACCCAAATATTTAGGCCTTCCTTAACCGTTATTGTTTCAACAATACCTTGTGCATGCTTTCCTAAGCCCTTTCCTTCATAGCCCATCTTGGACATTAGCTTGGAACCTATGTCTTTAGTATGTTTCTCAAAAGAACCAATACAAGCATTCTCAAAAGAATTTGAAGACAAACTGGAACGGCTTACCTATTATTCAAGCTAGTACTTGACTAAGGCTTCTTGGGAAACAAAGAGTTGTGTTTCCAACTCATGCATACTCTTCAGGTTCATATTTGCAATATGAAGTTGCCTCTCCATTTCCTGCAATTTGTCAGCAAGCAACTTCTTCTCTTCCTTCATGGAATTTAGTTGCTTTCTAAGCATGCTACTCTTCCTTCCATCCTCATACATTTCTCTCACCATATCCATCATGGTGGACAATTCTTTCTTCATATCTTCATCAAAGAGTCTTGTGAAGAGAGCAGAATTTGAGGATCCACTTGTAGAAGTTGTCATTATGCCAATGAACAAAAAAAACTTCAACAAGATAAATAAAGAGCTTATTTAAGAAACCTCTTGCAACAAACCTCTTGTGCTTTGGATTGCCTTGAGGTCCTTTGGGATAGAAGAATGCCTTCAGCCCTTCTCCTTCTTGTCCTTCCTGGACTGAGCTATCAATAACTTTCCCTTCACCTCTGCAAACTCAGAAAATAGTCAGTCTGCAAAACAAGCATACAATCAACCTCTTGCTGTTCAAACACCTTTCAGACAAGCAGTCTTTGCTCTGTCAATCAAGCATTCTGATATAACCTTCCTAAAGGTGTGGTTAATCAATCTTAAGCTCTGATACCACCTGATCTGAAAATGGGGCTCTTAGGCTTCTTGTCTAACTTACAAGAACCTCTCCCACTTCCAAAGCTTGAATTTTCCCAAGTCTATTTGATTAACCAATGCGGAATTAAGAAATTCTTGAAAATATGGGTGTATGCTTGTATTTGTTTTTTACTGTTAAGTGCTGTAAATTAATGTGCTGAAACTGATATATAAATGCATATAACAGTAAATAAAGCAGCAAAGATAATGCAGCAATAAAACACACACAGAAACAACAATATTAATTTGGAGTTCACCCACAACTCTTGGGCTACGTCTCCGTGAGCTCTAGTTAATTCAACTAGGCTCTCTAGGATTATGATGTAAGTATTTTACAAGATCTTTGGCTCAACTCCTGTTGTTCTACACATAAACAGTGGGTTCAAACACCATTTTATCCCTTCGGCTCTTGAAGCTCTGGCTCTTGGCTCTCTGGCTCTTGGTTCTGGCTCTTGGCTCTGACTCTGGCTCTTTGGCTCTTGGTTCTGGCTCTTGGTTCCTCAGCTCTAGCTTCTTTGGCTCTCTATAAGAAAAACTATCCTCTTGGCTTTTCACTTGGCTTCCAAGTGATCCCGTAGGCTGCTCTTTTGCTTCTGCTCTGTCTCAATGCTGCCCACTTATGATCGGCTTCAGCACTTGACCACCATCAACAATTTAGCAGCTCTGCGTAGTAGCTCTTTGGCTCTCTATCGCTCTGCTCTCTCGGCTCTCTGCTACTACTACTTTCAGCATTCAGCAGCAAACAATAACTTGGCCACTATTCAACAACCTAGCAGCCCTCTGTCTTTGACATTCATGGCTTTTAAGCCAAATCGGCGCTGTCTGTTGGTTTTCCCTTTCGGGCTCTCTGTCTTCTGGCTTTGGGTCCGCTTGAATCCCTCTTCTGAGCGTTCAATAATCATTGCATAATGCCCTTTGGGCAGGCGACCACCTATTCCGTAACGGATGAGGGCATCGGTGCTTGAAATCCCTTAAAAACAGTCGTTCTATGTTTTACATAGAGAACGCTGCAATACACAGAAAAATCCGCAAAGCACTATCCATCCAGACTTGAAATATTCATAATTGCGCCCTATTCTCCTATCAGGTCCGCCCGTAGGTTACTATTGCATGTCGCAAGGCCTGCTCCATGGGTTTCCCCTTTGTATTTTTAAAATACATTAAAATGTGGAAAATAATGCAAATATGGCTTTGGTGGATTTCAAATGTTATCCATTTTAATTCCTGAACTCTTTCGAGTACGGTTTACATTTCATCGCACTTCCCTTCGCTTTTCGTTTATTAAACGAAATATACAAAAATTCATATAAACCAGCCTTTTGACGGACTTCAATATATATCCAATGTTGTTTACCGCCCTGTTGGGTCCAGCCATCACATTGCATATATAATACATAACATATCGGCCCCGCTCCACTGTAATGTGTCGAGTGCGATCTGCCGATTGCATATCGCATCTCATCTTGCATGTCAGCATTATTGCATTGTCAACGGCCCTTGTTCTCGTGCGACCTGATCGCCGATCGCATCGGCTAATCGCTATCACATATGTAAATGGCCCGAAGTCCTTTCAATGTTCAATGAAACATTGCAAAGCGATATTGCGGCGACCGCATATCACAATCACTTGAGGCTTAAGGTTTGACCCAACACCACTGTTTTATTGCGATGCGATGAAGCCATCTCGACTGTTGATCTAACGGCCCATGTGCAATCACACTTCCCTTTAAAGGCCAAGGTCTGATAACACTTCCGCTTGGCTTCTCCAATGTGATTTCCTTCATTAAGGACTTAAGCCCATTTTTTAAAGAATTTGCCTCATTTTTAAAGGAACAAGGGGAGCTTCTTTTCATGTTAACTTCTTCATCTGAAGTCCATTTTCACCCATTCAAGTTGCATTGGATTCAGAATGAGAAGGCCTCTGCAATGAGACTATTTCTGAGAGCAGCCTGCGATTTCATTTTCCTCTGATTTACAAAGGATTTGTGCCATTTGGCACCTTTTACCTCTTGCATGAAGTCTTTTAAACTTATAGGTTTATCCAGGATACTTTTTTGGATCAGTCTCAACCTCATTTCCATAACAAATATAGAAAAGGTATCCTTGGTCTCTACACATAGTTGTCAACGTACTAACTTCAACAGAGATTTTTTCTACTACAACCATGAATGAATCAAGTTTAGCTTTAAGAAGCATATCATCATTCTCATCTTCAATATGCAACTCAACATGGCTAACATCAGATCCATCTAATACATAGTTATAAATTGGCTCACAGTCATCATTACCTTATGATCTACCTTGTTGGAATACAACTAGTTCTCTTGCACCTTCATCTTCTGATTTCTTCCCTTGAAGATCAGTTGTTGAACTCGTACTAACGGGATTAATTTCATCAGTTTGAAATTCTATATTGTGAGAGGCTTTCTTTTCCTTTTTACTTTTTCTCTTGTTCTCTCCATTTCTATTTTTGTTATCTCCTCCATACCATACCTGCAATCTATCCTAAATGTAGGTTTTAACCCCATACAGAAATTACCTGCATACAAATTCTAAAACACAGAAAATAAACAATGCGAGAGCATAACACATAAAACACATATACACAGAGATTTTCCCCTCTATCCCAAAATCGAGACTACCAGCTTGATTTTTCATTATGTTCCTTTAAATGTTATAATACATATTTATAAATGTCGAAGCATCCAATACCATGGACCGAAAACCATCGCGTCCAAAAAACATGTGCGAAAATCATGCAAAAAACCATAGGTGGGTCTGCCCAACCTAACATAGGGTCCAAAACCAAAATTTTCTGGGGCGCTGCCTTGGACCCCATAAAGTGGGGTTACGGGTACGCCTCAAACCCCCTGTGACCCCCCCTCGCTACACAATCGGCGCAATGAAGGGGGGCTCCACCCCCCCATTTAACTACGTGGGCTAGTTGTGGAAAGAATATAACACAACCCAACATTCTCCCACTTGTTGTTTTCTTTCCACAGGAGCCACAAGAGAGCTTAGTCATTTTTCCAGCCTTGAAATGCCCATTGTCTCTCTACACCAAGAGAACTTCTTAGAGCTCACAAATTTTGTCAATGCATTTGCAATATTCTTCAAAGTGTCCACCTTTACCAGCAACACCTTTTTGTCTTCTATCATATCCCTCACAAAGTGATACTGAACATCAATGTGCTTTGTCTTTGAATGATATGCGGGGTTCTTTGCCAAGAAAATTGCACTTTGGCTGTCACAGTCTATCGTTATAGCTCCCTGTACTAACCCCATACTTGAACACAATCTCTGCAACCAAACTGCTTCCTTTCTTGCATGAGTGGCTGCCATGTATTCTACCTCTGTAGTTGATAGTGCCACTACAGATTGTTTCTTACTCATCTAACTGACTGCACCTCCAAATAGGTTAAACACATACCCACTTCTAGATCTTCTTTGATCCAGATCTCCAGCCCAGTCTGGATCAACAAAGCCATGAATATCGAACATTCTATCCAATCCTGATCTTCCTTGGTAGCACAAACCATAATCACTAATGCCACGCAAATACCTGAAAAACCACTTCCCTGTTTTCCAGTGCTCCATCCCTGGTTTTGACATAAACCTGCTCAATATTCCCACTGCATATGCAATTTCTAGTCTAGTACAAACCATTGCATACATCAGGCTACTGACTGCACTTGCATATGGAACACCGGGACATGTCCTCTTCCTCTTCTTGTGTCTTGGGACACTGTTCATTAGATAACCTCACACCTATGGGAATAGGAACCTTCACCGGTTTACTATCCTGCATATTAAACCTCTGCAGTATTGTCTCGACATACTTCCTCTAGTTTAACTAGAGCTTCCTCTTTGCCCGATCTCTTTTAATTTCCATGCCCAAAATATAGTTTGCCACACCAATATCTTTCATGCCGAATTTGGAGGGCAATTGGATCTTCAAATCCTAGATAATTTCTTTTTCATTTCCAACCAGCAACATATCATCCACATACAAGACCAGATAAATAACACGGTCACCAATTAATTTAAAATACACACAGTGGTCTGCTTTTCTTCTGGTGAAGCCAAGTCCCCATATAAATGTATCAAAATTCTGATACCACATCCTTGGTGATTGTTTTAGCCCATACAAAGACTTCTTTAACTTTCATACCAGTTCTTTCTTACCCTTCACCGCAAAGCCTTCAGGTTGCTTCATGTATATTTCCTCTTCTAGATCCCCGTGAAGAAATGTTGTCTTCACATCCATCTGTTCTACCTCAAAATCAAAAGCAACAGCAATAGATAAAAGTAATCTAATAGAAGTTACCATGGCAACAGGAGAAAAAATATCACCAAAATCAATTCCCGGCACCTAGGATTAACCTTTTGCTATCAACTGAGCTTTGTATTTCTCCACCTTTCCTTCTGCATTTGTCTTCTTCTTGAACACCCATTTGCTACCAATGGGTTTCCTTCCAGCCAGCAACTCCACCAGATCCCAAGCCTCATTTTTGTGCAAAGATGCCATTTCATCAACCATGGCCTCTTTCCAAAGTTTGTCATCCTCTAAATCTACTGCTTCCTTCACAATTCTGGGATCATCATCAGTAATAGATAAAGCAAAATTTGAACAGAAAGCAGATGGACTATACCTTTTTAGCTACCTTCTTTCTCGAACTGATCTTCTCACACCCGGAGTTTGTGGCTCTTCATCTTCTGATTCCTCCACTGTTGTAGAGTCTGATTCTTCCTCCTTAACCTCAAACTCTATCTTTTCAGGTTACTTTGGTTGGACTTCATGTTTAATAACATCTTTTACCTCTCTAAACACCACATCTTGTCTACACACAACCTTCCATGTGACTGGGTTCCAAATCTTATACCCCTTTAAACCATCCTTATACCCAATAAAGATGCACTTTTCAGATTTACTATCCAACTTGGTTCGTTTCTCCTTTGGAACATGTACATATGCATCACATCCAAATACCCTCAGATGTGAAAGAGAGGGTTCCTTACCAGTCCATACCTCTTGTGGAGTCTTATTCTCCAACATTGATGAAGGTGACCTGTTGACTAGGTAACATGCAGTATCCACTACCTCTGCCTAGAATTCCTGTCCTAACCCGGCACCACTGAGCATGCTTCTTGCCCTTTCCATCAACGTCTTATTCATTCTTTCTGCAACTCCATTTTGCTAAGGTGTATATGGAGTAGTCTTCTGTCATGCTATACCACACTTCTTACAGAATTCTTCAAATTCCTTGTTGCAAAACTCTCCACCATTATCTGTCCTCAACACCTTTATCTTCTTCTCTGTCTGATTTTCCACGAGAGCCTTAAATTCTTTAAACCTGTCAAAGGCTTCAAATTTCTTCTTAAGGAAATATATCCATGTATTCCTTGAGAAGTCATCTATAAATGATACATAGTACACAGACTTACCCAATGATGGAACCTTCACAGGTCCAAACACATCACTGTGCACAAGTTCTAATATCTGTTTCGCCCTCTTACTACTAGAGGGGAAACTCACCTGATTCTGCTTCCCATATACACAATTTTCACAGAAATAAAAATCCAGAGAGTTATTACTCATACCTTCTACCATACCTTTACCATGAAGTATTTGAAGGCCCTTCTCTCCAATATGTCCAAGCCTTTGATGCCACAACATGGTCTTCTCTCCAGAGACCACTAGATTTTCTGCTCCACTTTCAAGAACCACAGAACTATTGCACCCATCAATAACAGTGCTACCTTGCAGCTTGTACAGAATTCCAATTCAAACTCCCCGCATCAATACCAGTGCTCCCCAAACCATCTTGCAGGTGTCCTTCTCGAACACTATTTTTACACCTACATCATCCAGCTTGCTAACAGAAATCAGATTTATGGCTAATGCAAGAATATGCAGAACACCCAGAAGTGTTCTAACCCTTCCACCTTGCAACTTCAACTTTACTTTTCCACGACCAATGATTCTAGCCTTTCTGTCATCCCCCAAGAAGACATCACCATCATCATATTTCTCATACTCGCAGAACCACTCTCTATGGGGAGTGAAGTGAAAGGATGCACCTGAGTCAATCAACCATGCCTCATGATCTACATGTGTACTTGAAGAAGCCAAGTACACATCCCCACCTTCATCTGAGGTGGTTTTCACCTTTGCAGAAGGAGCATCATCAGATCCCTTTCCTTTGTCAGGAGCTTTATATTTACAGTCCCTTTTGTAGTGCCCTTCCTTTCCGCATTTCCAGCACACCACCTTTACAGGTTTTCCTAGAGATTTAGATCTCCCTCTAGATTTAGATCTCCCACTCGATGACTTATTTTTGTTTTTGTTCTGGGACCATCCTTGTACAGACAAGGCATCACCATTCTGGCTCTCCATATTTTTCCATCTCATCTCCTCCGTCAGCAAGGATGAGACTATTCCATCAAATTGGAATGCAGTTGCATTGCTACCTATTGCAATAACAAGACTATCCCACGAATTTGGTAGAGAACACAACAAACTGATGCACTTATCTTCATCTGAAATTTTAATATCAACAGATGCTAACTGACTTACCACAGTATTAAATGTGTTCAGATGCTCTGTCACCGAGTCTCCATCTTTCATCCTCAGGTTATAAAGATTTTTTCGCAGGAACAGTTTATTCACCAGAGACTTAGATTGGTACAAAGTCCCTAACTTGTCCCACAAAGCCTTCGCCGTAGCTTCCCCTGATACATGTAGCAATACTAAATCTGAGACACACAATCGTATTGTGCTCTTTGCCTTCTGATCCAACTTCTTCCATTCTTCATCAGACACTCGCATTGTTTTAGTACCCGGATCTACCGCAATCCACTGATCTTTATCCACCAATATATCCTCCATCTTGAGTTTCCACAACTCAAAACTCTAACCATTAAATTTCTTGATCTCTATCTTTCCACTGCTCGCCATCTTCTTTCACCACTAGAATCGATCTCGCAGATCTCCCACTGAACAGGGTCTTCCACAACCCCGAGCGAAACCCCTCAGCAACAAAGGCATCCCCTTGAAGCCAAAACTGCTCTGATACCAAATGTAGGTTTTAACCCCATACAGAAATTACCTACATACGAATTCTAAAACAGAGAAAATAAATAATGTGAGAGCATAGCACATAAAATACATATACACAGACATTTTCCCCTGGATCCCAAAACCGGGACTACCAGCTTGATTTTTCATTATGTTCTTTTCAATGTTATAATACATATTTATACATGCCGAAGCATCCAATACCATGGACCGAAAACCATTGCATCCAATACCATGGATCAAAAACCATCGCATCCAAAAAACATGTGCGAAAATCATGCACAAAACCATAGGTGGGTCTACCCAACCTAACATAGGGTCCAAAACCAAAATTTTCCGAGACGCTGCCCCGGACCCCATAAAGTGGGGTTACGGGTATGCCTCAAACCCCCTAGGACCACCCCTCGCTACACAATCGACGCAATGAAGGGGGGCTCCGCCCCCCACTCTAATCCCCCGTTTAACTACATGGGCTAGTCATGGAAAGAATATAACACAACCCAACACTAAATTTCTTTAGCAGATGTCAGATCTACTATCTTCTACACATCTTCATTATGAAGATTTTCGTAGATCACGCATTTCTCTTGGGCATTCTATTGCATAAGCTTTGCTGAAATAGGATCTTTTCCACATCCTTCACATAACAACTTCCAAATATCATATCAATAATCCAATAATTCAGATTTAACATTGTATTTCCATACCTAGTACTTTGAAGCAATGAGCAAATAAACTCCTTGATGATCCATTCCTAAAAAAAAATCAACAATTTACCAGATATACCTTTCAACAGTCAAGTTGCACCTAAAAGCACCTACTCTAATAACAATTGTTGGGAGATTGACAATATTGAGAGGGGAGGGTGAATCAACATTATACAGATGGATCAATCAATTAAACTTTTTTCCTTTTTCTTTTACAATTAATTGAATCATTAATTAGTAGCACAAAATATAATCAACAAAAATTAAACCATGAGTGATATATAAAAAGAAACATACATAAACATGAGATAAAACCCTTCTGGGAGAAAAACCACCATCTACTTGTCTTCGTCTTCTTCTTATAAATTCTTCTCTTACATCATGCATTGGCCACCACTAGTGTGAAAGCCTCAACTTATAATGCATATCAGCCGCCACTCACTCAAGGCCACTACCTGATGAAAGACACCACTTCCTCAAAATTTACAGGCCACCACCTACTAAAAGCCACCACTCTGTCAACTATGCAGGACATTACCTACTGGAATCCACCACTCCCAATAGTTTCCTAGGCCACCACCTAGGGGAAGTTGTAACGGCCCTGTTGAAAATTCCATGTAATAAAAGTTAATAAAGGAAAAGATAATAACCACGGTTGATGGGACACTTATTCCAAGCTGAATGTTGGAAAAAACAGCCTAGTGTAAGCGTTCATCAATTTAGTATGCCTAAAGGAATTGGGAAACGCAATGGTTAAGGCTTTGGAAAGGAAAAATAGCATTTTTGGCACATTTATTTATGAAAATAATGGAAATTAGGAGAAAAGGAAGGTGAAAGGTCACAGGTTGCATACGAGGAGGAAAATGAAGGAAAATAATGCAAAATGAAGAAAATAGAGGGTAATTGATAAAAAGGCTTATGAGGATCAGTTTGTAACAATTTTTCATTTTAGTTTTAGATCTCTCTCATTTTTCTCTCTCTCTCTCTCTCACACTCTCGGGCACTTAGAGTTCTCTTGCAGCATTTTGGAATTAGATCAAGAAAGGAAAAGAAGGCAAGAGGAAGCGAGATCAAGAAAGGAAAAGAAGGCAAGAGGAAGCGAGATCAAGAAAGGAAGAGAAATATCAAGAGGATACAACAGTATTCTTTGTAGGTATCGATTTGCATGTGTGTTTTCTTTTCTAGACTTGGCATGCATGGCATTGCATGTGGTTCTTTTGATGTTATGGCATGGGTTTTTCCAGGTGTGACAATGTTTTCGGCCTAGCCTCGCAATTTCCGGATAGTCATGGTGTGAAGGGATTCTCATGTTTTGATTGAGCTAGGTTGTCGGATGGATTTGAAGTTGAGTGAGGTGGATCTCCGAATGATAGAGCACATGGCCTAGTGGTCCCTAACCATACTGTGGATCACGATAAAGTCACTGACCTAGTAACCCCTAAGCCAGATTGTGGGTTACAGTAAAGCCAGGATTGTGTTGCCTTGGTGGGCCTAGGAATCCTTGTCAGCAAATAGCAGGATATACGGAAAAGACAAGATGTGGGTTTATCCCCATTAGGCAATGTAATCATGGGTTGGGATATGTGGTAAAGCATGGAAAGTGGGTCTCGGTTAGGGCCTAGTTATCTGATGTGGTTTGCGGTAAATCTTGAGAGACTAAGAGACAGGAAAATTCTTCATGGTGTAGGTGGAGAAATCTGGTGCCATCCATGCTTGTTTAGCCTAGTGATCAGGTGAAGATCATGGTAAAGCCTATTATTACATGTTCATTGTATTGGCCTAGTGATCCAGGATGTATTACACTAAAGCCTGGTTTCTATTGATGAGAGTGAGGTGTTTTAGCCTCAGGATGCCCTAGTTGGTTCTTTTGGTTTGAGTCCCAAATTCATGCTTAGAATATGGCACGGGGGTGAATGGCTGAAGAGGGATTTGGCTCAACCATTCTATGGTCAGGTGGAATGTGCTAGTCCCATCTCTGGTTTGGATTTTTGATCATCAATATGAGGTCATTTCTCCTTGTATTTCTATGAGTACTATATTGGTTTATATGTGGATCATATGGTTGTGATTTCATTGGTATGTTCGTTGCTATTATGTTGGTTATGTATATGTTTTATGATAGTGGCTATGTATGGCTCTCATCATGTTTTTACTTGTAAATGGATGAACAATGTATCTATGACCTCATAGATGATAATTCATCAAATGATATAAGGGAACAATGCTTCATAGCATATCTCAGGTAAGTATAAGACTTGTTGGGTTACTAATTTGTCATCATTATTGTCACTTCTTGACATCCATTTCATCAATTTCTCCTATTCGTTTATCACATTATTTACCATAATTTATTATATAATTCCATTTCATAACTATTTATGCTCTTATCGATAAGTAATATTTGTTCTCCTTTATTTTTAATAAATTGATGATTAGTATGCGTGATATTTATAATAAAGGTTTATTGATGAATTTTTTATAGCATCACTCACGATTTTAGCCTCCAAGATCTCTTGTAGATTGCAAATTTGATCTTCAGCTCATAATCAAATATTCCAACTCAGAATTTCGTTGGAATAAAATGTGACAGTTTTGCATTAGACATTTTTGGAAAACGAAGAAGAATCTTAAAAATACGAGACATGGGTTTTGTGAAAAACGGACCAAATTAGTTTCCCTCTATGTAGTTTTCATAAATTTGGTCTGGGTTGGGAGAAAAGCAAAGTTATTTGAAAGATATATTCACAGATTTTCTGTTGTGGATATTTTCCAAATTGCCCCAATTGCAATGACCAAATTCGACTTGTTCTAGTTGAATCATGATGGAAAGATCTCTCAGATCTCATCTTGCTTATTGATATTTTTGTAATCAATCTAAATTGAACGAGGGAAATCATTTTGTAATCAATTTTGTTGTAAATTTCCCTTTATTGTTTGTATATTTAAAAGACACAAATCATGGAGAATGCATGTAGGGGAGCAGATCAGATATTGAAGGTTTTTCTTTGAGAATGTAACATCAAACTTCTATATTTTCCTTTTTATTAATGCAATATTGATCTTCTGATTATTATATAGCCTTCGATCTTTTCTACCACAACCCTGTTCAGGGAGTTGGGCCCGCTCTCCTGATTGGGTGCTGCTGAAGTAATGTGTGCTTTGTTTTTTTTAATTAATGTATTTTTTCTTTTCATTGTAATGGTTTGATGTGACTCGGCTTGTTGCTACAAATCAATTATTGATGTCATTTCCATTTGCTGTTATAGTTGTTTATTATTTGTTGATGAACTCTCAGTCAATTTTGGGTTGTACAATTGTTACTTGCATATATTTTGCACGTTAACCTTGCAATAACCAGTAGATCCCATATTGATCATTAATGTGGGAAAGGGTAGCATAGTTTTATTCACACTTGGATACCAACATTTTGGCGTTGTTGTCGGGGAGGCTATCAAGGTGCAAGAGCCCAGTTGGTGTTGGTCGCTAAATCAATCTCTCGCCCTGAGGAGGAAAGGTTTCTATTCCTACTTCAGGCCCTGAGCGTAAGATTTTCCTATTTATTTTTCTTTCTTTCTTTTGTTTTTCTTAAGACCCAATCTCTCTCCCTAGAGAGGAAAGGTTTCTATTCCTACTCCAGGCCTTGAGCATACGATTTTTCTTCTTATTTTATTTTCTTTTATTTTTTTTAGAACCAATCTCTCGCCCTGGGGAAGGAAGTTTTCTTACCTTGCTCCAGGCCCTGAGCTTAGGGTTTTCTCCACTTTTTATTTTCTGTTTCAAAACCATTCTCTCACCCTGGGGAGGGACTCTTTCTTACCCTACTCCAGCTCCTGAGCTGCGAGAACTTTTAAATGTTTTAGTTGCATGAACAAAGATCCAAACAAAAGGGGTAGAGGAAGGTTCTCAAAACTCACGGGTGGAAGTCAAGGAAGAAAGCATCAACATAATCTGGAACATAGTCAAAGAACTTCACGATATGACAACTATGGGAAATAAAGACTATATTGGAGACTAGTTTCACTCTATTGTTTGCTTTCAACATCACTCCCTACTTCAACTGTAATTCTTGACATCATCCTTAATGGGGAAGTTGGTCTCTCATACCATAGTATTTACTGAGATGCATTTCTCAAATTCGAGTATGTACACATCTGAGGCCTTATTTAGAAAATGGTTCTATTGGAAGTACTCTTATACGCAGGCATACTTTATTTTTCAAGGTAGAGTAGGTTATTGTATAAAATAGAATAAATAAGTACATAAATAAATAATTTTCTTTATATGTAGAAAGAGTTGTGTTTGTTGCAACTTGCTGAGTATATCAATATCAATGGTAAATATTTGAATATATTTATGTATGTAGACGTATTATATTGAAAATCATATTTCTACAAACACTCTTCATCATTTAAAAAAAAATAAAAAAAATTGCTTGATTATCATATCTTATGGCATGTGGGCTTGATAAAACCACTAAAACCACAGTCAGTACAGTCATGTTTTGAGGGACCAAATTGGCATATTTTCAAAACCTATTTCTACCCTAAGTATCCATTTATCTATAATTTCTAATCCAATTTGAATCACTGACCAAAACATTGACAATATGTCTAGTAGGTAGCTTAGGAACAGAGTTGGGAGAGTCAAGTTTTGGAGGCCTAAATGACTAGATTTTGGAAATCTATTTCTATGGTATATTACCCAATTAATCCAGTTTATAATTCAATTTGAATCACTCCATTTCCATATTATATGAGAAAGTTATGACCAAATACTAACTGTCTATTGTAAATCAGCACCTTTAAAACCTTGTTTTTTCGATCGTTCCTTCGCACATTTGACACATCAATTCTTCATGCCTTAAAAAAATGTTTCTATTGGATATATTTACATGAATCCACTTTAATCTCCAATTTTAATCAGTTCAATCTGTATCAAACAAAAAATTTATGCTTAAAATATCAACTCTTGGTCTAAGTTGGGAAATCGAAAATGACTCTGTTAGGCATGTTGTTCTAAGTAAATTTGACATATTATATCATGGAATTTCTAAAACATGTTTCAATTGGAGATATCCCTATGAATTCAATTTAATTTGGTTTTGGAATCACTCAAATCGGAGAAAAAAAGAAGAAGTTATGATTAAAATATTGCTGGTTAGTATGGTTGGCCACCGCTCTCCCGCAGGTAATAAATTAACTCTACTTTGTTATTTTTTTTCCATGGATTTATTTTACAGAGTAACTACTTATTATTTTTATTGGATTAAGAGATCCCAATCACCTCTCTTTTTCCATGATTACATGTTTTATTCCAGGTATACGCTCGTTTTTTGCAAGTCCCAGATGAATAAAGGAGTTCAATTTTTTTTATTGAACGAGTGATTCTTGAAGAAAATGATAATGAAATAATAGATTTTCATCCAAGCATCTATTAAGAAATCCAATATCATATAATTTTGAGTCTTTCTAGGGGCCATGAAAAAAAAATAAAAAATTGGTCATACGAGTTTGTTACAAAATTATTCCCGCTATTGCTCACAAACAACATGAAGACTTTTTCATTACTTAATGGATTCATAACAGGAGAAATGGAGAATTGATTTCCATTTGAAGATCCAAGTCATTTCTACCAAAACATTTTTCCATTCATTTACCATTCACAGATTGTTGTTTCTAGAAACATATTGATATTCCCTTAGGAAACAACATTGTTATAGTCAAAATCATTGTCATTGCAACTTAAGTTATTTATTTATTTATTGTTTTTCAATAAAATTGTTGTTTCTTTTCTGATTCCTCTTATGTTTTCATGTTTCAGGTGTTCAAAGTAAAAAAAAATTGTTCCTTCATCAAAATAAAAGGAAGTTCTCAAGTTTCATGATGTTGCTCCATATTTATCTATTTGTTCGTGAGTCTTATTAGTGTATGGTTTCCTCAAATCTTATGGTGTTGTTACTCCACTGGTGTTGTTACTCCTCTGATGTTGTTACTCCTCCAGTGCTGCTACTCCATGGTGACTTTTCTTTTTCTAAGTACCCAGTGAAGTTACTCCTTCCGTGCGGTTACTCCTCCAATGTTGTTACTCCTCCGGTGTTGCTACTCTATGGTGAAATTTTTTCTAGGTATCCGGTGTTGTTACTCCTTTGGTGTTGTTACTCCTCCGATGTTGTTACTCCTCTGGTGTTGCTACTCCGCGGTGAAAATTTTTCTAAGCACCCAGTGCTGTTACTCCTTCAGTGTTGTTACTCCTTCGATGTTGTTACTCCTCTGGTGTTGCTACTCCATGGTGATTTTTTTTAATAAGTACCCGATGTTGTTACTCCTTGTTGTTACTCCTCTGGTGCTGCTAATCCATGGTGAAATTTTTTCTAAATACCCAATGTTGTTGCTCCTTCAGTGTTGTTACTCCTTGGATGTTGTTATTCCTCTAGTGCTGCTACTCCATGGCGATTTTTTTTCCAAGTACACGGTGTTGTTACTCCTTCGGTGTTATTACTCCTTCAATGTTGTTACTCCTCCAGTGATGCTACTCCGTGGTGAAATCCTTTTCTAGGTACCCGGTGCTATTACTCAACCCATGCTGATACTCCGCCAAGGTAAGTCTCTAGGTACGTCCCCAATCAATTCCGTGTATTTGATTCATGTTTCACTTATGACATGACCAACCATGACCGAGGACGGTCATACCTCAGTTTGGGGGAGAGGGGAGGTGTTGCATTTAATAGAAAATGTATCGTTTTTAATAGAAATGATGCCATGTCATCATTGTTATTAAAATCTCACGTCAACTCATACATATCATGATTATTACCACAATAATCCATAACAATTTGTAACCCCCACTTATCCACGCACATTGGAACTTGAATCATGCATGACGACATTAACTTAGTGAATGGGAAATACTTTTTAAGTGTATAGGTCCCCTTTGAAATAATGATTGGGTAGCCAATTTATCTTTGTTTATCTATAAACATAATCTTATATTTAAGGAATAATTATGCAAAGATGATTTCATCATGCTAGCTTTCAAATTTCCTAATTTGTCGAGTCCCTGATCTTGTAAAATTTATGATGATGACCACAAAATTGTACTTAAATATTTCCATCACTATCTAATGAACTATTCCTCAACCCCAATATTAACAAAGAAAAATATATTTATCAATGGCCATTTGAAGGTTATTAGTTTTTGAGAAGCAAGATTACCTGGGTTGAAAATAGTTACTACAAAACTTTTTACACCATCCCTAGCTCTTAAGGAGCTAGCCTGCCCCCCCATCTATTAAGTAATATTTTGTTGATAACCATAGTTGAATTTTAAACATAAATAGTCAACTGGTGGATAGGAGGTCTCATCACGAGCCAACCTACCATGATCATAGGTCCTAATAAAGTGACATTACCACTACTAATCAATAAGCTAGGGTAATGGCCTTCGGTCATAAAACTAAAGGACAAGAGGTCTCATCATGAGCCAACTTGTTCACTTTTGTTAGTTCCCGTGAATGGCATTGTTATTAACTAGTTACCAAGCCAAAACAATGATCTTTAGTAGACACCTAAGTAAATTGAATTGCTTTTGTAACTATGTACTTATTTCTAATGAATGGGACACTAACATCTCAATGGGTTAAACATGCATCCCTATCGAGGCTATGGACGCCTGCTGGCAGCAGTGGCCATGCCTATGGTATAGAAGTTAATTCAATACTGTGATCTACTTGGTTACCTTGTTTTCTGAAAACTAGGTGTCGATAAAGCCCATTGTTGCATATATAAGGTTCGCTAGACCTCATGGTTCATGGGGTAATATTCAGTTAGTTCTTAGGTAATGCTAGTTATGGTTTATATCTATTAGTGAGTTATAAATATTTACTTTACATGTTAAGGATGAAACTTTTAGGATATTTGATATTTGAAATTTTGTATCATCTAATCTATCAGTCCTTTATTCTACAAGTTTCATAATCTTTAACCAAAGGTAATTGCTTTACCCAATCAATCTCTATTTAATCCTAGCTTAACAACACTACTGTTATTTTGGGGTAGGATAAAGAGGCCGAATTCTGATTTTGAATCTTGATGAATTACTAATTAAGGATATTCGTGAGATGTGTTATAGAAATCTTGATGACAAGGAAACTAATGAGTTTGGGGGAAGGAAATCTTGCTACACTTTCTGATTACTTTCTTTCAGCTTGCATGGCTTCCACTTTCCACATCACTTTCAACATCAACTCAGCAAATCCATACATGCCATTCCACATTTTTATGGAGGTAAAACTTGAGGTGAAAGAGCATAAGTTTTAATTTATTAAAATTTTGTCAGAATGTCATGAAAAAAACCACTGAGCATTATTCATTCATATTTTTCAACCATTATTTCCCCTTCTTGGTTAATACAAAGGCATTGGGTTGCATGAGGACATGCAACATGTTCAGCTTGGGGGAGATGTTGGGTTACTAATTTGTCATTATTATTATCACTTCTTAACATCCATTTCATCAATTTCTACTATTCTATTATCACATTATTTACCATAGTTTATTATATAATTCCATTTCATAATTATTTATGCTCTTGTGGATAAGTAATTTTTGTTTTCCTTTATTTTTAATAAATTGATGATTATTATGCGTGATATTTAGAATAATGGTTTATTGATGATTTTTTTATAACATCACTCATGATTTTAGCCTCCAAGATCTCTTGTAGATTACAAATTTTATCTTCAGCTCATAATCAAATATTCCAACTCATAATTTTGCTGGAATAAAACGTGACAGTTTTGCATTGGGAATTTTGGGAAAAAAAAAGAATAATCTTAAAAATCTGAGACATGGGTTTTGTGTAGAATGGACCAAATTATATTCCCAATATGAATTTTTCATAAATTTGACTTGGATTGGGAGAAAAGAAAGGTTCTTCGAAAGATATATTTGCAAATTTTCTATTATGGCCGCTTTCCAAATTGCCCCAATTGCAATGACCAAATTCGACTTGTTCCAACTAAATCATGATGGAAATATCTCTTAGATATAATCTTTGTTATTGATATTTCTATAATCAATCTAAATTGGATGGGGGAAATCATTTTGCAATCAATTTTGTTGTAAATTTCCCTTTTTTGTTTCTATATTTAAAAGACACAAATAAGGGAGAATGCATATAGGGGAGCAAATTAGATATTGAAGGTTTTTATTTGAGAATGTAAGATCAGAATTCTGTATTTTCCTTTTTATTAATGCAATATTGATCTTCTGATTATTATCTAGCCTTCAATCCTTTCTACCACAACCCTGATCAGGGAGTTGGGCCCGCTCTCCTGATCAGGTGTTGTTGAAGTAATGTGTGCTTAGTTTCTTTTTAATTAATGTATTTCATCTTTTCGTTGTAATGGTTTGATGTGAATGTTGTGAATCAGCTTGTTGTTACAGATTAATTATTTTTTTCATTTCCATTGTTGTTACAAATTAGTTATTACTGTCATTTCCATTTGTTGTTACAGTTGTTTATTATTTGTTGATGTACTCTCGGTCAATTATAGGTTGTACAATTGTTACTTGAATATATTTTGTGTGTTAACTTTGCAATAACCAATAGATCTTGAATTGATAATTAATGTGGGAAAGGGTTGAATAGTTTTATTAAAAATTGGACACCAACAAGACCCCTATGCTTAAATTTTTTGTTTACACCTATAGATTACATATTCGTGATATGTTTGACGAAACGCCTGTCATGTCTAGTAGGGGTTCAGTTAAGGTCTTCTTCAAGTATTTACATTTGCATCATTGTTTCCTTGTTATCTCTTCGTTCTGAAGGTGGCATTCAATTCTAGGCAGTGACCTGGGCTCTGGGCCTAAAAAAGTGGCTCAAATCCCTGGGATACTGGCACAACACTGGGAAAAATAGCCCCTGGACATTGGCATGCCTTGGCATGAGAGCGTCCAAAGCCTCTTGGATGCTGTCAGGTCCATATCGTGGAAGCATTTTGGGGTTAAGTGGTCTAAAACTTCAGTGGGACCCAAGGGCTAGCTACCTGAGTGGTTGTGATGGTTCCTGGGAGTCCTATAACTGATGTGGAAGGTGTTTATGTTGTGTTTCCATCGATTCCACTTCCTTAAGGTCACATATGAGGTTGAATCTAATCATAGTAGCCTCTTATCACATATTTACCCGGGTTGGCTAGTTACACGGGTAGATGTGGGAGGAGGGTGTTACAGAGTGGTATGAGAGCATGGTTCACCCCTCAGGCTAGATGGGTTGTGTTTTGGTCATGCATTCATACCATTTGCATGTGTGTTAATAATTCTTTTGGTCTATGCACTTGTTGCATATGCATGGTGTCAGTCATGGTTGTAATGATGTCGCCATATGAAAGAGGATGTCATTGTTATGAAGTATGTCGTCATGAGTGTATGATTGGTTACATGTATTTTATGCTTGCACATTATCGGTATACATTGGTATGGTTGTTGTTTTCATGCATGAGTTCATGGTATGTGTAGTAGATATGGTCATGCATTGATGCTTGGACTCTAGCTAGACTGTCGATTACCTAGTTATATGCTTATGTATTATATGTCTATAAGTTGTTATGATTATGTTTATACATGTATCATGATGATTTGGTGATCTTGGAGATGAGGTATCCTCCCCAAATTATACTAAGGTACGTTGGTTATTATGATTTGGTTTAGCTGACATAGTATGCCTTGCAAGGAAGAGATCAAAATGACTAGCAAGATGGTAATTTACAAAGACTCCCCCTATGAATCAGATGAGCAATGTGATGTTGGGAACTCTTCTAATTTGGAAGACACATTGAGAAGCTTGAAGGAAGAAATAAGGAGTTGTAAGGCGAACAATGACAAAATCATGCAGGCACAAGAGAAACAAGCAGAGGTTAATGCTATACTTCTTCAAAGTTTGTCAAAATTGCAGTGACAAGGGCCACTTCGGATCAGCCATGGACAGGAGGACAAAAATAATGGGGCATATGGTAGTAGGTCTCATGGTGGTTACAAGTCAGATAGAGATGACACGGTTAGATATGGTAGATTGTTGGATACTCTGGATAGGAGAGGTGATGGATACAGGTATTATTCTAGTTCTGGTTCCGATAAGCATCGTGATCATCATCGTTATCATCCAGGAGTGAGAGAGGATACTTTCTAGATGAGTTTAAGAAAGAAAATCCACCTACTTTTGATGGAGATGTGAAGAATCCAGAAGATGCAGAGGCTTGGATACTTGGTATGAAGAAATTCTTTGAGTTGCATGAGTACACAGATAATATGAAGGCCATAATAGCTATTTTCAGCTTGAGAGGTAAAGCAGATATATGGTGGGAAGATGTGAAGAGGGTTAGAGACATCAGGACATACGACTTGACTTGTCACAAGTTCCAGATGCTTTTTAGGAAGAATTACTTGTCAAAAAGGTACTATGACAGTAATACCAAAGAATTCTATGAGCTAAAGATGGGATCAATGACAGATGAAGAGTACACAACTAAGTTCCTAGAGCTCTTGAAGTATGTATCGTATCTTAAAGATGAGAAGGCTAAAGTTCAAATATTTTTCAATGGATTTCCATTAGAATTTAGAGACTGGATTGAGCATGATGAGCCTTAGTCACTTGAGGAAGTTATTGGGAAATTGAAGCATTGCTATGAAAATTCAAAGCATAAGAATGAATCCTAGCAAGGATGGAAAGGAAAAGACAAAGGTAAAGGTAAATGACAGCTAAAAGGAGCAAGGCCTCAGAATGTAGATGAGAAAGAGAATGTGGTACCGAAAAAGAGATTTAATACAGCTAGATAGGGACATGGGTCGCAACAGAAACATAGAGGTGATGGTATTGGTCAATTGGAGTGTTGGGCATGCATAAAGGAGCATATTAAGAGGCATTGTCCACAGAATCAGGGTGGTAGGCCTCATATATATAGTGTGCAAGAGGAACAAACTGTTGGGGATGTTGGTCAGAGTGTTCCTCGTATCTATGCAACATTGGATAACAAACAAGCAGACCATTAGGCATCTATCATTGAGATGGACGGTAAGCTTTGTGATCAAGTTATTTCTATTTTGATTGACCCTGGATCTAATTATAGTTATGTTAGTCCTAAATTGGTGGATAAGTCTGGTTTGAGTAGGGAATTACATGCAAAATATTGGTTAATGCAGTCGGGTACAGGTACAAAGAAGCGATTTCATCATTGGGTAAGAGCTTGTGCATTTGATTTAAATGGTATGCTTATCGCAACACATTTAAATGTATTACCATTGAGATCATGCAATATGTTGTTGGGCATGGATTGGTTGTATCTTCATAGAACCAAGGTGGATTATTATGAAAAATAAATTGAGTGTGTGGATGACAATGGGGAACCAAGAGTCTTACAGGGAAAGAAGAAAGCCACATCAGTTAGGATGGTGACAACTATGCAGGAAAAGCGCAGTCACAGGAAAGGGTGTGTGTTATTTTCCGTACATATTTCTAGTGACAAAGGTAAGGAAGTTGAGGATGCAGATGTTTTGAGCAGGTACCCAGTTCTACAATAGTTTTAGGATGTGTTTCCTGAGGATATTTCAGAGTTTCCACCTCACAGGGAAGTAGACTTTTCTATTGAGTTAGTGTCAGGGGAAGCTCCAGCATCAAAAGCACCTTACAGGATGAGCACACTTGAGTTGGTAGAGTTGAAGTTGTAGTTGAAGGAAATGTTGGACAAGGGATACATTAGGCCAAGTGTATCACCTTGGGGTGCACCAGTATTGTTTTTGAAGAAGAAATATGGTACTCTTAGATTGTGCATTAATTATAGACAGTTGAACAAAGTGACCATCAAGAATAGGTACCCGTTACCGAGGATTGATGATTTGTTTGATCAGCTGAAGGGAGCAGCAGTGTTCTCTAAGATTGACTTGAGATCTAGATACAATCAAATACGCATCAAAGAAGAGGACATCTACAAGACCACATTCAGAACTAGGTATGGGCATTATGAGTTTGTCATAGTTCCATTCAGTTTGACTAATGCTCCAGCTACATTTATGTGCTTGATGAATAGCATGTTACCTCTTTATTTGGATAATTTTGTTATTGTGTTCATTGATGACATATTGATATATTCTAAAGATGAGGAAGATGATGCCAAGCATTTAGCAGCAGTGTTGAGGTTGTTGAGAGAGCATCAATTGTATGCTAGTCTTAGCAAGTGTAGTTTCTTTCAGACCAAGGTACATTACTTGGGATATGTTGTCTCCAAGGAGGGAATTACAGTAGATCCAAAAAAGATAAGGGCCATCATGGAGTGGGTAGCTCCTAGAAATGTGGATAAGGTGAGATATTTCATGGGGTACTTATGCATCAAACCAAAGAATAGATCCTTACGTATTGGATCATGTGCCAAGCTGGAACCACGGTTTTGTGGACCCTTCAATATTGTTGAGAGGATTATGCCATTAGCCTATCAACTTTCACTTCCTTCAACAGTGAAATTCCATGATGTTTTCCATGTGTCATTGCTTAAGAAGTATGTTAAAGATTTTGATCATGTGATTGAATGGTCTATATTGCAGGTGGAACCAGATGGAGAATTCCAGCCGAAGCCTCAGTGTATATTGCAGAAAAAGGTGCTCATGCTCCGAAACCAAGAAATCAAGATGGTTAAAGTGCAGTGGAAGAACTTTGGGCCCAATGAAGCTACATTAGATATGGTAGATCAGATGCAGGCTATGTATCCTTCATTGTTTGCCAGTTGAGGAAAAGCAGTTTTGGTATGGTGTTTTGGTATATGTCTTTGGTATATGTTTTTGTACAAGTTTGGTGATGTTTTGGTATATGTACATATGTATATGGATGTGAATACTACCACGAGCTATGTTATAAAGCTCCAATAAGCAGTATGGGTGTCATGTCATTATGATGTTATGCTTGTTATGTTTGTTGGCATTATGACATAGGTTTCGCGCTATGACACAGGTGTTGTCCTTGATGGAAACTCACTCAGATGACAGATCATAGTTCAGGCTCAGAGAATGAAGGAAAAAGATATATACGTAGGTTCCCCTTGACCAAGCCGCGTATACACGCTGGTTCGCCAAACAAAAGGCCCGTATGTGTATACACGCACTTTCACGCAAGGAAAGGCACGTACATGTTGGAGAATTTGGTTTTGGTCCGTGGTATTTGGACCATGGTATTTTTGCCCATGATATTGGTCCAAGGTATCTTATTCAAAGTGTTGACCCTAGGTAATTGGTCCAAGGTATTGTTTCCAGGTGGTTTTGGACCATGGTATTGAGTAAGGCCTAAGACTATAAAAGGAGGAGGAGATCATTAGGCAAAGGTACTCAAGTATTGAATATCTAATGAAGAGCAAGATCTAGAATATTGGTCATTATGGTGCATACCTGGATCTGAATCAAGGAGGAACCTGAGCGCTTGAAGAAGGATAAGTTCTATTGATGGGTCAAGATCTTAAGGCTTGAAGAGAAGTATCTTTATGTGGTTTTGATCTTTTATCTAAATAATTGGCGCATGTCGTAATCTGTAAATCTGATGATCTGGGTATAACTGATGTCTGAATAGTGGAAAAGGTTAAATCATCTTTTACAGATTTGTACAGGTTCAGTATAGCAAAGGCGCGTATACACGCTAGTTCGGCATTTCAAAACTGCATATACGCAGGTCCGCCTTGCAAAAAGTGCGTATGCACACAGGTTCGACACATTGAAGTAGCGTACTCCTCATAAAATATGTTTTAGCTACTTCTGTTTACTGTTGCAGTGTTCTAGGTTCTGGATTGAGTTCTGGTTACTGTTACTGTATTCTGGTTATAGCATTCAGAAAAGTGATTGTTTGATTCAGTTTTGGTTGGTACAAAGGAGATTGGTTGATGCAGATATATTTGATGTTTGATTGATGTTATTGATGGATCCAGTCTGAAAATTTATGAAACGTGGTCCCTGGAAGAAAAGAGAAGGTTGTAGCCTTCTGTAGGTCAGCATCTACGTACTAGTAAACACATTAGCTAGTACAAGAGCTAAGGGGGTTGTAGCTCCCTTCCAGGAAAAGCTGGAGAATGAGAGAAGGTTGTAGCCTTCTGCAGGTAGAAGCCTGTGTACTGGTATAATACTGCACCAGTACAAAATTTGTAAAAAGAAGTTTCTTATTAAAGAAAAATAGAGACGATTGCAGCAGGTGGTTTTCACCCACATTGGGTTTCTACCTTATATCTTGTGTTCATATGTGTGATTTCCTGTTCTTTTTACTGCACCTGGTTACTGTTTATATGGTTCTGATACACAAATTAAAGATCAACTAACTAAATTATAAATTTGCAAGGTATACGTTGGTTGCTCTAAACACAGTTGCGTATACACGCAAGTTTCATTAACAGAAGTAGCGTATATAAATCTGTTTATGGAAATGAAATATTGCTAACTTGCTAATACTGATTCACCCCCCCCCCCCCCCTCTCAGTATTATTTCCAACAATTGGTTTCAGAGCAGGTCCTTCAAAAGAAGCTTGATCGCTTGAAGGAAGATCTATCATCATGGGCAGCTACGAAAGAGAAGGATCCATTACACCACCAATGTTTGATGGGAGCAACTTCATCTATTAGAAGGTAAGAACCACAGCCTGTCTTCAATCTCTTGGAACAGATGTTTGGGAAATCATGGAAGGAGGATATACATTTCCATCAGCAATTGCTATAGATACAACAGGTAAAAGGAAATATGAAACAAATGCCAAGGTTGTCAATACACTATTGGGGAGTCTATCACAATCAGAACTTGTCAAGGTTATGCAGCTCAAAACCGCCAAAGAAATATGGGACAAGATCATTCTAAGCTATGGAGGAGACAATAAGGTAAAACGTGCAAAACTACAATCTCTCGGAATTCAATATGAAACTCTCAAAATGCACAATGATGAAAGTATAGCTCATTACTTCCTACATATAGACAAGATTGTTAATCGCATGAAAAACTTGGGTGAAGAGATATAAGAAGTTACTTTAGTTGAAAAGGTTTTAAGATCCTTGTCTTCTAAGTTTGAATCAAAAGTTTCTGCCATAGAAGAAAAGAACGATCTTCAGAGTATGACTATGACACAGCTGCACAGAATCCTAACTACTGTTGAAATGAGAAAAGGAGGTCCATCAGATATGAGAGAAGCCACATTCAAGGCTTCAGGAAGAGAAGAGCTCAATGAATCAGGACACAATTCAGAAGGAGAGGAAGAAGCAAACTTTGTCAAGAACCTTCAATGGGGTTCTGGAAGATTCAGAGGTAAACTACCTTTCAAATGCTTTGCTTGTGGAAGAGTCGGTCATTATGCAGCCAAATGTCCTCATAAAGATAAGCTTGATAAAGGTAAGGAACCGACAAAATGGAATAGAAAACAAAATATAAGTAAGAAGAGCTACTATACGCATGAAGATAGCGATGGTTTATCAAATAGTGATGAAGATGAACATGGTAATGACTATAGACTTTTGATGGCTTTTGAAGATGATGATTTCTTGGATGCTTTAGATGAAGATGGTCTCTATGAAGAAATTTCTAAACTTAAAATCTGTTTAGAAGAAAAGAGTATGATTATAGATACTTTGACATTCCAACTTGCTGAAAGGGAAAAACACAATGAAAAATTAGAATGTGAAATTGTGGGTCTAAGAAAGGATATTGAGAAAACAAAAGCTCTCAATCTCAGGTTTGCTAAAGGATCAGAAAATTTAGATGAAATTATCAAAGTGTAGCGTTCTCCTCTGATAAAGATAGGTCTTGGATATACTGAAGAAGCATCTCAAGCACAGAAGCCATCAACCTCCAAAAGCTATCTTGAGGCAGCAAGGAGAAGTGAACAGGTTGATAATCGTCAGCAAAGGCATAAAGCAGATCACCAGGTAAATCGGGTTCAATCTAATTCAAGGATGAACAGAAGCTATAACCAACCACAGGTAAATCATTCTCAATTTTCTTCAAGAATGAATGTCAATGGAAACTACAATCATCGGGTCAGTAGATTCAATAATCGTAGGAATTTCCTTAATGGCCAATGTTTTTCATGTCATAAGTTTGGACACAAAGTTGCTCAATGTGTTGCTTACAAGACCATCATGACTATAGAAGCATGAAATCAAAGGAATGTGACTGGGATCATGAAAAGGACCTACAATAAAGTTTCTACTCTTGAAAATGAAATAGAATGCTCTATCTGTAACAACTTCGGTCATGAAGATTCTAAATGCAAGAGTAAATTTCAGGAAACATCTCAAAAGGAGAAAGCTTCATTGGGTCCCAAAACATGGAGAAAGAAAGAACCGCAAACATAAAGATGTGGAATAGCCTTGTATGCAGAAGGACAAGAAAATTAATGGTATATCGATAGTGGATGCTCAAAACACATGACAGGTGACAAAGAAAAACTTCAGTCATATAATGCCTTAGAAAAGGAAAAGAAGGTCTCTTTTGGAAATGACACTCCTGCTGTCATAAAAGGTAAAGGCTCTGTTCTCTTAAAAGAAAAGGTTAAAGCTGGAAATGTTATGTATGTTGATGGTCTTAAGCATAACCTATTAAGTGTCAGTCAAATGTGTGATCAAGGAAATGAAGTAGTATTTCGATCAAATGGATGTGTTGTTCGTGAGCTTGATACAGGAGAAATAGTGATCAAAGGTGTAAGAACTCCAAACAACTTGTACATACTCAAGGGAGGACAACAACAGTGCTATCTAAGAAAAAATGATGAACATTGACTATGGCACAGAAGACTGGTGCATCTAAGCTTCCCTCAAATAAGAAAAGCATGCAGATACCAGGTAGTTTTTGATCTTCCGGATATTCGCATTCTAGAAAATACAATATGCAAATCATGTCAATTTGGTAAGCAAACCAGAACACATTTCCCTGAAAAGGAAGGATCAGCTAGTAAGCCTCTTGAACTTGTTCACACTGATTTATGTGGTCCATCTAGGAAAAAGTCACCTTGTGGAGAAGAATACTTTATATTTTTCATTGACGACTTTTCTAGAATGTGTTGGATAGGACTTCTAAAGCATAAAGACGAAGCATTCGAAAAGTTCAAAGCCTTCAAAGCTTTGGTTGAAAATGAATTAGATCGCAAAATCAAATGCCTCAGGTCTAATCAAGGAGGGGAATTTACCTCGGATGAATTCTTCGAATTCTGTGAAGAACATGGAATAAGAAGGGAATTCTCTACCCCAAGAAATCCTCAGAAAAATGGAGTGGTAGAAAGGATGAACAGAACTGTTCAACAAATGGCTCGTGTTATGCTAGATGAGTCTGGAACTCCTGAAACCTTCTTGGGTGAAGCTACATTTGCTGCCATCACTATTCTCAACAAAACAAACGTCCAGGTAAACAGCACTCAAACTCCACATGAAATTTGATATGGTAAGACTCCTACTGTAAAATACTTCAAAGTTTTTGGAAGCAAATGTTACATCAAAAGCACTAATGAAAAACTTGGCAAGTTTGAACCTAGAGCAGATGAAGGCATTCTCCTTGGTTACTCTTCTCAAAGTAAAGGATATAAGTGTTATAATAAAAGACTTTGGAAAATTGTTGAAAGTATTGATGTTGTGGTTGATGAAGCAAGCAAAAATCCAAAGCAGGTAAATCCTTCCACATCAAATCAGACTAATTTTGAAGAAGAAACCAATGAGGTACCAGAAGAACAGATAAGGGTAGAAGAAAAGACTCCATCCAGGTATGTTCAAAAGAATCATCCAGAGACTCAAATTTTGGGGCAGAAAGAGGCAGGTGTGCGGACAAGAAGAACTATTACAGAAACTTCAAGCTATCTAACATTGCTTTCCTCCGTCGAACCGCTAAATGTAAATGAAGCATGCAAAGATCAATGTTGGGTCAAGGCCATGAATGAACAACTTGAGCAGATTGAAAAGAATAATACTTGGGAATTGGTTCCTAGACCTAATGATAAGAATGTCATGGGAACCAAATTGATATTCAAAAACAAGCTGAATGAAAATGGAGAAGTTATTAGAAACAAGGCCAGACTTGTTTGTAAAGGGTATGCTCAACAAGAAGGTATAGACTTTGAAGAAACTTTTGCACCTGTTGCTAGACTTGAAGCCATAAGAATGTTCCTTGCTCTTTATAGCTTTCAAAAGTTCAAAGTATATCAAATGGATGTGAAATCTGCCTTTCTTAATGGAGACCTAGAAGAAGAAGTATATATTGAGCAACCAGATGGATTCATCCTTGGAAATGATCCAAAACTTGTATGCAGACTCAGAAAGGCTCTCTATGGTCTAAAACAAGCTCCAAGGGCCTGGTATTATCATCTTGACAAATACCTTCATCAACAAGGTTTTTCAAAAGGATCAGCTGATAGCAATCTATATATAAAAATTGACAATGATAAATTGCTAATACTTTTTCTGTATGTTGATGATATCATTTTTGGTAGCAATGAAGAAGCCATGAGTCAAACCTTTGTTTTGGTAATGTAGAAAGAATTTGAAATGTCCCTGCTTGGTGAGCTCACATATTTTCTTGGTTTACAAGTTCAACAAAATAAAGATGGTATTTTTCTATCACAAACCAAGTACCTCAAGCAGATCTTGAAGAAATATGGCATGGAAGATTCTAAACCAGTATGTACCCCTATGGTAATAGGATGCAGCCTCAGCTCAAATGATGAATCAACAACAGTACATCAACCAACCTACAGATCCATGATTGGTAGTCTGCTTTATCTAACAGGTACCCGACCAGACATCATGCATGTAATGGGAATAGTTGGAAGATTCCAAGCAAATCCAAAGGAATCACACCTTCAGGCAGTCAAACAGATTTTCAAATATCTTCAAGGAACACAAAACTTTGGTTTATGGTATCCTAGAGATACAGATCTTACACTTCATGCATATACAAATGCAGATTGGGCAGGAAGCGTGGATGATAGAAAAAGCACTAGTGGTGGTGCATTCTATATGGGTTCCAGATTAGTGTCTTGGTTTAGCAAGAAACAAAGTTCAATTGCATTATCTATAGTTGAAGCAGAATATGTGGTTGCTGCATCTTGTTGCACGCAACTCCTTTGGATGATGAAAACATTGCAAGACATTCAGATCACATGTACTCCACCCATCTCCATTCTATGTGATAATACAAGTGCAATCAGTATTTCAAAGAATCCAGTCATGCATTCCAAGACCAAGCACATACCTATCAAATATCATTTTCTCCAGGAACAAGTGCTTGCAAAAAAATTCAAATTGGAGTATGTTCCCTCCAAGGAACAGGTTGTCGATATATTCACCAAACCACTGCCCAGAGAGACATTTGAATACCTCAGACAGAAGCTGGGAGTATTTGATGCATCATTTTGCCGTTGACACTTATCTATTTCAGAGAACAGTGGTTGTACACGAGTTTCATGAAGCGTATCTGTGTACATATGCCGGTTTCTGTGGATACAACCACGTATATGTTGGTTTGAAGAATATCAGTGGGCCAGACTCAGGATGAAAAGAGTCTGATATGGGTCTGACAGTAATCATCTGGCACAGGTTCAGGGGGATAATATACTTCTAATAATGCATTGTTGGAATTATCTTAGAAGATCTTGGCACAATTTCACAGTTGTTTTTTTATTCAGGTGGAACAGGTGCAGAGGGAGATCATGGTTGCTAGTCTGGATGGTGATTGACAGATGCTGCTGATGATAGTTGCTGATGACTATCATAGTCTTGTTTTAGATATTTTGTCTCTATGTTATGTATATCTTTTATTATCAAGGTCATGTAACGACCTATTGTTTCCCCACTATGCCTGGGATGGATGACATAATGTTCATATTTTATCATGTATAAACTTTTGGTGTATCCCCACTTGGTTGGGTGGATGAGTCAATCTTGGTATATCCCCACTTGGTTGGGAGATGGATGTATGTATGAGTCTTTGGTGATAGGAAGGTCATTTATGATGTATAGAGTCATGTTCTTCTTGTAGAACATCTTTTTTCAAACCTTGCTTACAGTCAGGGGGAGCATGAACAACACACTTCAACATATCAGAGAATTTAGCATGTACTCAGGGGGAGCATAACCCTTTTCCCTTGATGACAAAGGGGGAGAGTGACTTGGGGTTGCCATCAAGTCCAAAGGGGGAGATTGTTGGCATTATGACATAGGTTTGGTGCTATGACACAGGTGTTGTCCTTGATGGCAACTCACTCAGATGACAGATCACAGTTCAAGCTCACAGAATGAAGGAAAAAGAGATATACGCAGGTTCCCCTTGACCAAGCTGCGTATACACGTGGGTTCGCCGACCAAAAGGCGTGTATGCGTATACACACACTTTCACACAAGGAAAGGCACGTACATGTTGGAGAATTTGGTTTTGGTCCGTGGTATTTGGACCATGGTATTTTGACCCATGGTATTGGTCCAAGGTATCTTGTTCGAAGTGTTGACCCCAGGTAATTGGTCCAAGGTATTGTTTCTAAGTGGTTTTGGACCATGGTATTGAGTAAGGCCTAAGACTATAAAAGGAGGAGGAGATCATTAGGCAAAGGTACTCAAGTATTGAATATCTAATGAAGAGCAAGATCTAGAATACTGGTCATTGGGTTATGGTGCATAGCTGGATCTGAATCAAGGAGGAACCTAAGCACTTGAAGAAGGATAAGTTCTATTGATGGGTCAAGATCTTAAGGCTTGAAGAGAAGTATCTTTGTGTGGTTTTGATCTTTTATCTAAATAATTGGCGCATGTCGTAATCTGTAAATTTGATGATCTGGGTATAGCTGATGTCTGAATAGTGGAAAAGGTTAAATCATCTTTTACATATCTGTACATAGGTTCAATATAGCAAAGGCATCTATACACACTAGTTCGACATTTCAAAACTCCGTATACGCAGGTTCGCCTTGCGAAAAGTGCATATTCATGTAGGTTCGACACATTAAAGTAGCATACTCCTCATAAAATATGTTTTAGTTACTTTTGTTTACTGTTGCAGTGTTCTGGGTTCTAGATTGAGTTCTGGGTATTGTTACTGTATTCTAGTTATAGCATTCAAAAAAGTGATTGTTTGATTCAGTTTTGGTTGGTACAAAGGAAATTGGTTGATGCATATATATTTGATGTTTGATTGGTGTTATTGATGGATCCAGTCTAAAAATTTATGAAACGTGGTCCCTGAAAGAAAAGATAAGGTTGTAGCCTTCTGTAGGTCAGCATTTACGTACTAGTAAACACATCAGCTAGTACAAGAGCTAAGTGAGTTGTAGCTCCCTTCCAGGAAAAGCTGGAGAACGAGAGAAGGTTGTAGCCTTCTGCAGGTGGAAGCCTGCGTACTGGTATAAGACTGCACCCGTACAAAATTTGTAAAAAGAAGTTTCTTATTAAAGAAAAATAGAGACGATTACAGCAGGTGGTTTTCACCCACATTGGGTTTCCACCTTATATCTTGTGTTCATGTGTGTGATTGCTTGTTCTGTTTACTGCACCTGGTTACTGTTTATATGGTTCTGATACACAGATTAAAGATCAACTAACTAAATTATAAATTTGCAAGGTATACACTGGTTGCTCTAAACACAGTTGTGTATACACGCAAGTTTCATTAACAGCAATAGCGTATATAAATCTGTTTATGGAAATGAAATATAGCTAACTTGCTAATACTGATTCACCCCCCCCCCCCTCTCAGTATTATTTCCAACAACGTTGTCATGTTGGTTTGTTTCTCAACAGGGTGATCATTGTAAATATTGCATCAAGCTATGTTATAAAGCTCCATGGGTAGTATGTTTGTTTTTAAGCAGTTTTGTTGAGGTATAGGTGTGGTTGAAAACTAAGGACGGTGTCCCCCAATGGGGAGGGTTCTGTAACAACCCTGGTGAAAATTCCATGTAATAAAAGTTAATAAAGGCAAAAATAATAACCACAGTTGATGGGATACTTATTCCAAGTTGAATGTTGGGCAAAACATCCTAGTGTGGGTGTTCATTGGTTTAGTATGGCTAAAGGAAATTGGAAAAGGAAATGGCTAAGGCTTTGGAAAGGAAAAATGGCATTTTTGGCACATTTATTTATGAAAATAATGGAAATTAGGAGAAAAGGAAGGTGAAAGGTCACAGGTTGCATGTGAGGAGGAAAATGAAGGAAAATAATGGAAAATGAAGAAAATAGATGCCTAATTGATAAAAAGGCTTCTGAGGATCAGTTTGTAACATTTTTTCAGTTCAGTTTTGGATCTCTCTCATTATTATCTCTCTCTCTCTCTCACTCTTGGACACTTAGAGTTTTCTTGGACCATTTTGGCATTGGATTAAGAAAGGCAAAGAAGGTAAGAGAAAGCAGAGATCACGTAAGGAAGAGTAGGATCAAGCAGTTACAAATTTATTCTTTGTAGGTATCAATTTGCATGTGTTTTTTCCTTTCTAGATTTGGCATGCATGGTATTGCATGTGGTTCTTTTGTTGTTATGGCATGGGTTTTTCCAGGTGTGACAATGTTTTCAACCTAGCCTTGCCATTTCTAGATAACCATGGTGTGATGGGGTTCTCATGTTTTGGTTGAGCTGGATTGCCAAATGGATTTGAAGTTGAGTGAGGTGTATCTTCGAATGATAGAGCAGATGGCCTAGTGGTCCCTGAACTAGACTGTGGATCACAATAAATCCACTGACTTAGTAACCCCTGAGCTAAACGGTGGGTTGTAGTAAAGCCAAGATTTTGTTGCCTCAGTGGGCCTGGGATCCTAGCCACTGAATGGAAAGATATACAATAAATCGAAGAGGTGGATTGCTCTTCTTTGGACCTTGTAATCCCATGTTGGGATATGCGATAAAGCCTGGAGAGTGGGTCTTGATTTAGGGCCTAGTTATCGGGAGTGGATTGCACTAAATCCTGAGAGACTAGGAGACATGAAAATTCCTCATGGTTTAGGTGGAGAAATTCAGTGGCATCCATGTTTGTTTGGCCTAGTGATCGAGTGGATATCATGGTAGAGCCTATTATTACATATTCATTGTGTTGGCCTAGTGATTCAGGATGGATTACGGTGAATCTCGATTTCTATTAATGAGGGTAAGGTGGTTTATCCTTGGGATGCCCTAGTTGGTTCTCTTGGTTTGAGTCCCACATTCATGCTTGGAATATGGCATGAGGGTGAATGAATGAAGAGAGATTTGGCTCAGCCATTCTATGGTCAGGTGGAACGTGCTAGTCCCATCCTGGGTTTGGATTTTGCATCATCAATATGAGGTCATTTCTCCTTGTATTTCTATGAGTATTATATTGGTTTATATGTGGATCATATGGTTGTGATTTCATTGGTATTTGTGTTCCTATTATGTTGGTTATGTATATGTTTTATGACAGTGACTATGTATGGCTTTCATCATGTTTTTAGTTGTAAATGGATAAACAATGTATCTATGACCTAATAGATGATAATGCAACAAATGATATAAGGGAAAAATGTTTCATAGCGATTCTCAGATAAGTATGAGACCCCTATGTTTAAATATGTTGTATACACATGTAGATTACATATTCGTGATATGTTTGATGAAACGCCTGTCATGGTCAATAGGGGTCCAGTTAAGGGCTTGTTCAAGTATTTACATTTGCATCATTATTTCCTTGTTACCTCTATGTTCTGAAGGTGTCATTCAATTCTGGGCAGTGATCTGGGCTCTGGGCCTGAAAAAGTGGCTCAAATCCTGAGGACGCTGACACAACACTGTGAAAAATAGTCCCTAGACACTGGCATGCCTTGGCATGAGAGCATCCAAAGCCTCTTGGACATTTTCAGGTCCATATCATGGGAGCGTCTAGGGGTCAAGTGGTCTAAAAACTCAGTGGGACCCAGGGGTGTTAGGTTCCCATATTGTCTATTTTTGACCGTATATTTTGCCATTATATTACCCTCTTCAACCCATAGTTGAAAGCCTTTGCTAGCATTTTGTCCTAATTAGTCCAAAGGTATGAAGTAACTCTCCTCATCGCTATATGTTTAATCATTCAACACATAATAATGTTATCTTTATAATTAATCTTTGAAGTTGACTAAGTTGCTGAGTAATTGTTGAAACTGTTCAAAGTCTACAGAATTATATTTTGCAGTTGCCGAAACAGCAGAAACAGCAACTGTCTAAAGTTGGCAAAACCAGTTGCTGAAACAGCAGAAACAACATGAGAACTTCGAGGAAACAGTTGAGATTTACCAAATCTGCAACAATGGTGAAACAGCAAAGGACAGCACGTGAATTTCAAGGAGACAGTTGAGACAAAAAAGGGATCCGATCAATGAAGGAATACACAGTTACACACTGTTGTAACAGCATGCTGTAACAGGAATTGATTTACTATTTTTGTACAAAAGGGTCAAACTGAAATGAAAAATGACAATCTATTGTAATAGATGTCTCCCCTATAAAGGGGAGACATCTACATTAGAACGGGGAGAACAGGTTGTAACAGAGGAAATTGTAGTGAAGAAACAAGATTGAATCTCTATTGTAATTTGGCATATTGGCAGATGAATAAAGCACTGTTCTGAGTATTTTAACTTAGCATCTGTGTCCTGGGGAACCTTGTGAGAAGGACAGGGCCCACCTTCATCACAAGATTCACCCATTCCTTTTCTGTTAAGTGTGTGTGTTTGATTTCTGTGTATCTCTAGTTCATGAGCATTGCTTTTGATATTTTACCTTTGCTACTATTTTGTTTTCTTAATCAATTGATGATGTCGAAGAGTGTCTCACCGGTGATTAGGATTTACAGAGTGTATTGGCAAATTGGATAACAAGGGCAGGTGCTGAATGTTCTTACTCTGAGGATAGGGTCCTGATCCTCTGTTACAAGACAGCCATCATTTCTTTTTGCAGATTTGTTACCTTTAATTAGTCATCCGTTTCATTCCATTCCTGCAATAGATTATAACTGCTGTAACACAGAGTAAGGGTTTGACAGAGAATAGATTGTTTATACTACAGCCTTTAATGCTTTTAGAATTGAGTGCATACAGTACGAGGTCACCTTTGAGATAAAAGGACTTTCCTGGGTTGACAATTTAATGTGGTACTCGACTGTTTAAATAATAAACAATTAGAGCAGCCAACATTTTGGCACCGTTGCTGGGGAAGGCGACTAGAGATTTTAAAGGCATTAATGATTTTCTTTTAGAATAACAGGATGCATGAGAGGACGCAGGAAAGCTAACTTTACAGGCGGCAAAGGCAGAGGAGGAGGAAGAAAAACTTTCATTGACGAGATCATTTCAAAAGCCGAGACATCCCAGAGGACAAGTTCCCGAAGGCCTCAGATCCAGCATTCCTCCCAAACAGATCACCAGACGGAGGAAGTACTAGGACCTGAAAGGAAGCTGGAAACACCAGAGCACATTGAGGAACCGGTAGAAGAACCTGAAGAAACAGAAGATACTGAAGACCGGGCAAGCGATTCAGGAAAAAGACCAATGGAGGACAACAATGATGGACTTTTCGGTGGAGGCCGTAGAGCAGAAGGAAGGGGAGAAAATTCTCTCTCCACCCTGGAGTTCCCTATTGGGGAGCTCCCAAGAGGAGCAACCCCTATGAAGAACATTCCACTCTTAGCACTACCCAACTTTCATGGGTTATCCTCTGAAGACCCTGATGAATTCCTCTTTGAATTTGATATACTGTGTAGGAGCTATGATTATGTAAACCCTACTCAGAAATTAAAACTGTTTCCAGCAACATTGAAAGGGAATGCGTTAAGATGGTTTATGAGCTTAGGAGCTCATGTAATCACTACATGGGATCAGATGAAAGAAAGTTTTCTAGCCAAATATCAGGATTATTGTCGAACAAGAGAAAGGAAGGAAGAACTGTTTAAGATGGTTCAGAAGGAGGATGAGAATCTGGAGGACTTCGTGGAAAGACTGCAGTATAATCTACAGCGATCTGATCATCCGGATATGAGTAAGGATATTCTTAAGACAATACTGCTAAAAGGGGTACGAGATGATTGCTTGGACATGCTGAATATGCTTGGAAAAGGGGATATTTCCAAAGAATCATTTGATGAGATTGTCAACCTCTGTAAGAGATGTTCAAGAGGGGCAGCAAGCAGACCAAAAAGCAGGGATAGTATATACTCAAGAGTCCAGAAATCAGCAAGTGGAGGAGCAACACGGGCTGAAATAGGTAATTTACTTGAAGAATTTAAAACTGAAATGTTAAGCTCTTTTGCTTCACAAATTGATGCTTTACAGGTTAAAAAGAAGCAGGCAGAAGCAGAAGCTGCTCTGGCTATTTTCTATTCTAAATGCAGAGAAAAGCACCCACTGAGGGAATGCCCACTGGACAAGGTACCAATTTGCACTATTTGTGAAAAGGACCATGAGACTCAACAATGCCCTTCTTTGCCAGGAATAAAAGCAGCGCTGCAGTCAACTGAAGAAGAAGCTGAAGCAGTGTACCTGATGACACAGAGGAGGCAATGGCAACCACAAAGACAAGGTATGAATTCTAACACATCATTTAGTCGTTGGAATAATCACCTTCCTTTTCAAGCAAATTACCCACCCTTGAATCAAATGCAATACCCACCCTTTAATCCAATGCATTTCCCACCCATGCAGCAGCCAAATCCTCCTTTTGCTGACCCTACCGTGTGGAATCCTTGGGCTCCACAGCAATCCTATTTTAATCAATGGAATCCAAACTAGACAGCCCAACAGATTCCATTTCCCCAACATCAACAATCTCTTTCCTTACCATCTAACGCTCCACCAAATAACCAAACAATCAGACCCCAGCTGCCTGTACAACCTAACCCCAACCCAAATAACAATAAAGCTCTGCAGGTAATTGATATTCAAAACCAACCTGTTTCCCCTATGCAATGCAATGATATTCATTTATGCTCTGGGAGAATAGTTGAACCCATTATTGATGACATTACTGACTCTGATAAAGAAGAAACTAGAAAAGAAAAGTCATCTAACAATAATGTTGAAACAGTTGAATCATCCTCTAATAAGACTGCTGAAATAGCAGAGCCGCCATTCCCTGAGCGTCTGGCTCTTACCAAAACACTTGAGCCACCTGCTTTTAACCTTTTAGGAGAACTGCAGAATTTATATGTCAAAATTCCACTTTTACAAGCACTGAGAGATGTACCAATCTATGCTAGAACTGTTAGGGATATTTGCATTAAGAAACCTGGAAGAAAAGCTAAAGATCCCCTCACAGTTCATGTGATGGGAGAACTAACTGCTTTAATGACAGAAAAAAACCCCCCTGTGAAATATGGTGACCCTGGTCACCCTACAGTCACAGTTCAGGTTGGTAAAACCTTTGTTTCTAGAGTTCTAGTAGATCTGGGTGCTGCAATAAACATCATGACACTTGAAACAGCACAGTTACTGCAGTTAAAAAATTTAATTAGGGAAACCCCAACCATTCTAGAGCTGGCTGACCGCTCCACAATCAAACCTGAAGGAGTCATTGAAGACCTGATAATTTCAGTAGAATCTTGGAATTACCCAGCCGATTTTGTTGTGTTACAAACTAAAACAAAGTTGGGGGGTCATCCGCTGATTTTAGGAAGACCTTGGCTGGCTACAGCAGATGCCTTCATCAGCTGTAGGTCAGGATCAATGACAATCTCTAATGGGCAGGAAACTAAGCAGCTTACTCTTTATCCTCATGCTACACCCATGATTAATAATGATAATTCTGTATGGTTAGATTATGAGGATGAGGAAACCCAACCCATCTTGACTGTCGGACAAGCTTTAACTTTTAAAGATACAACCGAAGATGAATTAATCAACAATTTTATTTCTGAACCTTCTTCGGTTAGCCCTAAAATACATGATCACTTGACTGCAATCTTGGAATCTGAATCTCAGCAGAACCTTAGAACTGAAAATCTATCTCAGACATCAGCTGGCAGCTCCTCCAAAAGTATAACAGTAGAAATTGAGCCTGGCAAAACATTAAATATAAATCCTAACCTAACAGATGATGAAAAACAGCAGTTAATGAAGCTACTCCGTGAAAATAAAGAAGCATTCGCATGGGATTACACAGATATGAAGGGGATCTCTCCTGAACTATGCACTCATCGCATTTATATTAAAGAAGGATCCTGCCCAGTCTGTCAACCCCAATGACGAATGAATCCCAATTTAAGGGAAATTGTGAAGGAAGAACTTCAAAAACTGTTGAATGCAGGATTTATATATCCTATATCTGATAGTGAATGGGTTTCTCCACTAGTAATTGTACCCAAGAAAAATGGGAAATGGAGAGTATGTGTGGATTACAGAGCTCTAAATAAAGCCACCCAGAAAGACCATTTCCCTTTACCATTCATTGATCAGGTACTTGATAATTTGGCAGGTAAGAAATTCTTTTCGTTTTTGGATGGATTTAGCGGATATAATCAGATCAAGATTGCACCCCAAGATCAGGACAAGACCACTTTCACTAGCCCATGGGGGACCTTTGCCTATAGAGTTCTTCCATTTGGGCTATGTAATGCCCCAGCAACATTTCAAAGAGCAGTGATAGGGATTTTTTCTGATATGCTTAATGATTCCTTAGAAATATTTATGGACGACTTTACTCCTTATGGCGTGACTTTTGAAGATGCATTACAAAACCTTGAAAAAGTACTTAAGCGATGTATAGAAGCACATCTTGCCCTAAGTACTGAAAAATGCCATATGATGATGAATCAAGGTATTGTATTGGGACACTTCATCTCATTCCTAGGAATTCAAGTTGATCCAGCTAAAGTACAGGTAATTCAGACTCTCCCTATCCCCAAAACACAAACTGATGTAAGAAGTTTTTTAGGACATGCTGGATATTATAGAAGATTTATCAAGGATTTTTCTAAAATAGCTTCTCCTTTGTTTGTGTTACTTATGAAAAATGTTGAATTTAAGTGGACTGATGGTTGTCAAAAAGCATTTAATGAACTTAAACATCAATTGTCTATAGCTCCCATTTTAAGAGGACCTGACTGGGCACTCCCCTTTCATATATCCTCTGATGCTTCAGATACTGCAATTGGAGCTGTCTTGGGTCAAGAAGAAAACAATCTTCCCTATGCTATCTATTTTATTAGTAAAAATATGACCCCTGCTGAACTTAATTATACAGTCACCGAGAAAGAATTCTTAGCAGTTATTTATGCTATTAATAAGTTTCAGCATTATATTACTGGTTACACTAGTTTTGTGCATACTGATCACTCGGCCATTAAATATTTAATGAACAAATCAGTTACAAATGCTCGAGTTACCAGATGGTTATTATTATTACAAGAATTTGATATCACAATTATAGATCGACCAGGTAAAGAGAATGTAGTTGCTGATTTCCTTTCTCGGTTAAAAACTGATGAGAATATTCCAGTAGATGATTCTTTTCCTGACGAGTATTTATTTGAAGTATCTACTCACTCACCTTGGTATGCAGACATTGCCAACTACTTAGTTGTAGGGAAACTACCATCACACCTATCGCACAGAGAAAAAAGAAAAATCATTCAGAAAAGTGCTAGGTACAGCTGGATAAGCAGGTGTCTTTTTCACACAGGACTTGATCAGGAAATTCGGAGATGCATCGGTGAAGATGAAATTTATGATGTATTGAAAGCTTGTCACGATGGCCCTTGTGGAGGGCATTTCAACAACAAAATTCAACCTGGTTCAGCTATGCATACAAAAATTGGGAAGCCCTCGAACAGTCTCGAGCTCAACACAAAGAGAATAGGAAATTAAAAGCTAGGCTGTCCTATATCTTTGACTTGGTCCAGAGGGTACTTGCTACAAGGAAACCTTCTTTTAATTATGCAGTATTCTTGAGAGAACGCTTAGCGTTCTTACAAATAAAGGCAATCAAAGATGGAAGACCCCACCAGGTTGCTACACCAGAGCAATTTATTGAGACTTTCACAGAAGCACCAAATAACGACCAGAACTTGCTCTGTGAACTCTATCTTCACAATGAGGCTATGCCTGAAGATAGAAAGATTAATTTACTTCCTATTTGTGGTGATATTCAAATAAGAGCTTTTATTTCCTTTTTGGCCAACCAGCTTACTTGGCAGAATGCTTTTATGTCTGCAAAACACAATGAGGAGAATTGTCTTCTCTGGATTCGTCTAGAACCGCAGAATGCAGCCATCTTCCTTATGGAACATCAACGAAATCTACGAGAACTAGGGATGACCGATCATATTAGGAATCTGCAAGCAGCAGTCTTGGAAGACTGCCAACATTATGTCAAAACTAAAGGACCTCTGGCCATAAAAGCAAATGAATTATTCTGGGAACACTGTCCCAAAGAAAGACGGGAATATCATCCCTACAATCCCCTCAATCTTCAAGCGGCAATCTCACAGATACCTGATTATGTAAAATGCATGAGACAATGTGCTGAACGGTGGATCGCTTACCATTTTCATTTCCCTCTCTTATGGCTTCCTAGAGAACAGTACAAGGCTCAATTTACATTGACTAAAAAGGAAGAGTTGGCAGCATGGAAGAGACTTCAGAATGTCCAAGGGTTCAGAGACATGGTTGACAACACCTTCTACACTTACTGCATAAGCAATTTACACTGTTCAGCCCAGTATTCTGATTCCGACTCAGAGTAGACGTTGCATGAGGACATGCAACATTTTCAGTTGGGGGGATGTTAGGTTCCTATATTGTCTATTTTTGACCATATATTTTGCCATTATATTACCCTCTTCAACCCATAGTTGAAAGCCTTTGCTAGCATTTTGTCCTAATTAGTCCAAAGGTATGAAGTAACTCTCCTCATCGCTATATGTTTAATTATTCAACACATAATCATGTTATCTTTATAATTAATCTTTGAAGTTGACTAAGTTGTTGAGTAATTGTTGAAACTGTTCAAAGTCTGCAGAATTATATTTTGTAGTTGCCGAAACAGCAGAAACATCAACTGTCTAAAGTTGGCAAAACCAGTTGTTGAAACAGCAGAAACAGCATGAGAACTTCGAGGAAACAGTTGAGATTTACCAAATCTGCAACAATGGTGAAACAGCAAAGGACAGCACGTGAATTTCAAGAATACGGTTGAGACAGAAAAGGGATCCGATCAATGAAGGAATACACAGTTACACACTGTTGTAACAGCATGCTGTAACAAGAATTGATTTACTATTTTTGTACAAAAGGGTCAAACTGAAATGAAAAATGACAATCTATTGTAATAGATGTCTCCCCTATAAAGGGGAGACATCTACATTAGAACGGGGAGAACAGGTTGTAACAGAGGAAATTGTAGTGAAGGAACAAGATTGAATCTCTATTGTAATTTGGCATATTGGCAGATGAATAAAGCACTGTTCTGAGTATTTTAACTTAGCATCTGTGTCCTGGGGAATCTTGTGAGAAGGACAGGGCCCACCTTCATCACAAGATTCACCCATTCCTTTTCTGTTAAGTGTGTGTGTGTGATTTCTGTGTATCTCTAGTTCATGAGCATTGCTTCTGATATTTTACCTTTGCTGCTATTCTGTTTTCTTAATCAATTGATGTTGTAGAAGAGTGTCTCACTGGTGATTAGGATTTACATAGTGTATTGACAAACTGGATAACAGGGGCAGGTGCTGAATGTTCCTACTCTGAGGATAGGGTCCTGATCCTCTGTTACAAGATAGCCATCATTTCTTGCTGCAAATTTGTTACCTTTAATTAGTCATCCGTTTCATTCAATTCCTGCAATAGATTATAACTGTTGTAACACAGAGTAAGGGTTTGACAGAGAATAGATTGTTTATACTACAACCTTTAATGCTTTTAGAATTGAGTGCATACAGTACGAGGTCACCTTTGAGATAAAAGGACTTTCCCGGTTTGACAATTTAATGTGGTACTAGACTGTTTAAATAATAAACAATTAGAGCAGCCAACAAGGGGCTAGCTACCTAAGTGGTTGGGATGGCTCCTGGGAGTCATGTAGCTGATCTAGAAGGTCTGTATCTTATGTTTCCATTGATTCCACTTCCTTAAGGTCAAATAGGAGGTTGAATCTAATTATAGTAGCCTCTCGTCACATGTTTACTTCGGTTGGCCATTACTTGGGTAGATGTGGGAGGAGTGTGTTACACAAGCCACCACCACCATAGTTTTCAAGCCACAACCCAAAGAAAACCACCACTCCTTGAATCAGCAAGCCACCAGTCACCCACTAAAGGCCCCAACCTTCAAGCTCTTATGGACCACATTTCATCAATTTCAAACTAGGGCCCACGATCCTCTGCACAAAACAACCGTGAGTCTCATTTCACAATTTTCATAATAGACGCACAAAGACTCTATGCTCATCAAAAATACAATATCAATCATCTCAAATCATCTGGAACACAACTGTCTCTCTATAGTACAAAAACCTAGTCATAATTCACTCATACAATTACTACATACAATTCTTTCATCACCGCAACAAGCATACACTAACATACAAACTCCATCAAACATATTCTAGGTATCGTCAATACATGAGGTTTATGGTTAATATAAGGCAATACATATAACAACTTCAGCTATATTAAAACTATGTCACCCTCCATATAAAAGCTACACCACAACAACTATAGCAACATACATTAGTAAAACTAATTATGACAATATATAGAAGCTACAACAATGCACTCATCAATGAAACCCCTGCAACGAAAACAATATTACATTGCATAAAAATATTTCTCCATCCTGGTAGCTTTGTCCATAATCTGCCACAACCCCTTTCTCATTCAATGAACACTAGTACTTTTCGAACTCTATCTCATAGACCACCAACGCACCAAACTCAATGCTCTCCATCTATGCCATGCACACTACAATATTTCACTATCACACATAACGTTATGCTCCTAGTCTTAGCACTCTTCTTCATTTTACAGGGGTCTTACGCACTCTTGTTTCTTGCATCGCACCAATATGTTATTTGGCTCAGATTGCTCTGTCTGACCTCCCATGTACACAACAACCACCAACAGATCATACTCCATACAATATATCTGATTTCCAAATGCACTATCCACATCTCACGCTATCTACCCTCTTAATCATTCCATATGAGGCATATTTAACTTGTTCAGTGCACTAATTAGAATCAATCAAGCCACCATTATCACTAACTAAACAATCAATATGTTCACGCCTTTTTTTAGACCATATAAAAACTCTTCAAAACCGAATCAATCTACTAATGGACAATCACATCACCAATGCGTTCACACACATTAGAGGAAATTTCAGCCTAAAAGTGGCCTCCTAAGGAAAAATAATAAAATAAGAGTTATGAATTTTGGAGGGAAAAGAAAAAAACTATTTTTTATTGTATTTTTGGCTTATCTCCTTATAGTTTTACTCAAAATTCAAGTGTAGACACTGGTTGGATGTGGAATTTAATCTCGCATCCAATGAGTGTCTACACTTGAAATTTGAGTAAACTTATAAGGGGATAACCCAAAAATACAATTAAAAAAGTAATTTCAATTTTATTTCCCCTCCAAAATTTACATGTACCTCTTTTTAAATTTAAAGGATTTTAATTGGTTTACATATTATGCACATCAAAACTTCCTGGACACTTTTAGGCTGAAATTTCCTCTAATTTTAACCTTTAAGACCAAACCAATGAGTTAACTATGACCAAGTCAATTAATACGTTGAAGGCACAAGACACCCCAATCACACCAATTCCTTGGGAAATTGCAGTGGTATGACCCTTGGTATTTCCTTTCGGCACCTACAAGAGAGCGTTGAGGGTAGGAAATAGTCAACCTATAACAAATATCATGGGCATACAACAACATGAGAATGGTAGTAAGGAAATGTTGCTATGTGACAGTATCAAGATCGTGAAAGTCGACCTAACCATAAAAAACTCAAGGATTTTCAACCTAGATCTGCAACCCCTATTGCAAGCCTTCTTCAACCACCTTGCCAAGCACTTGCCCACATCCACTAAACCTTTTCCAGTCTTCTAATAACCAATACAAGTCCACTAGTTTTTTGACAACAATTCCCTACCTGGCTAACTTATCTAGTTGAGATCAATGCCAACACAATGTTGCCAACAAATGAAGAGTTGAAGGATTCAAACATAACCACTAGTAGGCTATTGAGTTGTGTTATAACTAGGCCACTAGGAAAAAAAGGGGTTCCATTCTATTCGAATGCATTTTGTTACATAGATGAGCAGAGTAGTCAGAGAGTGGATATGGATAGAACAAACATAGATCATTAGTGAACTGTAGTAGGCCATGGGCCACAAACCTCAATTCTTTATACTTGCATCAATTCTTAATTCAGAGAAAAAGAGCAGAGCGACCTTATCTTCCAGCTGGGTTTTCTCCCTAAAGCGTTTCTCGGGTTATATATTGTGTTAATTTACGGTTTGAATTTTATTTCACTGTTCTCTTTTTTCTACATAATTATAATTTGCATGCATATGCAATAAATAGTAATTCACATATCCAGAAATGTAAGGAAAAATAAACCCCCATAGTATAGATTTCAGATGTTAAGCATAATTTTATTAGATATGTTGTAAAGAATTGTCCAGTGGAATACCCGCGATAGTGTTAAACACACATGGGCAGCAAGAGAAATATTAATGATAAAACATGAAAGTACATTTTTTATTAACAGGAGATATACATTTATAGTACATTGTTGTGATCGTTGGGTTTCACATCCCAAGGTCTCTTGGACTCCTTTTGTCCATTCAGCTTCCACACTAACCCATTGAGGATTAGGTGTCCAACATCCCCCCCCCTTAATCCTAAGGGTTATATATGAGTCCAAGAAGAGAGCTGTAATACAAAATGTGCAAAAATGCATGGCAGCACTAGGCTGAATGTGCTCTATGAAATGTTGGTATAAAGGGCGGTGGTTTAAGGATGACCACCAACACTGGAACGCTTAGTGCAGTTCCCGGAACTCTTCCAAAACTGACAAGAAATTGAAGTTTTCTGCTAGAGGAAGTGCTCCTATTGTTTTGAAGAGGGAAACCTTCAACCATGAAAGGGAGGTCTCACCCCGCATAAAAGGGAGAACTTCAACCTGAAAAGGGAAGTCTCAACCTGTGATGGTTTAAGGGTAACCAACAACTCTGGAATGCTTAATGCAATTCCTGGAACTCTTCCAAATTTGGCAAGAAGCTGGTGTCTTCTGCTAGAGGAATTTTTCTCAATTGTGTTCCTGGAATTCTTCCAAATCTGGCAAGAAGCTGAAGTCTTCTGCTAGAGGAAGTGTCCCAGATTGCCAACTGAAGGCATGTTCATGGGCATCTTTGTTTCTGGCTACAACTCTAAAACTGGTGTGGCAGGTTGTGGCTCAGGCTCGCTTGATGTAGCTTTGAAGCTTGTAGATGACCATCATTTCCCCCCCTGTCAGATACAAGGTGAGAAGACGAAGAAAACTCAATTGCAAGACTATTCAATACTCTGGAACAAGTTCTGACATGTGTTTTGAATATCTTCTTGGCTGTTGATGCCCATTGCCAAGAAGCGATCCATCCAAGATGAATCTTTGTTCTTGCAGGACGTTTGTTTTTGAAGCATCTGTTTGAAGAATGACTGGTTTTATGACAGTGCTTACATGGATGAAGATCAAAACAGTGATCTTTCATATGGCCAACTCGGTCACAGTGTTGGAATTTCACGATATGTTGTTTTTGTTGTTGTTGTTGTTGCTGTGGAAGAGGGGCAGAGTCTGGAACAGCTGAAGCTGAACTGTCATGAGGAGCAGGTGAACTGTCATGAATGAATCCAGCACTCTGAAACTGAATGGGCTTTGAGTAGTCTGGAATATGAAAGGACAAGTCCTTGTCAAATCCAAGACCAGTTCTGTGCTTTTTGTGGACAAGCTGTTCCCAAGGTCTGATGATGGGCTTGGGAAGTGCAGACTGAGTTTATGCATCTGCATGTACAATGGCTGCTTTATTGGGCACTGGATCTGAATGAACTTCAACAATATTGTCTTGCTGTTTATGGGAGTCTGTTTCATTGTTCTGAACAGAAACAGGTTCAGAATGATGACTCCTCTATTTTAATTCTTCTTGTTGTAGCTTTGTCTCAAGCTGCAAAAACTCAATATTCTCCTGTGCATTTTGTAGACATATTTTAATATTGAATAAAGAGGTTTTGTTGATCTTAACCATCTCATCAACAGTGGAATGTATCAGAGTATTTAACAACTCTAATGCATTATCAAGTCTGGTCATTTTCTTCATCATCTTATTAAAGAAACGGATCACAACTATCAACCAGTGAAGAAGAAGCAACAATCATTCACAATTCAATGTCACTGCAATATCCTTTATAAATGTCAGCAAATGATCAGTGTGCAACATAAAGGATTACAATCAGCCCACCAAACTCTTTATGCAGTAGTGGAATCAAGGAATCAATGTACTATAATGAGTTTTAAATACAATGCTACACTGGAGCAGCAACAACTGCAAACTTGATTGGATCATTCAAATACTCGTTCACTCTTCAACGTATATCAATACTTCAGTATCAGCTAATGAGAAGAATATACAGCCACACAAACAGCCTCTAAATGACATCCAAATTGTGACAAACTCATTCTGGTATGGTAGAAATTGACCCAAAATATCAATAGACCAACCAGCACAGAATCTTCTAAACAATTGACTGCTTTTAAACATAAGTATTTGAGAGGTTGGTATAACTCAAATATATATAACCACGCCTCCTACTTTTGTACCAAACTAGAGATCCGACTTGTAGAGCTCCAAAATTTTGTGTAGCCTCCGTCAGAAAATTTCATCAACCGAATAGCTTGAATTAAGGAAGCTCTTGTTTCCAAGCTCAAGCTGCCAAATCCAAATAATAAATCCTTTTTGTTTCTCCTCGTTAATGGCGTATGGAAGCAATCATAATTAAAAACACACCATAATGTGAGGACCCTTTACCGTGACACTGTTAGGTGGAAACTCACAACGTGATATGGAGGCAGCGTTACTTAAAGTCACATGAGACAGTGTTAATGGTGGTATATGATGTGGACTTATACAGAGAGCAAAGACTACCATAGGCCACCAAAAGACTAACTTCCAGCAATCTAAAAATGGCTGTTATTGTAAATAACTTTAGAAAGAAGAGCAGGTTTGCTCCGTTTGAAGTTGAGCAAGACAAAATACAATGCTAATAAACTTCCATCTATGTAAGTACACAACAACAATCATACAAAAAATTATTCATCTATTGAACGTCATAAACAGCCTCTTGTTCTGTCGAGAGGATAGCAAATATCATTGCCGACTAAAACTGTAGTATAAGAACTAGTGATTAAAGGAAAAGCTAAGCTGAAAGCAAGCTTCAAGTAAAGAAGTGTAGCAAAAGGCCCATGCTTCAACAATCAAAAGCTGACAGGCTTTGTCTCGGCTACATTCACTCTTATTTGCCTCTTTTCCATAATGCCTTTTCCTCTATGTCTCAATGAAAGCAATTTGCATGCACCATGTCACGATGCACCCACTTGATCAAACCTACTATGGACAAGATCTATTATCAAACTGATTGGATCTATACCCCACTGATAGAATCACTCATGTAGCTTAACATTTCATATTATCTCTCTTTGTAAGATTGAATTCGAATACAATGCTAATTTTCATGCATAAAACCCATAAAGGCATCTTTCTGGGACAAGAGTTTTGGATCCAAATATAACCAGATCCATTAAAAGATGTTACTTATATTCAGGCACAATAGCATATATTATACAGTCATAATGAGCTTAAAAGAGAACCGCACTTCCTTCTGATTTGTTTAGCCAGCTTGCCATATTCACACAATGACTGTCAATCTAGATAAACCGACATTCTTTGAGCGAGTACCAGGAACAACTTCTGGACTTTTCAGCTCAGCTTCTGGACTGTATATATGTTAACAGGTTTTGGACTGCGTATATGGAACAGCGTTCATATACCTTAATCGAAGCAGCGTTCAAAACTTATGGGATCTCCACCTGGCACCACGAACATGGGAAGAGACCTGGGCTCATCACGCTTAACAAGTCGTCAGCTTTTACCTCTGAAAATATTTCCAAGTAAGCCCGCACATCAAATACCAAAATCGAGAAACCCAGTTACGCAAAACTCATATATAAACATCGCATCTCATGGCCTGAGACAAACGCCCGGTAGAAGAATGGTTCAGGTGAACAGTCACATCGCAGAAAACCGACATGGCATGATGCCGAGTCTTCCAGCTCCCAACCGAGTCTTTCTGAGATGGTTGTGGGTGGGTTCCCATAGACGGTGTGATTGACGGACAGTCGGGGGCGTAACAATGAACACAACGCTCAATTAAGTGCGGCTAGATTTCAATGAACACAGCGTTTCAACCTGACAGAACCAGCGTTCAATTAAAAAATGTGACAGCGTCCAGCATCCAGCGTTCAATTGTGTGTGCGGAACAGGACAACGCTAATATGAAACGCTTGGCAGTCAGGACAGTATGGAGAAAAATAGATTCCCATATGTCCAAGATCGAGCAGAGGCGTAAGGTCGAGCGGTCGAGAGGTGGTATCACAGCACTGGAAAGGAATTGAATAAATGCGGGACTGGAAAGAACTATGCATATGCGTAGGGCGCTATCATTCAATCAGTACTGTGGTCCATGGAACAGCGTAAATCAGCCATCAATTTCAATCATAGCGCAAATTGCGATTTCAATTTTCGCTGATATGACAAGCAGTCCACAATGAATATCATCAATAGTGAGTTTGCAGCAGAGGCAACGCTGAGTGAGGACAGTGCTCAGGGCAGGGCAGCGCTCAGGTGGGGACAGCGCTCAAACGTTCAATGTCAGGCCAGTGCTCAACTATTTACAGTATGACAGCGCAAACGTTTCAAATCAGGTTACAATGATAGCACAACAGAAGAGCAGGGCGTAGGTTTTATAAATGGTATATGGCAAACAAAGAAACATTCATGGACAGACACCTTCTAGCTAACATAGAGCCAGGTAAAAGCAATATGGCAGACAGAGGTCAGGTAACGCAGAACTGACATATATATAGAGACCACAAAACAAATTGCTCAAATTGGAGTAGGACCAGCAATCGCCCGCTCTGATACCATGTTAAACACACATGGGCAGCAAGAGAAATATTAATGATAAAACATGAAAGTACATTTTTTATTAACAGGAGATATACATTTATAGTACATTGTTGTGACCGTTGGGTTTCACATCCCAAGGTCTCTTGGACTCCTTTTATCCATTCAGCTTCCACACTAACCCGTTGAGGATTAGGTGTCCAACAGATAGTTTACAAATCACTTCTATGGTTCTCTTAGCTTACAATCTTAATTATAAGTAATCCTTTAAACAACAATTACATTATGGTTTCAAGAAACAAATTCCTAACCTTATCCTCTAATCTAAATTAAGGGAACCCATTTCCTAGGGTAAAGAATTGTTTTACCTTCTAGAGTTCAGGAGTTGACTTTGAGGATACTCTCTTAGTTAGCATCCAATCTATGAAGACCATATTAAAATGGATCTCAACATGGAAGTGAAAACTCTATTAAAAAGGCAGAAAAGCACTTTACAAGTAACCATATAAATAATTGTGAATGTTTTTTTAACTTACTAAAATAGGCATGGCATTGTGACAAAATTATTGGCAATGTGTCAATTGCTTTTTACAAGTTCGTCAAGAAACTACCCATACAACATCTCTACTAATTTCTCTTGAACCGGTTTGCAGATAACCCTTCAAATTTGTTATCAACATTGAAGAAGTGTGAGATTCTAGGCTGACTAAAATATCTTAGTAATTTTAACTTACTAAAATAGTCATGGCATTGTGACAAAATTATTGGCCATGTGTCAACTGATTTTTACAAGTCTGTCAAACAACTACCCATACATCTCTACTAATTTATCTTGAACAGATTTACAAATAACCCTTCAAATTTGTTATCAACATTGAAGAAGTGTGAGATTCTAGATTCGTTAAAATATCTTATTACTAATCATTATCAGAAAATAATGGAAGAAACAAATATCAAAATATGATTTAGATTTCAATTGAAATCAACTAATAACTATAAATGTGATTAGAACATTCAACCATGTAAATATAAATGTTTATTTGAAAACAAATGTTTTAACTTTATAATTAAATGCAGTGACATTAGTCTAGGCATGAGGCAAATAATTTATTTATACTATGTAATAAATTATTACGAAATTAAAACAAATTACTTTGCCTCTCTTTAAAACAATTTCTAGAGTTTCAATGCATTTTTTATTATTTATCTACTTACATTTTTTAATACTGAGTACTAATGAGAGTGAGAGCAACCTTTGATCCTTCATAGAAAGATAACATATTTAATAATCAATTAAGTCAAAAAAAAAATCACACTTCTAATTTTCTTCAAAGTGGTAAATCTAAAAGATTACTATATCAACTATAAAATTACAAATTATCTAAAATAACTTACTTTTAACTAAAAATACAAAACATTAAATATAAATTAAATTTGAAAATAATGATTTCAAATTGGTATGCTTTAATATTTGAAAATATCACTTTTATTTCAAAATATACCACAATTTTTTAAATAATAATAATTATTTACCGATGAGGCAATCTTATGGATGCACAAAATTAATGTCTCCCTTTGTGGATGATGTCCAATTGGTCCACTAATGTTGTACTATGTTGATATCCACATAAAAATGGAAGTTGTGAAAACTTTTTTAATTCTTAAAATTTAAATTTTCTACATTATAACTATGATGGCTTCTAAATATTGGAAATATGCATCAGTAAATATCTGCAAGCATAAACAAAAACCTAAAAGCTTAGATGATAGTGAAATATATTACTATTTAAGGGATACACGATAATAGTCTCTTCGATAAATATTTTAAGTGGCTTAATTATTCAGGTTTCTAAACGCATTAAACCTTCAAAATTTAAATTCTCTCTCTAAAGAGTACTATATCTTTTACATAAAAATACATAAATCAAGATTAGATTTAAATTAAATTTGGAAATATGTTTTTTAAATTGATGTGACTTAAAACTCAAAATATCAATTTTATTTCAAAATATTTTAAGTCTATTTTTTACACATAATGTAATTTTATTGACATATACAATTAATATTTTCATGGAAAACATCTATTAGGCCTACTCAAATTCAGAAGTTGCACTTTGAGATAGTAGGTTTTTTTGTGAATATATATAACCCATGTGTAAATTTTCATGGTTTAAATTAAATGCATAAATAGATTCAACACCTTGAAAATTCCCTTGAGCACTTGGATTGTGTGGCCTATACAACTTAACCTTGCAATTACAACAAACCTTTGTTAGATTTCAAATAAAATCAATTTAAAAATATACCCTAAAAATGACCAAAATGTAAAACGGTACCACTACTTGAAATGTTTTAAAAACAGATTTTATATATATATATATATATATATATATATATATAATTGACATTTAAACATGGTCATTGAAATATTTTATTTATATATTGTATTTTTTAATGTGAAAATGTCTTGTTTTTATTACTAAACTTATGTGGTGTTCTTTTGTTCAACATATTTCACATACCACTACGAGAATTTTTTTTCTATTTTATTATTATTAATATTTTTAAAATATCACATATCAATTTTATGTTAAAAATTGAATGAATTACACCTTTTTTATTAGTCTTAATAGAAAGTAATAAAATATATACCAGCATAGATCCATGTTAACCACAAATCTAGTAAGCACCAAGAGGGATCAAATCTCTTAAGGTGTAAACCTATTCTATAGAGTAAAACTTTGCACCCCTTTGGACCCTTCATAAATCAATGGTTAATCAATATAAATCCATCTTAACCACCAATTCAAATATGTGTGTGTTATTTTTCATTGTTTAAATTAGATTTTTGAATGCATAAATAGATTCAACTCCTTGAAAATCCTCTTGAGCCCTTGATCACTTGATTTAAAAAACTTTGCTTAAACTTGCAATTTCATCATCATTTTTTATAGTTGAATATCAAACAAAATATAAAATAATTAGATTATTTGAAATGTTTTAACCATAAGATTTTCATTTATCCAATTATTTTATATAATATATACATAATTTTTTTAAATATACGTTAATATTATTTAATCTACATATTGAAATATTTTATTTATGTCCACATTGAATTTTTATTATTATTAATATTTAATTGTATATTAAACATAAAGGAATTTAGGATCTTTCTTTTACTATTCTTTTTAGGAAGAAAATAAATGTTTATACTTTAATTAATTTTTTCTAGGTTTTGAAATATTTTATTATGATAAACATTAAAATAAAATAAAAATAATTAATAATTTATATGAAGTTCATATTAAATTACCATACATTACTTAACATGGTTATTCAAATAATTTATTTAAACTTTACATTGAGAAATTTTTAAAAAGTATAAAAAATATATATCTTCCACACACTTAAATATAATGTTAATTTTTAATTATTTTCTTTTTTTAGAGTTGATATAAAATTATGATACTTTATATGGCAATCAAAATATTTTATGATGGTTTAGAGTGAAAGTAAAATATCTTTACCACATCTCCTTCGTATTGGGTTGTAGCATCAAAAACCAACCAAACACATTGTTTTAATATCAACAACCAACCAACCAACCATAGTGAATTTTATAATGTTTTTAACATCAACAACCCAACAACCAACTAACCAACCATACTGAATTTTATTATGTTCTTAACATCAACAACCCAACCAGTCAACCAATCATTGTTTTATATGTGTGTGTGTGTAATTATAGACCAACCATACTGAATTTTATTATGTTCTTAACATCAACAACCCACCCAGTCAACCGATCATTGTTTTTTATGTATGTGTGTGTAATTATAGATGGTATTGTTTTTTATTTAAAAAATAATTTATTTTTATTTTAAAGTTGAATATGGAAATAATTACACATCTCCCTAAAATCTTACCTAAAATATACTTATAGAAATAATATATATATATATATAAAATGAGTAACAAAATAAACATATAAAATTTTATAATCTTTATAAAATTAAATCGTGTACATATAAATTTTAATATCTTTATACATTTTAATTATAATTATTTTAGTTGTAATTGAAAAAAAAATACTATTACTCTCCTAACATGAAAATATGATAAAAATCAACCCACCAATAACACACTGATGCAAATGCTTGTCATTGTCAAGATGTTGATTTATTAAACTTATTTGATGTTAATTTATTAAACTTATTTTAGTCTTACATGAAAAGAAAACATAAATTTACATTAAAAGTTCTTCATATCTACAACTATAAAATGTAGACAAAACTTAAATACATTAAATTTTATTCATATCCACACTTATAAGGTGAGTATTACTAAATTTGTATTAAGTTATTTTAATTTAAATAAAATTTTAAATAAGATTTATATGTAGTTTAATATTTATTTTTGAGTAATATTTTCAATAAAAATAATAAAACTATTTATAATAAATAAATTATTTGCAATAATATAATACAAGCACATATGTTTTGAGCTGGTTTTAACTTCTTTCGAGCCTTAATTTCAAACTTTAGAAAGAGATTACATTATATTTCAAGTTTATTTAACTTTTATAGAAATATTAAAATTGTATGTTTTAGTCTCACTGCAGTTCAATTGGTGATCAAAGTAATGTAAAATCTGTAAAATCTAAGAAATCCAAAATTCAAATCTACCCAATTTTCCTCTAAAAAAATATTTTAATATATAAGTGATTATTAATTTTATGTAGTAATAATAATTTAAATATTTAAAAAAAAAAAAAAAAAAAATTAATAATTTAGTTTTTCTAAAATTAATTTATCATATTTTTATATATTTATATATTTCAATATTCACGATACATTTTTAAAAATTAATACTATTATTTTACAATTTTATTATATATTTAAAATTTTATTTAATTAAATTTTCTGAAAACTTTCTTAATATAACCTAATTCGTATTCACAAAATAAAGTAAAAAATTGCAATAAAATTATATTAGATGCCTCTTTGAAATATGGATCATATAAAATTTGTTTAAAAGACATTTATGATAAGATAAGAGTTGTGTGTTATTTTTTGGAAGTTTTTTTGGTAAGTTTTTTTGTCTAATTTTTCAGGCAGAAATTGACTGAAATTACAAGTTTGATGGGTAATTGCTGCACAATGCAAGCGTCTTAGAAGTTTTTAGGATGCTAAATCCATATATACAGTCAAAAAACCAGTTTAAATAAGACAAATTAAGATTGCACATCAAAATTGTCGGAAAATCCAAAAAATCACACTACCCTGCCCTTCGACCCTGCCCTTCAGAGCCGCCCTAGGCTTATCTTTTTTAATATCCTTTTATGATATGCCCAAAAATTCTCTGAAATAGGGGTTGCGAATTGGTAGCCTTTCTTTTTTAAGTCGAGGAGCCTTTACACTTCTACAACGTAACCATTAATATATGGCGAAGGATAATTAATATATGAGAAGACTCACCTGACGCGTTCTGCCCTGACAGAAGTTACTGCCAAGATATGATCATATTCATAATAAAAGCTCAACAGATTCCCAGCCAGTTCCGTCTTATTATGGGAGTTGTCTACCGATGCCTGTGGGCTAATTATCCTGGTGTTTTCCAACACTGTTTCTAGCCACTGTTGGGATTAATTATTTCTAGGTTTTCTCTTCACTTTTTCAAGATCTCAGCTTTGTCAAAAAATTTTAACACTATTTTGATAATGTTTTTCAAATTAATCGCATTTTATATTTTTATCTACCAACTTTACTTTTTAGTTTACGTATTAAAAAAAACCAACCCATATCTACCAACTTTACATTTTGGTTTTACACAAGAAACCAGAAACACTGACCTATAAATTGTACCCGAGAATCAGTCTCATGCGCAGAAGCTATTCTAAGGCATTTAATGAGTTACTTTCGCATTATGAGCGAAGAATGCGAGATGAATGTGTGCAGATCAAATGTATTTTTATTTAATGTTCACAGCGATTTGAGGCGAAGAATAAATTTATTTTTATTTAATGTTCACAACGATTTGAGGCGAAGAATAAATTGATCTATCTTTTATAATTTATAGCTCATATAGATGTTCATGCTGCTTGCTCTATTGCTCTTTTGGAGCTCAGCATTTGTAAAACACAGACCTTAGGCATTTGCCTCTAAGGGCCATATGGAGCAGAGCCGACGTCCAAGAATTATACAACAATTAATTACCTGCAATTGATGGAGGTCTGCTGGCAAAAAGCAGATCATGAGTCTTCATAAACTCCCTTGCCATATCAGGGGAAGAGATGACTAAGACGAGCTTGGAGCCGAAGTAGAGAGACATGAGGGGCCCGAATTTCACGAATTGGGCTGTGTCTGGTTTTTTTTGTCTGTCTCTTGGCTTTCGATTAATTAATTCCAAGGCCGGTAAACATGTGTTCGCACTGTGGGCACAATGGCCATAATTCCAGAACATGCCCCAACCGTGGTGTGAAATTGTTTGGAGTTCGGCTAACTGATGGGCCGATACGCAAGAGTGTGAGTATGGGAAATTTGTTGCATTATTCCAACAACGCCTCTTCCTCTAATAACAGCCCGGCCTCAGCTTCAGCTATGGAGCCTTGCGAATCAGTTGCTAATGCTGCTGCTTCTGCAGATGGTTATGTATCCGATGGCCTCGTTCATAACAATTCTCGAGGAGAGAGGAAGAAAGGTACAAGATTTACATTGGATTCCAAACTGTCGAGACTTTTAGTTTTGTGGGCTTGAGAAGAATTCAGGTTTCTTCTCTGTTATGATCATTTGGGTTCCTTCGATTTTGAACAAAGCTTTTTGTTCTGGAATTTCTTGATTATCAGCAAATGATCTGAGTTGAACAAAATTCATGCACTATCTTCTTTCTTGCGAGCTTAAGAAGTTTGAGCTGTGAATTTCCTTCGATTTTGAACAAAGCTTTTTGTTCTGGAATTTCTTGATTATCAGCAAATAATCTGAGATGAACAAAATTCATGCACTATCTTCTTTCTTGCGAGCTTAAGAAGTTTGAGCTGTGAATTTCCTTCGATTTTGAACAAAGCCTTTTGTTCTGGAATTTCTTGATTATCAGCAAATAATCTGAGTTGAACAAAATTCATGCACTATCTTCTCTCTTGCGAGCTTAAAAAGTTTGAGCTGTGAATTGTTCTAGATTTCTTTGAAATCAATCAATCTCTTAGCCCTTCAGTTTTGTTGCTCTTTTCTTGTGTGACATCATTAATCCCTTTTAACTTGATGCCATAAAAAGTTTAATTTGCTTGTGTTTATTTCTTGCTTAATGATTACTAAAGAATTCAATGTTTATACTATATCATGATCTCAGGGGTTCCATGGACTGAAGAGGAACACCGCATGTTTCTCATTGGCCTTCAAAAGCTTGGAAAGGGTGATTGGAGAGGTATATCAAGAAACTTTGTGCCGACAAGAACTCCTACTCAGGTTGCTAGTCATGCACAAAAGTATTTTATTAGGCAGAGTAATCTAACCAGAAGGAAACGACGTTCTAGCCTGTTCGATATCACTGCTGAACCTATCAGTTGTCCATTACCTTCGCCTGCCTTGCCTGTATTGTCATCACAGTCGGCCTCTGATCAAGAAGAAGCCGAATCAGGTGATAATTCCGCAAATTCTGCAGATGTAGAAGCTCTTCTTCCTCAGGTTGATGAAACAGCTTCTGCTGATCTGACAGTGTTCCTAGGTTTTGTTACCCCTTATGTACCATATGGGGATGCTGATCTGACAGTGTTCCCAGGTTTTGTTACCCCTTATGTACCATACGGGTTCCCCATATGGCACACTTTTAGACCCACAATATCACAAAATTCCAATGTTTATAAGCCAACAGCTGTAATGCCAACTGCTCCAATAAAAATGGACGAATGCACAGGGTTATCCCAGTTAAGCCTCAGCGGTGGTGTTGCAGCGGCTTCTGCAATCAAACCCTCAGAACTGTCACTCAAATTACATGGAAGACCCCCCTCTAGACAATCAGCTTTTCAGGCAAAACCATCTCTCAATGAAAGCAGTAGTTTGAGTTCCAGCAGCAATGTCATCAGTGTAGTCTGAATTGCAAGGAAAAGTAGGTGTGAAGAAGATGATGGTATGGATTTTATAATGGAAACAATGGTGGTTTCCATTATGTATATATGGGTTTCTTCTGCAGCACAAAGGTTGTGTGCCTGGTTGACATTGCAATTGCTCCCAGAAATCTTCATGTCGATCTCTAGCATTGATCTTTAGTATGCTAAATGAGGCAACAATCTGTAATTGAGTTCGCAACAATCTGTAATTGAGTTCTTGGCCGTGACATGTTGAGGGTACAAATCACCACAAGAGCTGAAATCAAAGAAAGTGGTATTCTGCAATTACAAAGATCCATGAATTTGACTCAAAAGAATACGGTGCTTTGCAAAGACCTCAAGTGGTTACTCTATGGGGTGAAGGGCAAGTACTTATTGTGAAGTGACTAAATATATTTTTTTATCAATGCCTCATATTAATTGATTCTATTAGTTTTTAGGAAGGTGCAGGAAGTACCAGTAGGGTGTTCCTGCTTTCTTGTTTATTTTGAATTTTTTTACTGTGTAACTTAATCCAGATAGATATTAAAGAATGCATATTTGAATATTGGCTTATATTGCGATGGATTGATTCTCATTTACCCTCCAATGGTCTATTTGAATTTAGGTTCTTATTCTGCTTTGCAGATAGAGTTTTTAAGAAATTAACATAGTGCTGATTGCACTACAAACAAATGCCATTTTGTTGGTCGTATGCGGTGCAGTTGGAACATTTCATGATAATGTTCCATCATCTATAAAAGCATTGTTCATCATAGTGAAAGAGCATTGTGGTAATATATCATAGCTGGAATTGTGTCAAAATATCATAGTTGGAAGTATATGTATGTGTTATTGCTTGGTATTATGTAATTTATGAATGATATTGTGGGTTGATAAGAAATAGTGAAAAATTGAGATTTCTCATTTTTTTTTAATGGTTCTTAATGTTATGCCACCGCTTTCTTTTTACATGACAAAGTCAATTGCAAATATATAAATATAATTGATTGAAAATGTATAAATAAATTGTTATTTTTGGATTATAATGACATTTAACATTATTAATGACCAATTAAAAAAAGTAATGGTGAGACTTAGTTATTTTATGTGTGAACAACAATGAAATATTATAATTTAGTGGTCAACCCACTAAACCATATTGCACGCCACTTCCTGAATGGATTCACTGAAAGATATTGCATGCCACTTCCCAAATCCAACCACATCACAGAAGGCCAGAGATGCCACGTCACAAATGAAGGTCCCACCATCTGTGCTAGTGTTAAAGCAAGAAGGAAGTACGTTGAGAAGCGTAGCAACATCCACATGATTGTTTTTTCATGATAAACACAACCACTTATCACTCACGCTGAACGACAACCTACATGCATATCAAATGCCTTATTAACCCTGCCTTATTATGTCCACCAGCTCTTGGAATCTCATGTGGTAATGGAATTCTAGTTTTATAAATTCGTCCATTCTGGTTTTGATGTCTTCTTTTTGCTTATTGAGCGCTCCTAATTGCCCCAAGAATGATCATCGCCGAAGAAAGAAGGTACCACACAAACATTACTAGTCAGGATTGTCATGAATTGGCTTGAGCTTATGATGTCGCTGGCCTTTGAAGCACTAGGATGCGATGGCAATCCTGAAGTGATTTATAAGGTGCCTGAGATGTGACTTGTGAATGGATGTGAGCCATTTTCTGCACAAATGAGGAGGGCCTATGTTGTTCACATTTCTGGTGTGGCGAAGGAGGCAACAAGCGGCAAGCCGGGGTGATTGGAGTAGCTAGCTAGTTTATTGAACTAGCCAGCGAGTAACGAACGAGGCAAGTAACGAACTCAAAGCCAGCATCAGGGACGCCATCCCAGGAGGGTGGTTAGAAGGTGAGGTGATTCTATCTTTCAGAAATGCCAGCGCTCGACGGCTTGATTTTCCATTTGTTCATGGAAGGTGTTTCTCTGTGTAGACCTGAGAATGGTCTTATCTGCTACAATGAAATAAGCCAATCCACTCACTGCCAATCAAAATACATACAACACAACATCAACATGCACTTCATGCCCTAATCATCATAACGAGAGAGGTTAGCCCAATTAACAAGATGAATGAGAGTGGCAATGAAAATGGAAAAAGATGTAGCATTGTGCCGAGTCCAAGCAAAACACTGTAAGCAAACAATTTAGTAATTAAGATTTCTTGATCAAAGCATGGATGAATGCATAACTATTCAAGCATTTTAGTAAAGTAGTTTAATATTATAATAGTAGATTAATGAAGTCTGCAAAATTGTCATGTAAAAACATTGATAGAAACTAAGGAGAATTAAGCAACTGCAACGTGGGAATATCCATTATTCAACGTAATTATTGACTTACTTGTAGAGATGATGAGCGCCTGTGCAACATGGTTGAGATTAGCTCTCGCCCAAGGAATCGCCCTTGCTCCAAGCAACTGTAAATTATTAACATTAACCCAACCCAGCAGTTAATAAATAAGCCCAATTATATGAATATGAATATTAGTCGAGGCACTGACTTGACTCTGTACTAATTGATTGATTCACTAACAAAATTCACTCACTGTGGGAATGGCGGAAGCTACGCATGCAATTGCAGTTGCCTTGGCCCCTGCTTTCACGGGGACAAAAGGACATTGACAATAATACAGTGAATCAACATTGAAAAGAGGGGAGGAGCAGTAGTGGTCTCCACGAGTTTACCTCACTCTGGTTGAAGCTTATGAATCTCACCGCCTCCCTCCACAGAAGACCTCTCCTGCATCCATCAACATGTAGACCGACATGCGCGAGGACGTATCTATGAGCATCACCTACCAACAGGGTGGCTCTCATAGGCATCCCTAAGGGGGTCACGTTACCACCAACCCTTTCACAGCTACAATGAATAGGCATGGCCCTATCTATCTGTTGATCTTGTTATGGGCACACCTTCCTTCGTGTAGGGGTACAGGTCATCCTATACAAGCATATGGTAGGCAGATCACTATTGCTAGTGTTTCAGTTTGCTTATGTGGGTGGAACATGAACCTGGTGAACAGCTGAACACCTGGCCTCGCTCCCACCGACAGGATTCAGTAGCGAATTGACTGGAGGGCTTAGTGAACGACAAGAAAAACCAATGACGCAGACTCTGCATTGCTCTGAAAATACAGGACAGAGCAACAATAATGCCATATGTCTCTGTTCTAGGCCATCACATGCACAATGCCATCTGTCTCTGTTCTGGTTCTATATTTGTTCTGGTTCTATAGTCATGAACTAATATTAGTAATAGTTTCCCGATATAAAATGTTAACAAAATAGATGGAATATCCTATGAAGAATAGGAAAAATATCATGGGTATAGCCTCTTCCCCTTGGGAAGAGGCCAAATAAGATGGTGAAATGATATGCCTCTAAAAACTTTGGTTTATAAGTCATCGTGACTAATAATAAACAGGGCAATTAATGGTTTAACAGCGCCAATCGATTACTATAGTCCCATGCCATCGCCAGATGGAAGGGACTAATAACATGTATCTGTGTTAGTTTCTACATGATGTAGCCAACAAATTTCATTAAATCTGTCTCTATGTAGATGGGCGGTATTAATTTTTCAAAAAGTAAATATAGAATATGTTTACTGACCTGTCAGGGACACTTGGAATTATAAAATAATTTTTAGGTTTTATATTTTTTAAACCATTTTATTTATTTATTTAATAAATGTATTCTAAAATTTTAGTTAAATGAATATATTTATCCAATAATGTGAGTTAGAAATTCCTTTGCAACAATCACCACTTTGGACGTGATATTCTCAAGGTTTAGGTCCGTTGCATCTGCAGACCTATTATTTTCCTCTTTTATCTGCATTGTTCCTCTTTAACGCCTGTTGAGTACCTCTTGGGGTATGGCAACCTCGGGGGAGGGGTCCTAGACCCCTCTAACAACTCTTAAGGCTTGATTCTGGTAAGTGAAAAGCTAGGACACCATTCAGCCAGGTTTGGAAAAAAAACCCTAGTCTTGAGTAAAAAATGACCCTTACACAGAAAGGCGCAAGCCCATGCATTACCAAACCAGTAAAAATCTCATGGATTTTCATCCCCTATGGATGTTGAATGTTAATATCCAATTCATGCAAGTTCATGCACTGATTTGTAAGTTTATCAGGATATAGCCAAAAAAAAAGCATTCCTCCATTTGATCGTAGCGGGATGGAAGCCAAAAGCCCACTATGAGGTAAAATTGGGCTCAAAAGGGTTTTTCACTATGATTTTTTCGAGAGCCTTTACTTCTTCAACTCGGTTGAGCTATACTTGTGACATTGGGTGGAATGCCTTAACCCTGATAAAGAGGATTTTTCTTCAGCCCCACCCTGGATAAGCATGTATTCTCTTCCTTAGATATTGGGATTTGGAGACATTGGAGGAGATTGGTAATAAGTTGGGTGAAATTATGTGCCTATCAGAGCAAATAATGCATGACTTGTATACCTCATATGCACGGATATGCATATACATGGATATCTTTGACTCCCTCCTTGAGGCAATAGCTTTGGAATTAGATGACAAAGACTGCTTTCAAACCCTTGACTACAAGCACATCCCCTTTAGGTGTAGGAGATGCCACATGCATGGACACTTATTCCATGATTTACCTCTCAATGAGGCCAAAAAGGACACAAGGGAGACAAAGGAAAAGAATGGAGATGGTTTTATGAAAATCCCCACCAAGAGGTGCCATAACAAAAAGACCAACACCTTCAACGCACCTAAGAGACAAGCGATGGGTAATAGCTTTGAAGTGCTAGCAAATTTGCCAAAAGGATCAAGTGTCTCAGAGCAAAAGAACATTTCGGAAGTCCCTTTAGAAGATGCAGACAAGGAACAAGTGGAGGAACACAACAAAAAAAATGTTGAGTCCATTCCAGGAAAGAGTTTTGACATCCATAATCCAAAGCAAACAGAGACCATAATAATGATAGAGAAGGACAAGTTCATGAACATAGAAGGGATAGCTCTATTGGAAATTGAAGATGCATGTTGTTCTAATGATCTTGAAACAATCCCTGAGAAGCATATTAATCTTCTAACGATTGTGCTCCAAAAACCCAAGGCCTCATAACAGTTAAGAGTCCAAAGTATCATCACTAAAGAAGGAAAAAAGGGCAGCAAATAATTCAATAAAGGGGGTAGGAAATCGAATCTCCAAAGAATTGATACACTAGGAAGAAAGTTGGTCGACTTAGGCTAATACATGAAAATCTCGGAGATCTACGCCTCTCAAAATACCATCTTCTCATGAAGGTAATCTCATGGAATATAAGCCTCATCTGAATATCCCCTCCAAACAATGTATTCTTGATCAAAAGATTCAATAGGATCTTCCGACTATCATGTTAATTCAAGAAACTAAATGCTCTATCTCATATCTTGAACTAATAATGTCACTCCTATGGAAAAATTCTAAAGTCATAGTTGTAGATATTGAAGGAGCATCGGGTGCCCTTGGTATAGCTTGGGACCTAGCTTAGATTAGCATTGTAGGCCTATCTCAAGAGACATTTGTTCTCTTTGTTTATTTTCATCTATTAAGCAATGATCTGCATGGCTTTCTTTCTAATGTTTATGGCCCCTAGCTTCTAGCTAAGAAGCAGGAAATGTAGAGGCATCTCCATTCTCTTCCAGCACAAATGGATAATAGGAGGTGACTTTAAAATGATCACATCCTTGAGCGAAAAGGAGGAGGCACGATGACACCTAGAGACTAATCGGAGGACCTTTTAAGTTTCATTGAGGATAATGACATTTCAGATATGAAAACCTCAAATAGGCTCTTCGCTTGGAATAAGAGGGGGGGCGGGGGAGGCACAGATTTATTCTAGATTAGATTATTTCCTCATCTCATAAAATATCCTCACTTGCGGGGATAAAGCAATGACAGAGATTCTCCCATCGGTTGGCTTGGATCATTGGCCAACATCTCTCTCATGGAGGAATATAAGCAAAACCCTTAAAATGATTGTTTAGGTGCAAACAATTTTGGCTTACAAATTCCATCCTAATCAACAAAATACAAGAATGGTGGCAAAGCATGAACCACATAGAGGGATTGAAAATGTTCATATTCCAACAAAATCCCAAGAAAATAAAACTCCTACTCAAAAAATGGAACAAATAATAATTTGGAAATATTTTCAAAGAAAAACAAACCTTGGAAAAGCAAATGGAGTTACTTCAATAGGAAATTATTAACAATGGCAGAACATTGGAAGTAGTAGAAAAATGAATTTTTCTCACAAAAAGGTTGGAGGAAAGAGATACACGAGAAGAGATATATTGGAAACAAAAGTCCAGGATAAGTTGGTTAAAGGAAGGGGAATGTAACACTTTGTTATTCAACCACTCCACCATCCAACATAGATCTCACAACAGAATCACATATTTAAGATCTAAGAATGGAAAAAATGTAGAGAAACAAGAGGAGATTGAAGTACTTGTGGACTTCTATATTTATTTTCTCTCTAATCCTCTACCTTAATGCAATGAAGCCACTCGCAAATTCACATCCAACATCCCTAAGCTAGTTACAAAAGCCCATTACACAACACTCGTTAGGCATATTAGAGTAGCAAAATTTAATGAGGCCATTCATTAAATGGCGGATGGGAAAACCCCTAGACCAAATGAATTTGCTATCTCATTCTTTAAGAAATGTTGACACTTCATCCATAATGATATCCCAAAGATCATTGAAAACTCAAGATCCAATTGGTGCATTCTCCCCACATTCAATGCCACCTTCCTAGCATTGGTGCCAAAGGAGGACAATGTTGCTTCTCCACGTAAATTATGGCCCATTTCTCTTTGTAATGTTATTTATAAAATCACCACCAAAGTGATAGCCAATCACCTCAAGCCCATCCTCCCCATTCTCATATCTCCTTGTTAGAATATTATATATTACAGAGAAATGGAACACATAAAATATATTGCAGAAACATAAACACATAAAACGCATAAAACAAGAGAAACACATATATACGTGGTTCACGCAATTTGGGCTACGTCCACGAAGAAACAACCAGTCCTTCCTTTTATATTATCCAGCAAACTGAAGAGATACAACCTATAGTAGATCCGATGTAATTCCTTCTTCGCTCTCACACAATCTCCTCTCTCTTTCTCGCTTAGAATACGGATTTACATAAACGCAATACAATTCCCTCATATATAGTGAGGGCTTGCCTTCTAGGGAAAAAAAACCTAAATTAAACATAACTTCTACTGTTAGATCTCCGCCTAATGGATGGCCTAGATTGACTAAGAAATTACAACATTTTACAAGGAAAATTTACACCTATTTTTAGCTTTGGGGGCGCTGCCCTTGATCCCCTTCTAGGGGGTGGGGAGGGGGCCTCCAAATAATCATCGTCGCCCCCCCTGGACCCCCCTGGTGGCGAACATTTACGGGTGGAGTTTCCTCCACATTACGAATTGGGGTCCTATGCGACGATACCTCTTACTAAAGAAGATAATCAGGGTCCACACCCAACTCTCCTAAGAAAACTGGATATGTGGAAGGTCAACAAATCCTTGATGGGATTATTTTGGCCCATGAAACCATTCACTCCCTCAAAATCTTGAAAAAACTTTCCATATTGCTAAAAATGGATCTCTCGCAAGCCTTTGAAAAATTAAACTGGGCCTATATGGAGAGATTTCTCCTAGCCTTTGGCTTTATTGTTGAATGGATCGAGTGGATCATCTTTATTGTCTCCATAGATTTCTTCTCAATATCGGTTGATGGCTCCCCCTCTGACACTTTTAAACCCTCTCAGGGCATTTGTCAAGGATACCCCATCACACCCTTCCTCTTTATCCTTATCGATGAAGGGTTGGGAAGAACCATTAAAGCAACCTCACAAATGGGCATTTTGAAAGGACTGAAACTCCATGATGACATTCCTCTAACACATCAATAATTTGTAGGTGATACCCTTCTCTTGAACCACCCATCGATTATGGAAGCCAAAATTATCAAAGAGATTCTAGTGCTCTTCTCAAAAGCCTCAGACACTACCATAAGTTTGGAAAATTCAAATGTTTTCATGAGTCAATACTCCTGTCATCACTCAAAGAAACATGATCAAAATTCTTGGTTTCGCAACTGCCTCCCTTCCCTCTAAATACTTGGGTGCACCTTTTACTAACACAAAAATCAAGAATTCCTCCTCATTGGAACTCTTTTTCAAACTCAACAACAAAATGGAAAACTGGACTTTCTACACTCTAAACATTGTCAATCGTCTTGTTCTTCTCAAATATGTTCTCTAGTCCATGTCAATATGTCTCTTTTCAGTTGTGGCGACACCCAAGTGAGTCCTCAAAAGAATTTAAATTTTGCAAAGAACTTTCCTATGGGTGGGTAATCATCTCAATAAAAAATGGTCCTTAGTCAAATGGGGCACTCTCTATCTATCAAAACTGGAAGGAGGTCTTGGCTTGCGTGAACCAAAAATCGTCAACAGGGTATTGGGTGCCAAAATATAGTGGAGGTGAGTAAAATACACATTAGAGCCCTGGGTGCACTTATGGCACATGTAATATGCAAATGAGTTGGAAAAGTAAGACCTTATGTGACTGTATTCAAGTTCTTATCGCTCTTTAATTTGGAACCTGGCAAGCCACAACAAATATGTAGTCCAAGCACATAGTTTTTTGGAAATCTGTGATGGATAATCAATGATATTTTGGGAATATTCATGACAGTAGTAGTTTTTTGGAAATCTGTGATGGATAATCAATGATATTTTGGGAATATTCATGACAGTAGATGCCTAGCGTTGTTAGGAATTTCCAACTCCCCTTAATTTGATCTGAATTTATTAAGGAATGAATTAAAATTAGATTATAAAAAAGACACAGATATACAACAAAACATAACTTCAATTAATAAATAGCCACTCTTGAAAATTGTTTACATGCAGAAAGGAAACAAACTAGCTCGAACGATGGTAACTTATCTCTGAGAAGAAATATGATGCTTACATGCCTTCTAATCTGAGTTACCATGAGTCTCTCAAGCCCTTTTATCATTAAGAAACAACAGAAAACCAAAAACATCAAAAATATAACCCTAGGAGATGAAGCACTAAAAGCTTGTGGGCCTTATTGGGGTTAATTAGAATATCAACTTCCGAGGGTCGTAACTTTCGCATACAATCTCTGTTTGGTGTGCATGATAACCTGTTAGAAAGGTCTATCCAAGGAAAAAAAAAATTTAACTACAAGAACAAGTCACAAGTCTCACATTTTCCGTTTCCCAAAAGAAAATGGTTAGGGCCTCAGAATAGCTTTGGAAGTTCAGGACCTGAAAATTTGCCAAAAATAGAAAATTGTCGAAATATGAAACTATATTGGAAATCAGGAAGCTAAAAGGAAAAAAAATTGGGAGTCTGAATGGAATAGGTGGGTGACCACTAATATCCTCCCCCCTTAGGAAGCAATGGTCCCCATTACGTTGAGTGCCTCCATGAGATGGGGAAAATTTTACTGAATTTGGTCCCTAGTGAGCCACTTTCCTTTGTGGAGGAGCTAGTCATTTTTGACAACCTGATACAGTTGGATCCTAGGTTGTCTATTTTTTTAATCTATGTGTCCATGTTCCTATCAATTGTGGCCTATTTAATGTAATAAGGGTTGAGCTCTATTGGTGTCAGCTGCTTTGTAATGCCTTATGTGTCCAATGATGGTGGAAAGTATGGTTGATGGTGATCCACATTGAATACGGAGTCTAGTCCAAGGAATGGAGGGATAATTAGCTCAAAATCATTGTCACCCATGGCCTTGGTGATGGTGTAAGACTCGTATCGAAGTGGTTGAAGCTTCTGATGGGCTTTGGTAAGGTGTTCTTTTTGCAGATGCAACCACACCTTGTTACCCACTTGAAACTTATGTGGTACCTGATGTTTATCATGACGTTGTTTATACTTTCCATTAGCTTTATCTAGGATATCATGAACCTGCGGCGGATGTGCTAGATGTGTTCAAGAAACCTTGTGCCTTTATCAATTTCGGATTGTACATGTGCATATTATGCTTTTGTAGTCACAAGAGGCATGGAAACATCAATCAGGTACAATGGTTGAAATCCCAGGCCCACTTAAAAGGGGCTCTGGTAGTCAAGGTATGGAGAGCTCTACCATAGTTTTGTTGCACATAGGGAAGACCCTCATCCCATGTTTGTGGATGGTTGGAGTTGTAGATTTGTAGTATGTGAAATATCATCTTGCTAGCAACCTTTGTCTGGCCATCAGTCTGGGGACGGAATGTAGTCAACTTGGTGAGCTTGGTGCCCTGAAATTACCAAAGGCTCGACCAGAATGTACTCAACAACCCTTTTCCCTGATCTTATATAATGGTTTATGGGATCCGAAAATGTACACACACTCGTTGGAAGAAGAGGTTGGTAGTGTCTTCTGATGTGATACTCTTCTTGCAAGCAACAAGTATAGCCATATTAGAAAATATATCGACGACCATAAATACACAGCCATTACCATGCCTGGTAAAAGGAAGTCTAGACATATAATACATAGATGGATTCCCAAGGCTAGCTAGGATTAGGAAAAAGTGTACAAGCATTTCTTCTTAATGGTTGGCTTGGCGATGGCACATGTAGTGCAAGATCTTATATATTTTCCAACATCCTTTCAGAGTTTTGGCCAATAAAAATACTTTTGCAGTAATACCACTGTTTTCTCCAAACCAAAATGTCCTGTGACCGGAGTGTAGTGCACCTCCCAAATCAGCTTGTCACACTCACTTGAAGGAACAAAAAGGTGCCCCAAGTAGCATAATGGTGCATCCTGGATGTGCAAGTTTGGTACTTTCTTGCCGTCCATCAACATCCGGTATGTGGTGGTGAATTCTGGATCACTTTTGTACAACTACAGCGATCCAGAAGTCTCGTGTCCACAAGAGTTGAGAACAATGGCCAGTTCCATAACCGGGGGCCAACTTAGGTAATATGCAACGTTATTGGTGTTCCCCTTCTTGTATTTAATGTTTAAATGAAATTGTTTCAAATATGTGGACCATTTATGATAGCGATCGTTCTACAAATTCACTTGTGTCCGTATAAACTGAAGAGGTCAGTGATATATGTGGATGATCGTCTCTTTTTCATGAATGTAATGTTTCCACTACTGGAAAACCGATATGATGGAATACATCTCCTTATCATAGGTGGGCTATTTTCAAATCGTATTGGAGAGTGTCTCACTGTGATAGGCCATTGGATGCCCTTGTTGGGTGAGAACTACACCAATAGCATAGTCAGAGGCATTTGTCTCAATTTTGAATGGTTGTTGCAGGTTTGGCAATGCGAGTACTAGCGCAGAGAAAATGTGGTGTTTACTTTCACTCTACCCTTGGTAACTTGACTCAAAGGCCAAGTGATATGAGAGAACCCCAACACAAAATTTGCATAGAAATTTCCATGGCCTAAAAGGTTACGAAGCTCTGTTAGAGTTTTTGAGGTTGGCAAATCCCAAATGACTTGGATCTTAGTTGGCTCCACATGCACACCTTGCTTATTAACAATGTAACCCATATATTGGACCTGATTCATGCCAAAGGGGAATTTCTCCAAGTTGGCACATAGTTTTTTTTGTCGCAGGGTTTGAAGGACATGTCGAATATCTTGCAAGTGCTCTACCAAACTCTTATTGAAGGTGAGGATGTCATTCAGATATACAACAATGAATGAGTTGGTGAAATGACACAAGATGTCATCCATCAATCTCATAAAAGTTGCAGGGTAATATTTCAACTCAAAGGGCATGACCAACCACTTAAAAAGACCCTTCTTGGATTTGAAGGCAGTCTTCCATACATGTGAGGGTTCTAGAACTCGGTGATAGACAGAATTAAAATCAATCTTGTTGAAGTACTTGGCCCCCTTGAGTTGGTCAAGAAGGTCATTAATATGTGGGATTAGATCCCTTTTCCTTACAGTGATCTTATTCAGTGTCTGATAATTAATGCAGAATGTCTAGGTTCCATTCTTCTTTTGTACGAGTACAATTGGCCCCCCACAAGGTGAGGAACTTGGTAATATGTTCCCTTTTTGTAGCAATTCCTGGATCTACTACTTAATTTCCTCATTTTTTAGAAGATAACAAATATATATTGTCCCATTAGGTAGAGGTGCTCCAGAATTTAGATTGATCTAATGCTTGACCTGATAGTGAAAATTGAGGAACCCTTGTGGGTGAGGAGAAGATGTCCTTGTACTCTTGCATGACCTTATCAAGTTTCTTCTACTATGAGGAGGAACCCTTTTTGGGGGCCATCGATATGGCCATGATATTCCCCTTAATTTGAGAGTGAATCCAAAAGAAAACAAATTCCATGGACTGGGATATGATCTTACTGCTTTTCTTAGTAGAGATCAAAGAAATGGCAGTAGATGGGGCTACCTCTGGTATCTTGTAGAGTTTTTTGCCCAAAGTAATAATAATAGTGTGATGTTTGGACTCATACATAGCATAACGCTTCCAAAAGTATGGTTGGCCTAATAAAACATCACAAACTTCAAAAGGAGAAACATCACATAGTACCTGACTCGTGAAGGGCTTGATGTTGTAGGGAAGGTGACATTGTTGGCTAACAAGTAGATCTCATCCTTGGTGGAGCCATCCGATGATGCAATATGGTTATGGGTGTGGTGTGGTTGGTAGGCCCAATTGCATAACGACCTATGTTGAGATGTTGTTCTTTTGGCTTACACTGCCAACAATGAACTGCAACAGAGAACCATCTACCTACATCTATGAGTGGAAGAGACGCTCCCCCTCCTCTAGATCTTCGAGCTCAATATTTTGTACCTTGGTGGTAGAAATTATGGCATTGGGTTCTGTGTAAATAATTTTCTTCCCCTTATCGTTCCCCTTGTTAGGTTCCATCTCAAAGTCAGAATATGTATTTGACTCTAAAGATTTTAGCTCAACCACCAATGACTGCTTGGCGCGGCAGTCATTTTTGTTATGGGTGGGGCTATTTTGGAACTCACACCACTTTCCTATGTCCTTCTTCATCTTCATGGTGTTATTCTTTTCTTTTGGCTTTGATGGGTTGTCCTTGGTCATTCCACATTGACTATTTCATTTGTGTTGTGGTTTGGAGGTTTATTTTCCCTACTTTGGATGTGCCAAGAGAGGAGATGTCCAGGAACTCCATTTCTACTTGGATGTATTTATGCAGATAGCCATGGTACTTGAGTACCATATGCTTCTCAAAATCCTTGATTCCCAACTTCGCGCATGGGGAATGAAAAATATTCATGAACTCTGGCACATTCTTGATCCCTTTCCTATCATAGTGTGGTCCATTTTATGTACTTATCTTCATAGCTCCCAATAGGGTGATATTGTTCCTTGACAACATCTCGGAAAGAATTCTAAGAGGACGTGGCTAAAAATAGTGAGGGTTTCTCCTTGTCCCTCTTCTCATAGTAAGTTTCCCACTAATCCTTGACATGGGGGGTGACTTTGAGGAGTGCAAAAGTAATTGTTTCCCTATTTGAAAAGTTATAGACTGAAAAATATCCTTCCAGCATATTTAACCATATATCTAGAGCATCTGCATCTATATTTCCTTCAATTATAAGAATGTAAAAATTAACATGTACCTTAAAGGGGGCGACACGTCCAAAGTGAGTATTGGATGAAGATGTTTTGCCAAATGATACCCGCCGAAGGATCTGGGAAAAATTATCCATCATCTCGTTCCTTTGTCACTCGAGGGATTATTCAAGAAACAATTTGAAAGGATCTCCTGCTCCCTCCTCTTTCTTTCCTTCCACCATGGGAGGTCGTTGGGGTCGACTAGGTTGGTCTTACAAGAGGTCAACTAGTTCAAGTCCCAACTCTTTCTACCTCAACCTCGTTGGGTACATGCATAGAAAGAGAGAGAGAGAGAGATTGCTCTAGTACCACTAATCTGGATTTATGAAGGAATGAAATGAAATACATATTTAAATTAAAACACAAAGATACACAAAAATAAAAATTTAATTAATAAATAGCCACTGTTGAAAATTTTTTACATGCATAAAAGAAAAAAAGTAGCTTTGACGATGGTAGCTTATCTTTGAGAATAGATGTGCGACTACATGCCTTCTAAACTGAGTTACGATGAGTCTCTCAGGAATTTTTATCATTAAGAAACAATGAAAAATCCTAAACATCCAAAAACCTATCCCTAGGATATGAAGTGCCAAAAGCTTGTGGGCCTCGCTAGGGTTAGTTGGAATGTTAATTTCCAGGGTTGTAACCTTAGCATATGATCTTTGTTTGGCATGCATGATAGCCCATTAGAAAGGTCTATCCTAGGACAACAAATTTTGACTACAAATGCAGGCCATCGCCTCACATTTTCCTGCTTCCCCAAAAATATGTTGTTTAGGGCCTCAAAATGGCTTCGAAAGTTTAGGACCTGAAAAACTAGCAAAAATAGAAAATTGCCGAAATAGGAAATTGTGTTGGAAATTAGGAAGTTGAAAGGAAATCATCTTGTGAGTCCAAGTGGAATAGGAAAGTGGCCACTAATATCCACCTGGATCATAATCCAAGAAAACTTTTATTCTGGGAAAATTCAAGTTTATCATTAATGGTTAGAGGATGACAACACATGAATCTAAACATGGCAGCAACCAACACTATGGTAGGAAAATGGAAGTGTCGAATAATCACAAAATATGTGGAAAAAAATCAACAAGAGAATTATTAGGAAGAAAATAAGCGCAAACATCCTATGATGGGGCTACAAAAACATGAGATATTTTACAGTCAAATAGGCCTATCGCCTAACTCGAAAAGCACCACAAGATGACCCAAATCCATTCTAGAAAGAGCTATGGTCCTCGAGCTTATGACCAAAGGTATCCACTTCCATATGGATTCCAGAAAAGAACATAATCCTCACCTGGGAGAACTTGATAAAAGAATATTTACCGTACCCTCATGGTGCCATATGTTCAAAAATCATTAGGAATGGCCATGGATCACTTCCTTGACACTTGTGAGATAGCAAATAGCCTTTGGGACAAAATTGTGTTGGGCTTCAAAATAAATGATAGATTTCTAGGGTATGTTGTTCAATATTTCAATACATGGGCAAAAACCCCTTCCAAATCTAGGTTCTGAATAGACTCTCGAGATTGGCTCCAAGCCTCCTAGTCTAGGAAATATGGAATGAACATAATCATTGAATATTTAATAAAAGACATAAAAATGAGGAAGGTATTTGGTTTCTTTTCCATAGCCACATTGAGGAGACCCTATTTCTTTCCAGTTCAAAATAAAAGGATTTCTAGGGATCCCCTAAAGAAAAACCCATCCTAACATAGTGGAAATTCAATAAATCTCATGTCACAACAAGAATTATGCACCCTAGATCCAAAGATGCAAATTCACTTGTTTGGGCACCTCCTTTAGAGCGTCATTACAAATTGAACTTTGATAGAGATTCAAAAGAAAATCCAGGAGAGGCCAGAATAAGAGGATTCATAAGAAACTGCAGGGGTGACATCATCAAATTCTATAGAGGCTACATAAGTCATGAAAGAAATAATGAAACTGAGCTATAAGCCTTAATCCATGGAATTCTCATTGCCTGGAACAAAGGTTTCCATCCCCTCATCGTTGAAGGTGATTCTCAGCTAATTGTCCAAGTTGCGAAGAAGCTCTGTTATGGATCTCCTCCCTCAAAGTGCTCCTCCAGCTAACGTCTAGATCAATGCACACAAAACCTAGTTCAAATTATCTACCAACAAGTTTTGAAAAGTGTAACTAGGTCCGGTCTTCATAATTTGTATCATTTTTTATTATATGTAAAAATGAAAAAGAAGAAAAAGAATTTTATTTTTCAAGCATGGGTTTCATGTTCAAATCAAATTATTATTTTAGATAAGCATGTTCTTCATGCTTCTAGGATTTCTTGAGTCAAAGACTCAAAGTCCTATTTGGAACTATTACAAAGAAAAAAGAAAAATAAATTTTCAAATTTTTTGGTCAAAAATTCCCTCTAGAAGCCAAGCCGGCCCTACCCCAGAAAACATGTTTGTTCAAACCCCTCTAAACAAGTATAAATAGAAGTTGGAGCTCATTTGGACACACAATTTTTGAATTGGTTGGTTCTGAAATATGGTAGAATATAGATGCCTGAAGTTTGAATTTGATAAGTGAAGAAGGGTTTACCTCAAGCTCAAATTTGTAGAATTTTTACCTTGATACATATCTTGATGAAGGTTCATTTTTGAGGTTGTAGATATTTCTAGTCTCTTGTTGTTGATGGAATTGTTGTGCGGAAGGAGGGTTTTACTTGGCATCTATAGGGTCGGAGTCTTTCTATGGTCACGGGTATTTGTTGGACAACTAATCCTCTATGGGTTGGTGTGGAATGTGAATAGCCACTGGAGTCCAAGAGACCACTTGGAATATGAATCCAAGGGTCACACCATGTACTGTAAATGTATATCATGTCAATAATATATGCAATCTAATGCTTATATTTCTATATCGTTGTTTACATTCCATGTGACTTTAACATGGTATCAGAGCTGGATGGTCAGTCTTGGCCCTCTTCCACTTAGATTTTCTATTCTAAAACCATCGTCATCTATATTTGAGTTGGGTTCTCTCCTTACAATGTACCATCTCTACCCATTCTCTCGAAATAACAAAAAAATGGGCGTTCTCCCTCATATTCGGATATGTTACCCGTCTTTCTGTTTGATTCTTTAATTCATGTCTTATAAGTTTGAATGGTGCTTTTGTGATTTGTTTTAAATAGTTGCACATTGTTTTTGAAAGGGTCATTGAATGAATTGTTGGTTGAGTTATTTACCTTGAATTGAATGTTGTTTTGATGTACTTGACACGTTTAAATGTACACTCCTGCAAGGTATATATATCATAAATTTGGAACACCCTTATACTCTTTTGTTGACATCATTTGTAGTTGTTTGCTTCTCATCTAAAGCAAATATAGTTGTAACTGCTTCATGGGGAGTGTTAGTCCTTACAATCTCCTAGAATGAAAAGGAAATCGACAAGGGTAACCTCAAATCACTTCAACTCAGTAGCTAGCCTGCTAAGCATGAGAGGGATCTCTCTAAGTCTCTTATCAGTGATATGACTTTAAAGAAAATTAATTTTATGCTAGATATGTGTATTTGTTTGTTTGTTTGTGAAAAATTGGTTTCTTTAAGGATTTGCTGAACTTAGGGTTTGGAGCCACAAGTAGGTCTAGGCTGTGGGAATGCAGGAGAAAACATAAGAAGGAGCTAGATATCAGAAGCCATGGTGTAAGTTGAGTATTTGTCAATGTAGTATAGAGGATATAGTGTGGAAGAAACTAATGAGCATAAATAAACATGATTTCATTAGCTTAGGAAGACAAAACACATAACTATGAAAACCAGATAACAGAGCTTGAAAAACAAGAATTCTGAATATTTTATCACAAGGAATTCATAGAAAGAAGAGATATAATGTATATAAATATGTTTAGACCATGAGAAAACAAAAAGAATGAAGTACAAGCACCATGAACTCACTGGGCTAGAGTTCCTTGAAAATAGCTGCAACCTGTCTCTGTATTAGCTGAAAGATGATTACATGAAAGCCTCCTTCACAAAAAGTTCAACCCTCTTCTCTTGAAGTGAAATGATACTTATAGACTCTCCTAAACCACTTACCCACCTTCAGGAGTCGAATTTCTTGGTGGAGGAACTGACTCCAAGGTTCTCTCAACCAACAGGTGAGAGTGAGAAGTTGCAACTCAAACATTTCATGAAGAGTTTGTTTAGGAGTTTGCTTCTTTTATGAGGCCTAATAAACATCAAAAACAACCTATGATGTACATTTATTCATGCCTACATCACCTAGCCTCGTAACTAGTTCCATTACATAGATAATCTTCACTTTGACCAAGTCAGACTAAAAACTAGAAATTTTACATATTGAAATTTTCCAAATAAAAAACACAGAAAGTGCAGAAGCGCAACGCCGAATTTGAGTTAATTTTTAGGTGGCTTCCAGGGGTCAAAATAAAAATATGAGAGAACAGTCAACTAGCCCTTCAAGTCTAGTTTCCAGAATAGTGTGAATTTCTGAATTTGGACCATGGGAAGACTTTCACAAATCCATTCTTCGAAGGTCGCTCTAGAAGCGTAGCGCCTATCAAAAAATGGTCCAGATTGCTAGTTGTTTGCCACGTTTTTGCATTTTTCTCCAAAACTAAGCCACCTCTGCAAAATATGGGCAAATGGATTTTAGAGGATGCCAAGACCTTTCCAAAAATGTAGACCTTTCCTCAAATGGATGCCTAAGGAAAAAGCGTAGCGCCAAGGCACTGTGCTTCTAGAGTAGCTGAATTTCTGAACTTAGACCAAAAATTCTCAAAAAACTCAAAATGCTCAGAATTTGCTAAAAATTTGAGGGAAGGTGTAAAAATAGGTTTTTTATAGCTTCATGGATGCTTTAGCAAGCATCTCCAAGTTTCCCTCATCCTTTTGGTCTTTCTTGGCCTCCTTGAGCTTATTTTCAAGTTGTTTTACCTTGACATTGGCGATCATGTTTTGAGCTTGATAGTGATGCGCCATGTGTCTGAGAAATTGATTGTCTTTGTTTTCCTTCTCAAGGAGCTTCTCCAAGTGTTCATTCACCCTATTAAGCCAATATTCTTTATCTTGATGAACCTCTAGGGCAATCCTTTCTTTTAGGTCAAGGTCTTCATTAAGAAAAATTTGTTCTTGTTCCTCTTGCAAAGCTTTCTTGAGGCCTCTTGTCCTTTGTCTTTTCCTTTTTCCTCTCATCTCTGATGCTTCTAGCTCGCTTGATGTCATGATCTCCTTACCTTTGACAATTTGCTGCATTAACTTGGTTTTTTCCTTTTTTAGGATCAACTCCTTTTCTTTGAGTTGATTGTTTTCTTGTTCAAGGAATGATATAACATACTTTTCCCTTTCCAAATTGATTGCCAGCTCCTTGATTTGGTAGTCCTTATCCCTAATAGTTTGTCTCATGTTTGTGGTCTGATCCTCAGTCTCTGGATCAATTAGTTCAAACTCATGTTCAACTGTGTCTTTATCCTTTGCTGCTGATTCCTGCTTTGTCGATGAAGAAGGCTTGGCCCCTTTCTCTTTGTGAGAAGAAAACACAAGCCTCTACCCTTTCTTATACACTTTAGTCACCTCAGGTTTGGATAGTTGAGTTTTCTCCATTGTTTTGCTAGATGACCCCACCTGTATTTGAATGAAAAATAAATTGTGAGGTATGAATGAAAATGAAGTGATGTGAAGGTGGATTTTGACAAAATGATAGAGGAGGTTTGAAAAAGGTGGATATGAAATTTGGAAGCTGATGAAAATGAGTGAAGAAATAGTGGAAGAGTGATCTTTTTGCAAGGAGGAAAAATAGGGTTTGTAATGAAAAATGCACAAAAACCTCTAGGAATGAGCTAGGGTTTTACTTTTTGAGAGGTAAAACTTTGTTTTGACGTGAATTGAATGGTTAAAATGGTTTATTAAACATGTATGCAGGTGTAGGAAACCATTTTACACGTTTTAGAAACCAAAAATAAAGATAGCCATTTTCACCCTATCATTTCCCATGCAAATTTCACTACAAACCCTAACTTGAAGAATCATTGACATGAATTGAATTTGGGAAAGAAAAAGAGGGATAATTATGGTGTAATTACTTTTCCATTGGCTTAGAAGTCAATACAATCAAGCTTGGAAGTGAAAAATTGAGATTTGGGAGAGTTTTGAGGGATTTCTGGGCACTTTGTCCTGCATGCAGCACAGTGTTCCTATGCGCAGCGCCAAAGCGCAGCACAACTCACAAAAGCACAACGCCATCTTCCAAACCACTTTTGGAGGCCTTAATCTGCTCCAAATTTATATCTTGATATCTCTTTGGAAAGATCTTAAAGTATGTTATAAGATGGAGACCTCTAGCATGTAATTTGGACACTCCATGAGGGAGAAAATTTGATTTTCCCAAGGTCACTCCAAAAACTCAGGGTTTCTCTGACAAGAGCGCAACACCAACTTGCAGATTACTTTTGGATGCCTTCCACTAATCTAAATCACAAGATGAAGGTACCATTGGAAATATTAGGATGTATAATACACAATAGAGGCCTCAAGCACTGCCAAAACCTGCTCCAAACCCCTGAAAAACTGTCTTGAAGTCAAGCTGTCCAGAAGTGCAGCAACTCTCCCATAGCAATTGTATTTTGGGAATTTCTTTCAAATCATAACACCTGTGCATAAAATGAAGGAGATTTTTGTTCCTTGGACTATAATGGACAAAAACATCTTTCACCTTTGTAAAATTCTTCTCCATTTGGTCAAAAACATATTTTGAATAAAACATGTCCCTATGAGAAATGATGAGGCAAGGTAGTGTATTGTAACATTGTCTTATTTGAAATAAAACATTAACTTTACCTTTATTTTTATTTTCCCTAAGCTTCCTACTCCATTTACCCACTTAATCACATGATGGACACGTTTTTGGCATCATATGGTATCGTGATGACACATGGAGTGAAACCCTAGAACATGACCTAAAATGAGGAATTTAACCAAAGACACTTAAATGAAGATATGATACCTTGAAGGAGGCAATGAACATGATGAGTGATGAAGACCATGAGTAAGTGAAGGGTGCAGTAGTGACCTAGACACAAAAACCAATGACCAAATTTTTATTTGAAGATTCACTGAAATGACAAAAATTTGACTTCACACTCTAACAACACCTTGTAAGAGCATATTTGATCACTGATGATAGGCTGAACTGACTGACACTAACATTGGCTCCAACTGGGGATGGAAGTGCCTTGGAGAACACTGTAGACCAAGTAGCCTTATTCATTGGGTAATGGAGTCAACATGCATAAAAACTGACTAACTCGACTATAAAAAACATACTGTATGAACTTACTTATGGCAGTAGACCATCGAGATCTTAGGGCCTTAACCTCGGGCTTCAAATCCTGATGATAACTGCTTACCTGATGAAGATGTATATACAATCATGTGTAATGATCCCTCCAGTGTAACCAATCTAGCAAATGGCTACTTATGTGAATTCTGCTCGCATTTTCCTTGAGCAAGAAGACCAAACAAAAGCTAGGAAACTCCGAGTGTCCACTGAACATGTGCTCATGATCCATAAATACAAGAAAATTCATCTTTCCAGATGGCTGCAACAAATTGGAAATAGGGTCTATAATAATCTGGAACATTAGCATATCTTGAAAGTCAGAAGAAATACAAGCACACTCTTCATTTTCTAAATCTGGAGGAAGATCATCATGTGCAAGTGGCTCTAAAACAACCTCTTCTTTATCGTTGCTCTCCTCTTCATAATCTGCTTGTAATGTTTGATGATTATTCTCTGCCATAATTACATTGTTCGAAACCTTCACACATGCCAATTTAAAATTATGATTTGCATGAATCTGCCCTTGAAATAGTGCTTCAGAAAATGGATGAGCTGGAGAGACATATGAGTGGTGAATGTCTAGAGATCCTTGTTCATACATTTCATCAAAAACCTCATCTTGGTCTTCACAAACCTGATCTTCAAATAAAACCTCAGAGAAAGAACAATCTGAAAGAACAAGTGAATGACTATCTTCATACCTCTCATCCAAAAGACAGGGTTTTGGATTCTCATGGAAAACTTTAAATGAAACACCCACTTCAAGTATGTTTGATTCCTCACATGCTTCAATAGGAAGAATATCAATTTTACTACCACAAGAATCAAGGGAAACAACTTCTTGTTCACTATTTCCTTGCAAAAGTAGATGATCATTGTCATTAGATGGTTCACTGCTTAAGTTTTCTGTACATGAAATTTCAGAATTCTCACTTGGACCAATTTCTTCTTGACTGTTAGGATGCATATCTGTTTCATCTTCAAGAAAAGAAGGATTTGATGTGTGTTGTGAATTATCCTTTGTATCAAATCAGTTAATCTCTGTTATTTTTTGTTGGGAAGAATATTCGTAAAGGGCCTCTATGATCTCATAATCTAAACATTCTTCATCACCAAAAGTTTCTTCAAGGTATTGAATGAAGTTTTCACATGATTCACAACAATCTTTGAACAACAAAATTGAATGATGAGATTTTCCATAAAAATCAAAGAATGTTGTGTGGAAATCTTTAAGAGAGATTAAGCTACATGGCTTCAATCCTTCATACCATGATCTTGCTTTTCCTTATAGGGTAGCCATAAACATTTTCATCAAACAATCCTCATGAAACTTAATCCCGAGCTTATGTATATGCCAATGAAATTTGATTAGATACAGAATAGCCTCATCCTCGTTTCCATCTATGAATTTGGGAAAATTAGTTTGCCAATCTATGCAAGGAATTCGATTCAGAAAACCAGGAATATGAGCTCGATTCATAGGAGCATACCTTTGAGTAGTTGAATCCATATTGAAAACAATTAAGACACCAAGAATTTCTTCAAACTACCAGTTTTTGAACAGTGGAGTCGCCATCAAAATTCTGAACCTTTGGATTCTTCGACACTGGAGTCGCCAGGTGAAAGATACACAACCTTTCTTCTATCTGATCACTGTTGACCATCAGCAATTATATCTGGTCCTTGTCATTCTTTCCTAGGGAAGATATGATCTTTCGTTCCCCAGCAACGGCGTCAAAAATGTTAGTCCTTACAATCTCCTAGAATGAAAAGGAAATCAACAAGGGTAACCTCAAACCACTTCAGCTCAGTAGCTAGCCTTGCTGAGCATGAGAGGGATCTCTCTAAGTCTCTTATCAGTGATATGACTTTAAAGAAAATGAATTTTAGGCTAGATATGTGTATTTGTTTGTTTGTTTGTGAAAATTTGGTTCTTTAAGGGATTTGTTGAACTTAGCGTTTGGAGCCACAAGTAGGTCTAGGCTGTGGGAATGCAGGAGAAAACATAAGAAGGAGCTAGATATCAGAAGTCATGGTGTAAGTTGAGTATTTGTTAGTGTAGTACAGAGGATATAGTGTGGAAGAAACTAATGAGCATAAATAAACATGATTTCATTAGCTTAGGAAGACAAAATACATAACTATGAAAACCAGATAACATAGCTTGAAAAACAAAAATTCTGAATATTTTATCACAAGGAATTCATAGAAAGAAGAGATATAATGTAGATAAAGATGTTTAGACCATGAGAAAACAAAAAGAATGAAGTACAAGCACCATGAACTCACTGGGCTATAGTTCCTTGAAAATAGCTGCAACCTGTCTCTGTATTAGCTGAAAGATGATTACATGAAAGCCTCCTTCACAAAAAGTTCAAACCTCTTCTCCTGAAGTGAAATGATACTTATAGAATCTCTTAGACCACTTACCCACCTTCAGGAGTTGAATTCCTTAGTGGAGGAACTAACTCCAAGATTCTCTCAACCAACAGGTGAGAGTGAGAAGGTGCAACTCAAACACTTCATGAAGAGTTTGTTTAGGAGTTTGCTACTTTTATGAGGCGTAATAAACATCAAAAACAACCTATGATGTACATTTATTCATGCCTACATCATCTAGCCTCGTAACTAGTGCCATTACATAGAGAATCTTGACTTTGACCAAGTTAGACTGAAAACTAGAAATTTTACATAGTGAAATTTTCCAAATAAAAAACATAGAAAGTGCAGAAGTGCAGTGCCGACTTTGAGCTGACGTTTAGGTGCCTTCTAGAGGTCAACATGCAAATCTGAGAGAACGGTCAACTAGCCCTTCAACTCTAATTTCCAGAACCATTTTAATTTCTGAATTTGGAGCATGGGAAGATCTTCAAAAATCCATTCTCCCAAGGTCACTCCAGAAGCGCAGCGCCTGTCAAAAAATGGTCCAGAATGCTAGTTTTTTGCCACCTCTACAAAATCTGCACAAATGGGTTTTTATAGGATGTCAATACCTTTCCAAAAATGTAGACCTTTCCTCAAATAGAGGCCCAAGGAAAAAGCGCAGCGCCTTGGGAGGAGCGGAATTTTTGAACTTAGACCAAAAATTCTCAAAAAACTCAAAATGATCAGAATTTGCTCAAAATTGGAGGGAAGGTGTAAAAATAGGTTTTTTATAGCTTCATGGATGTTTCAGCAAGAATCTCCAAGTTTCCCTCATCCTTTTGGTCTTTCTTGGCCTCCTTGAGCTTATTTTCAAGTTGTTTTAACTTGACATTGGCGATCATGTTTTGAGCTTGATAGTGATGTGCCATGTGTCTAAGCAATTGATTGTCTCTATTTTCCTTATCAAGTAGCTTCTCCAAGTGTTCATTCACCCTATTAAGCCAATATTATTTATCTTGATGAACCTCTAGGGCAATCCTTTCTTCTAGGTCAAGGTCTTCATTAAGCAAAATTTGTTCTTGTTCCTCTTGCAAAGCTTTCTTGAGGCCTCTTGTCCTTGGTCTTTTCCTTTTTCCTCTCACCTCTGATGCTTTAGGCTCGCTTGATGTCATGATCTCCTTACCTTTTCCAATTTGTTGCATTAACTTGGTTTTTTCCTTTTCTAGGATCAACTCCTTTGCTTTGAGTTGACTGTTTTCCTGTTCAAGGAATGATATAACATACTTTTCCCTTTCCAAATTGATCGCCAGCTCCTTGATTTGGTAGTCCTTATCCCTGATAGTCTGTCTCATGTTTGTGGTTTGATCCTCAGTCTCTGGATCAATTAGTTCAAACTCATGTTCAACTGTGTCTTTATCCTTTGCTGCTGATTCCTGATTTGAAGAAGGCTTGGCCCATTTCTCTTTGTGAGAAGAAAACACAAGCCTCTGCCCTTTCTTATACACTTTAGTCACCTCAGGTTTGGATAGCTAAGTCTTCTCCATTGTTTTTCTAGATGACCCCACCTGTATTTGAATGAAAAATAAATTGTGAGGTATGAATGAAAATGAAGTGATGTGAAGGTGGATTTTGACAAAATTATAGAGGAGGTTTGAAAAAGGTGGATATGAAATTTGGAAGCTGATGAAAATGAGTGAAGAAACAATGGAAGAGTGATTTGTTTGCAAGGAGGAAAAACAAGGTTTGTAATGAAAAATGCCCAAAAAACTCTAGGAATGAGCTAAGGTTAAACTTTTTGTGAAGGAGGCTTGCATGTAATCATCTTTCAGCGAATATAGAGACAGGTTGCAGCTATTTTCAAGGAACTCTAGCCCAGTGAGTTCATGGTGCTTGTACTTCATTCTTTTTGTTTTCTCATGGTGTAAACATATTTATCTACATTATATCTCTTCTTTCTATCAATGCCTTGTGATAAAAAATTCGGAATTCTTGTTTTTCAAGCTCTCTTATTTGGTTTTCATAGTTATGTGTTTTGTCTTCCTAAGCTAATGAAATCATGTTTATTTATGCTTAATTAGTTTCTTCCACACTATATCCTCTGTACTACATTGACAAATACTCAACTTATACCATGGCTTCTGATATCTAGCTCCTTCTTATGTTTGCTCCTGCATTCCCACAGCCTAGACCTACTTGTGGCTCCAAACCCTAAGTTCAGCAAATCCTCAAAAAAAACAAATTTTCATAAAAAAACAAACAAATACACATATCTAACCTAAAATTCATTTTCTTTAAAGTCATATCATTGATAAGAGACTTAGAGAGATCCCTCTCATGCTCAGCCGGGCTAGCTACTGAGCTGAAGTGGTTTGAGGTTACCCTTGTCAATTTCCTTTTCAGCCTAGGAGATTGTAAGGACTAACAAGTAGTATCACAAAATGATTTATTCAAAGAATCGCCTCTAAGGGCATATGGTTCACCTCTGTAATGAAATAGCTGGTGAATAGCTCCTGAGTGTCGTTGCATTTCTCTTTTGACTTCTACTCCGGCTTTTGCTACCAAGTACTTAATTAATCTCAAATCCCTTTTCTTGACTCGTAGGCTTTTATGATCTAGGAATTTAAAGATAAATTCAGACATTTCATACACCATTCTAATGGGGATAGATCAAATCTTATCGCAAATCTTTTCCAAGCGATAAATTTGTGTTATTTTATCATCATCCACTGTCATATGCATTTAGATTTTTAATACAGTGCTCTCACTACTCCGGTTTCCTCCTATCATAACGCTTAACTCCTATCCGACTCTTGTCACCTCCAACTACCCCCGCAGTGGAACACATTGTGTTGGTGCGTTTAATATATTACCACCCTGGATTCTAGTAGAACAGATTATGTTGGTCTATTTTAGTATGGTCTATACGTTAATACCTCCACACTCCCAACTAATATCAATATAATACCATTTCGGCTTGTCCACCTGCATGGGTATTTGCAATCGCAGAGAATCTAAAAATAAACAGAGATGAAGAGCATCCATAACGCAACTTTGAAACTAGGATTTCAATTCCCATCCATTGTTAGGTGTCGGAGATGGATTCTTTCAATTGACATTGGTTGACCCAAGTTTTCTGCTTTCAATTTTGCTACTAATTCAATTCCCACCTCACATTATTTTTTTTTAAATCTATGTTTTAGAATCTCCTCGATGTCATAGGCCACTTGTGGGATATAAACGTCAGATTTTCGCTGGAGAATTTTGAATAAAATTGAAATCTTGCAGTTGGAAACACCCGAGAGTTTAGATCAGCAAAGATGGTGTTGAGCCACTTTAATTGCTATATTATATCAGTCTTTGTCCCAATTTCACATAGATCAGAAACAAAGAAGAGAACGAGAGTGGAATAAGCTTAGTAGCAGAACAAAAGAGGATTTCAATAGGTGATTACATCATTTTCAAAGCTTCCATGCCCCTTCATTGACATTATCTCTCTGTGAAGGATCCCACATTTCTTGGGTCATTGTAGTGAAGGAGAAGCCTCGTATTCTGCCATACAACATGGCCCTGAGTGTAATTGTTGCGACCGTATATGGTGCATTATTTTGTGTTTGGGCTATTACAAAGAGGAAGTGATACATTATTTGGAGCATGATGTCAGCTTGAATGGTATGTATACTTGTTGCAACTGGTTTGTGGTGTGTGAAAGACGTGGTATATGTATGTGGAAGATTGTGCATGGTTCGTTGGTATCTTTTTATGAAGACTGTAATCTGGTATGGGTATGTTGGCTCACATATATGATGCATGGTTGGTGTGTGGCTACTATTTAAATCATTTATATAGTTGAAACAGATAAAGTCAAATTACAACGTTATTTTGGAGATAATTGCATAAATATATAAGATGTTTTGGCTATTTTGGGCCCATCTCCACCTCTATCTCTTGGGATTTCTTTTATCAATTGAAGCCATAATAAAAGAAGTTTAAAAAACAATGGTGCATTTCTAGTTGGAATCCTTTGAGGTCTTCATTTTTGTTGAGACAATGGCTAGAATCAATGATTTTTTAGAGCTATTAAGCACATTAATGTTGTCTACTATTGAAGACATGGTGAAATTCAACAAAGACACTCTCTTTGACATCCAGCTCTGCAACTCTGGATTCGACCATCCAAGCCAGTCCGAGCGCTCTTGCAGGTGGTGGTCCTTCAAGTAAAGAGGGCCAACCCTATGAGTTTGAAGACCCAGACCAATTCGGTTGCTGCATTGTTGAAGAATCACCTCCAACATCGCATGAAGACTGAACAGGTCTGCACCTTCTGGTTTTTGTTCAACTGCTGAAAGAAGTTGCTCAATCCCTTCCGGATTCATAGTCATTTCATGTTTTTAGTTCTCAGAATCAGGTCTTTTTCAATTTTTGACTTGCCGGTTTCCCCTGCGTGGGTGGAAATCTCCTGTTTCTTTGGTCACTGTCTTGGTTCAATCTGTTTATGGGTCACTGTCTTGGTAGCGGCTGCGCTGTTCCTTTCAATTTGTCCCGGTCTTCAGTTACTGTTTCCAGTTATCTCAAGTCTCAAAGCAAGTCATTATGCAGGTCTTCTGGTCAATTTCTCAAGCGATTTTTGTAAGCATGCCGTCTCATGGGCTAGAACTCTCGAGGCCTCTGCCTCTCTGTAACCATATTTTTGTATCAATATAGGAGTAGACAAATTTAGAGAAAAAAAAATGGCGCGATGTGTTGGGTTTGTGGCGCGGCGCATAGAGCTGAAAGCCCGATTTCACCATAAACTCCCTCAAATTTCCAAAATTGCTCAATCCTATGGTGTGCAAGTAATTCTAGAGTTCTTCCTTTGCTAGTGAAAGAGTTTTTCTTAGAATTTATGGTGGTTTGGTGTGTAAAATCTCAAACCCTACCTCTTTGCAATTTTCCTCGAAAACAATTGCCTAGGGTTTGTATTTATGTTTTTGCTACCAAGTCTATTTCATCACTCCCTTACTCTTTGACTCCTCCATTTATTTTTCAATTTCATCCACTCATTCCCTAATTCCTATATTCCTAAAATCATTCACCCCTATCCCCAATTTCCATTTTCCCAAATCCTAACTACAAAATCCCCAAACCCTAATTGTTGTCCCTAAGCTTACATACTATTCCCTAAACCCCCTATTTCCCAAAAAACTTGTCATAATATTTCCAAACCCTTCATACCCTCTCCCTCCACAGTCCCTCATACATTCTTACCCTTGGTGGCAGAAAACTAAAAACACCATAAATCTCTTCATACTCATCTAAGAAAACTCAAACATTGGCAAACATGGAGTCTGATCCTTCCTATGAGAGGGATGATGAAACTGTCAGTGATTCTTCCCAAGAGCTTCATGTCACCATTCAGCTGAGTGTACCATCATTCAGAGGGTTTTCATCATCATGTCAAGTTCCAATGGGTCATTTTACACCTTGTTCATGCTTCAGTTGTGCCTAGGTAAGGTTCGTTTCCCTCTCCTAGGGTTTTGAAGGTAATTTCTCTTGGATGGTCAAATCATCAGAAAAAATTGTATCTTGATGTTCATACACCTTCCCCTATCCTTAATGTACCTTATTAAACACTTCCCATCATTGATATCCCTTAAATTCCTCATTTTCCCACAAACCCTAGTTTCTTGCTACAATTTGGCAATTTTCTAGGCTAGGCCTGTGTTTTTCCCTTTTGGACCCCTTCCCCTCACTTAATCTTTGAAATTCCACTTTCCTCTGTTTCCTAACATCCCTCCCTACTTCCCAAAATTTCCTCAAGAATTTAGAAGCCCCTTATCTCCTTCATTTCCCTTCATTTCGACAAATCCCCTGTTCCACACATCGGGGTAGGTTTTACTCAAATGATGTTTCTGAGCAAGGAAAGATGAATTTGGAAAAACTGAGAGAATTTTTTATCCAAAATAGGCCAAGGAAGAAAACCTCCTTCACTTTTTACACAGGTGTCATGGTTTTAGAGAAATGTCAAAAATACAGTTGCCTCGAGAGAATTGATGCACCTCTAAAGTGACTTTGAGAAATCAAGATTTCTCCTAGCTTGGTTGGCCAAATGACTTGCTTTATGAGTCAAATAATAACTATACACAAAGAAATTTCCAATTAGCTATCATGAGCTCAATTTAGGGTTGCGGAAGACCTTCAAAAGTTGACTGCAACAGCACTCTGCCCTTAGGCAGCCTCATTTTGCACATTTTGACCAGTCTTGGTAGATTTGAATTTTGACAGGATAAATGAACTCCAAATTGAAACACTAAAGCTAGGTTGGAAAGTATACTCAATAAGCTTTCCAACGAGCTATTGGGCACCCAATTTTGGCACTGGGAAGGCCCTCAAAGTGTGTCTGTAAAAAGGCGCTACACATAGAAATTTTTAACACAGGTTTTTCTGCGCAATGCACCGTGCCACCTGGCGCTCGCTTTTGATGGGGACCTCCTTTTGAGGAAAGCTCAGAATTTTTGGATTTTTCATGGAAAAATATGCATGCCCACAAATGGCCAAGAAATGTTGACAGTTTTTGAGCCCCAAAAAATGTCAAAAACACCCCAAAAATGACCTTTCTGCCTCTTTTTGGACACACAGGAAGCAGTGTTGGGAGAACTCAATTTTGGAGGGGAAAATGGAGGCCAAATTCAAATATTCCACTTGTGATGGAAAATAAATAGGTATACCTTTCCAACAAGCCCACTTGGAGAAAATTTTGAAACCAAGAACACCTCCAAAATCAGCTGCAAAAAAAGCGCTATGCATAGGGAAATCAGTGCGGCACATTGGAGGAATTTTGCTCAGTTTGACCAAAAATACTCTGTTTTTCGCCTAGTTTCTTGAAAGTTTGACTTTTCTCCTTCTAATTGTCAAACTCATGATGTAATTTAATGTGACTTGATGGATTTTGATGTAATTATTCTAAATTTTCACTCATAGAGGTAGATTCATCCATGAAAAGGTAGTTTGCAACTGAATGAATCAGTTAGTTTTTAGAGGCAAGTTGTTCCACTGCCTACTTTTTAGTTCTCAGTTTATAATTTGTTGGAACAGCTCCTAAACTCATGAGATCGACCCCTAGATGCTAGGATGAGTTGTTGTTTGCCTATATCTTGTGTTTTTTCAGTCATTATCATGGTTAGACTTTTGAGAAAGCTTGGAGCTTCATTGTATACATTTCTCAGCAGTTTTGGCTAAGGAATAGACCAGGGTTTGTAGCACTCTATGGGATTCATGTGGCATCTTGCTTTGATATTGTGTTTCCTTCTATAATTTTAAGTTTATATGTGTTTTATGTATGCCATTATCTCTCTTGTTTCTTCTTAACTAAAACAAACAAGGATAAAGGTAGAATCCATTGAAATTGCAGTGCTCTACCTAGGGTTTGCTTAGTTATTGATGTTTTCAGTTGTTTGAAGAGGATCCCTGAGGTTTTCTTGCCCTCTTCAAATCCTCACCTGTCTAAATCTCTCCATTTCATTCAATTTGAAGTATCAAATCACTTTCCTACCTTGCCCCATTGAGACCTCTGCAAAACTGAGCCTCATTCCCAAGACCCAAAATCTGCCTTTCCATTTGAGCCAAAAAAACATCTTTAAATTCAATCAAACACCTCTGTACACATACCTAGCCTAAAATCAGTCATCTAAAGCTTCATAGGCCATTTTTTCTGAGATTGACAAGGAGAGAGCCCTCTCTCGACCTGGTAGGGCTAGCTACCAGGTTAAGCATGGTTTGATGTTACCCTAGATCCTACCTTTCTCAGCCTAAGGTAGATTTAGGCCCTAACATAGTGGCGACCATAATGGGGAAGAAAAGTTTGTTGTTTGCTTTATAAACTACAGACGGAGCCTGAAGTTAGCCAGGTAGCCTTCGAAACACTCTTTCTTTGCATTAGCGAAAGTAGATGAATGCTACTTCAGTCAATCTCCGGTCTAGTTTATGAACTGAACATCTGGTTTCCTTAGTAAAATGTAATCAAGTTCAGATCTGATTGTTGATGGTGGACAACGATCAGACACCGCAAGGATAAAATCATTCACCTGGTGACTCCAAATCAGTTTCGAGATCAGATCCAAGGACTCCACTGGAGGATGAACCTAGCCAACAGAAACATGAAAGGACAATATGGAAAGATCAGGTATTCAAGTTGGAATTTCATCCAAGACATTTTGTTCTTTGTTCTAAATTATTTCTTCTCTTTTCCTGAGAATGTCAAGAAGGCTTTACAAAGTATATTGTATATGAGAAAAGATCCTCGGCCTGCATTTGATTCCTTCCCTTTGAAGATTGTGAATACCAAAGATTTGCATGCCTTTGAGCTTGATCAAGACCCTTCTTCTGAGTCTTGTGATGACCGTCTTCAAACTGATGAACCTCAAGAGACCAAGACTAATTCTGCAACATTTTTACATACCCCTATACCTTGTAAAATTCTAGATTGATACAAGCCTCTGATTTTACCTCCTATATGCCATGCTTTCCCTAAAAATCATGATTTATATCTACCAAGATTTGATGGTGAACACGACAACATCACTGCTGAGAGACATGTTCTGAATTTTGAGTCTTTTCTCGACCTTTTTGAAGTTGATGAAGAGGATGTCAGAATTAGGCTTTTTGCTCTTTCTTTGCAAGGAAAAGTCAAGAGTTGGTTCAAAACCCTACCTGATGCGAGCATCTCAGATTTCCAGCAGTTCGTCAAAGTTTTCCTCGACAGGTGGGTGGTAAGACAAAACCCTTTCTTGATTATAGAAGAGTATAACCAGTTGAAAAGATTGCCAGGGGAGACAATACAACAATTTTCTGCCAGATTTAACCAAGTTTATTTTTCGATGCCGGTTAATATAAGACCTCCTCTTGGATCCGCTCTCTTGCACTACTCAGGTGCCTTTGATCCGGAAATGGAGTTTCAGCTGAGAGAAAGGAATCTTGCAACACTTGAAGAGATGCAGAACAATGTAGTAGATGTAGAGGCTCATTTTCTGATCCGAAGGGCAAAGTTGAAGGAAGAAGAGATGAAAAACATAGATCTGGAGGAATCGGCATCTCTAGAGGTAAAGCTTGACATTTTGGTAAGTGCAGTGGAAGAGATGATGCAGAAGATCACTACAAGGAATGAGTATATTGTTCAAGCCCATCGCCCACTGATTGAAGAAGAACAAGTTGCTGATCCAAAACATTTTGTTTCTTATCCTAGTTGTCATAGATCTGATAATGATTATTTTGTAGATCATCTTGAAGAAGAGAGATCTATTGATATGACATGTATGCTTGATGATGTGTTTTATACTGATGATTTGCCTCAGTTTGATCAGTATGATGATGGTTATGTTCTCCAAACAGAAGCTAATCTTGCAGACGAATCAGCAGCTAGTTTGTGGGAGGAAGAAGTTCACTTTCAGCAGCTCGAATACAAAGTTTAGCCATCACATATCAGCTATGGAAATGACGAGTAAAGTGCAGCAAATTTTGAATTAAGTGAAGGATCTTTGCCTTTTTGTTTTGATTCGTTTCAGTTCATCAGAGACAACTTCCATGCAATCAGAAATCAATTGTCGACAAGTCTTGATCTGGACCATTTTGAGAGTAATGAAAACCTTGTTCAAGACTTTTCATGTCCAGCATTGCAACCCCCGAATCCCATTAATTGTTAAGTTGCAGATGAAGACTTGGAAGCTGAACCATATGATCAAATGATGCAAGATGATTCTGTACCATTTTGTTTTGAATCATTTCAGTTTTTAAAGGAAAATTTGCATAATACATTTTCAATAAAGGATGAGCAGCCTGTAGGGAATCATGTAATCTCATCGGAACCAATAGAAAATGGGTTGCAGCAGTCTTTTCAAGTTTTTCATGATCCAATAGTTGATGTTTTGGATGAGGTCTGCAGTCAAAGTCCTTCTCCATTGACTACATGTGAGCCTGAAACGTGTACTGATATAAACTTGTCCTGGCAGCTGGTTTCTTGGTCATTTTCAGCAGGAGTCTTGTCACAAAGCTCAGATCAAAGATTGCATTCATGGTATGAAAAGAAGAAAATTAATCCATTAGATGAGCTAAGTCCCAGTGTGCAGGAACTTCAAGATCCTTATGCAGTTTTTTTGGAGGCGGATAGAGAATCCGTAGTATTCAACGGATCTGTTCACAAGTTTTCTTGGAGTTGCCTTTTAGTAGTTCTCTCTTGTTGTTCATAAGCAAGCATTTGCGGAGAATTCAAACAACAGCAGGAATACTTACTTGGTTGAATTGGTTGTTTCATTTCACTTGATCAAGTGATGAATGAAACTGTTAGAGTAGGTTTTGATGAATAAGCTCTACTTTGAGCATCATTTCCAGTTTGTTGGTTGTGTTTAAGTATCGAGTCAATTTTTAGTTGAGTGAGAGTTAGTTTATGTCGTCAAGTCGTCAGTTTTCAGTCATGCATTTCAGCTTGAGTTCTTAACTCCATTGCCCAATGGATGAAGGCACTGTCTGCTTTCCAAAGATCTGCGGTTCTTGGCACCTCCAAGGAGCTACCATCCCCATTGGAGCCAATGTTAGTGTCGATATCTTCATCCCTTCGTCAGTGATCGAATTCTCTTGTTGCATTCCATATTAGGTGTCTCGCTCAGTCAGCTGCATTCCATTAGGATCATGGATCATCTGACGGTAGTGGCTTGTTGTACATTTTCCCCTCATGCCCTTTACCTGCTGACACATTACCATTCATCTAGATCATCTGCAGTCAATTTTTTGTTTTTAAATCTGCAAGAGTCATTTTTAGGGTTTCAGTTTCATTAGGTCTAGGGTTTCGTCAAAAAGGTCTTCAAAATGCTCAATAAAGGTCAGCAAGCACATGAGGAGGACAAATAAAGTTTCAACAACAATAATTTCTATAATCACATGCTCAGTGATTGATTTTTCCTCAAAACCCTGTTTTGAGGGAAAACAAAGTTTTTTATGTTTTTGTATATAAATTTGATGTAATTTCAGTTTTTCCATATGTAATAACTTCAGTGGCAACCCTGGTCACCTTGCTAAGCTTCAACATCTCCATCACCTGTAAGGCAAACGAAAAATCAAAGCATTCAGTTCATCACAGGAAAAAATAAAGCAAACTATCCAAAAACAGAGTTTGAAAAACAAGTCAAATGCAAACATTACAAAGTGGGTTTTTGATAAGTGAAAAATTAAGATCTTTTGTATATAAACCATTTGTCATGTTAAAAAAGCTCATTTTCATCCAAAGGAGAAGGAGTGAACAAGAGAACAGTCGGGTTGAAAGCAAAGAACAAAACTGCAGCAATTTGGGCAAGTTTCAGGGGCGCGACGCATTGGGTGAGCGACACGGTGCATAGGGCTGGCGTAGCGCATTGGGCCACCCTCCACAGTGTAAAAAATACACTAGCACGATGCATATAAAGGGCGCGACGCATTGGGTTTGTGGCGCGGCGCATAGCGTTGCAAGCCCGATTTCACCATAAACTCCCTCAAATTTCCAAAATTGCTCAATCCTATGGTGTGCAAGTAAGTCTAGAGTTCTTCCTTTGCTAGTGAAAGAGTTTTTCTTAGAATTTATGGTGGTTTAGTGTGTAAAATCTCAAACCCTATTTCATCACTCCCTTACTCTTTGACTCCTCCATTTATTTTTCAGTTTCATCCACTCATTCCCTAATTCCTATACTCCTAAAATCATTCACCCGTATCCCCAATTTCCATTTTCCCAAATCCTAACTACAAAATCCCCAAACCCTAATTGTTGTCCCTAAGCTTACATACTATTCCCTAAACCCCCTATTTCCCAAAAAAATTGTCAAAATATTCCCAAACCCTTCATACCCTCTCCCTCCACAGTCCCTCATACATTCTTACACTTGGTGGCAGAAAACTAAAAACACCATAAATCTCTTCATACTCATCTAAGAAAACTTAAACATTGGCAAACATGGAGTCTGATCCTTCCTATGAGAGGGATGATGAAACTGTCAGTGATTCTTCCCAAGAGCTTCATGTCACCATTCAGCTGAGTGTACCATCATTCAAAGGGTTTTCATCATCATGTCAGGTTCCAATGGGTCATTTTACACCTTGTTCATGCTTCAGTTGTGCCTAGGTAAGGTTCATTTCCCTCTCCTAGGGTTTTGAAGGTAATTTCTCTTGGATGGTCAAATCATTAGCAAAACTTGTATCCTAATGTTCATACACCTTCCCCTATCCTTAATGTACCTTATTAAACATTTCCCATCAGTGATAACCCTGAAATTCCTTATTTTCCCACAAACCCTAGTTTCTTGCTACAATTTGGCAATTTTCTAGGCTAGGCCTGTGTTTTTCCCTTTTGGATCCCTTCCCCTCATTTAATATTTGAAATTCCCCTATTTCCTAACATCCCTCCCTACTTCCCAAAATTTCCTCAAGAATTTATAAGCCCCTTATCTCCTTCATTTCCCTTCATTTCGACAAATCCCCTGTTCCACACATCGGGGTAGGTTTTACTCAAATGATGTTTCTGAGCAAGGAAAGATGAATTTGGAAACACTGAGAGCATTTTTTTTCCACAATAGGCCAAGGAAGAAAAACCTCCTTCACTTTTTACACAGGTATCATGGTTTTAGAGAAATGTCAAAAATACAGTTGCCTTAGGAGAATTGATGCACCTCTGGAGTGACTTTGGGAAAATCAAGATTTATCCTAGCTTGGTTGGCCAAATGACTTGTTTGATAAGTCAAATGATAACTAGACACAAAGAGCTTGCAATGAGCTATCATGAGATCAATTTGGGGTTGAGGAAGAGCTTCAAAAGTTGTCGGCAACAACACTCTACCTTTAGGCAGCCTCATTTTGCACATTTTGACCAATCTTGGGAGATTTGACTTTTTACAGGGCAAATGAACTCTAAATTGAAAAATTAAAGCTGGGTTGGAAATTAGACTCAATAATATTTCCAACGAGCTATTGTGCACCCAATTTGGACACCAGGAAGGCCCTCAAAACGGGTCTGCAAAAAGGCACTACGCATAGAAATTTTTAACACAGGTTTTTCTGCCCAATGCGCCGCGCCACTTGGCGCTCGCTTTTGATGGGGACCTCCTTTTGAGGAAAGCTCAACATTTTTGGATTTTTCATGGAAAAATATGCATGCCCGCAAATGGCTAAGAAATTTTGACAGGTTTTGAGCCCCCAAAAAGGTCAAAAACACCCCAAAAATGACCTTTCTACCCCTTTTTGGACACACAGGAAGCAGTGTTGGGCGAACTCAGTTTTGGAGGGGAAAATGGAGGCCAAATTCAAAAATTCCACTTGTGCTGGAAAGTAGACAGGCTGGCCTTTCCAACAAGCCCACTGGGAGAAAATTTTTACACCGGGAAGGCCTCCAAAATTAGCTGCAAAAAAACACTACGCATAGGGAAATCAACGCGGCACATTGGAGGAATTTTGCTCAGTTTGACCAAAAATACTCTATTTTTCGCCTAGTTTCTTGACAGTTTGACTTTTCTCCTTATAATTATCAAACTCATTATGTAATTTAATGTGACTTGATGGATTTTGATGTAATTATGCTAAATTTTCACTCATAGAGGTAGATTCATCCATGAAAAGGTAGTTTGCAACTGAATGAACCAGTTCCATAGTATTTAGAGGCAAGCTGTTCCACTGCCTACTTTTTAGTTCTTAGTTCAGAATTTGTTAGAACAACTCCTAGACTCATGAGCTCGACCCCTAGAGGCTAGGATGAGTTGTTGTTTGCCTATATCTTGTGTTTTTTCAGTCATTAGCATGGTTGGACTTTTGAGAAAGCTTGGAGCTTCATTGTATACATTTCTCAGCAGTTTTGGCTAAGGAATAGACCAGGGTTTGTAGCACTCTATGGGATTCATGTGGCATCTTGCTTTGATATTGTGTTTCCTTCTGTAATTTTAAGTTTATATGTGTTTTATGTATGCCATTATCTCTCTTGTTTCTTCTTAACTAAAACAAACAAGGATAAAGGTAGAATCCATTGAAATTGCAGTGCTCTACCTAGGGTTTGCTTAGTTATTGATGTTTTCAGCTGTTTAAAGAGGATCCCTGAGGTTTTCTTGCTCTATTAAATTCCTCACCTATCTAAATCTCTCCATTTCATTCAATTTGAAGTATCAAATCACTTTCCTACCCCCATTGAGACCTCTACAAAACTGAGCTTCATTCCCAAGACCCAAAATCTGCCATTCCATTTGAGCAAACAAAACATCTTTAAATTCAATCAAACACCTTTGTACACATACCTAGCCTAAAATCAGTCATTAGATCAGTCATCTCAAGCTTCATAGGCCATTTTTTCTGAGATTGACAAGGAGAGAGCCCTCTCTCGACCTGGTAGGGCTAGCTACCAAGTTAAGCGTGGTTTGATGTTACCCTAGATCCTACCTTTCTTAGCGTGAGGTAGATTTAGGCCCTAACAACTTCTACCGTCAGATCTTCGCCTAATGAATGGCTAAGATTGACTACAAAATTACAACATTTTACAAGGCAATTTTACATTTATTCTTAGCTTCGGGGGCACTACCCCCAAAACCCCCCGCTAGGGGGGGGGGGGCTCCCCAAAGGTCACAGTCGCCCCCCCTGGACCCCCCCTGCAGCGAATATTTCACGGGCAGCGTTGCTGCCCCATTTCGAATTGGGGTCCAATGTGGTGATACCTTTGAATACAAAAGATAATCAGGCTCCACACCCAATAGTGGGGCGATGTGAAGTGATAGTCCCAAGAAGGTTGAAATTGGGCAGGGTCCATTGAGAAGTTTTATCTCATGGATCATACCTTGCTATGGGAGCCCAAAGTACATAGTAACGGGAGGAATCAGTGGGATTGATGCAGCCAGAGATCAAAGTGACAGAGGCTAGAGCAGTTAGATACTGAAGAGCGCAAAGAAGGATTGACAATAGTGTAGAAAGGCAGAGTCAGCAGAAGCGCAAAGTTTTCAATTGACAGAGGCAATAATAGTCAGAGACCTTGATGACAGATGCATCATACTGATTCAAGTTGGATGTTTTTTTTGTTTCTAGAGTTGCTGGAGCAACAACACTAGAGAGAAGTGTTGCATGCATAACATTCCAAAGGTTCACGATCGGGATCGAGTTGAATTCCTTTCTTGTTGAGAGGGAGTGTTGAAAATAGAAACAAGAAATGATAAAAATAGAATCCAGAATATTCCAATTTTAATTTGTCCTTGAATTAAAATTGTGAATTAAAATCGAATTTAGTCTCACCAACTACTTGGAAACAATTAATTAATTCATTATAGATTAATTAGTTGGATAAATTGAAGTTAGAAGTCTTTCTGAAGTCATGCAACAGTTATCCTGTAAATTAAGGAGATTATCCATTAATTAAGGAGATAAGATTGAGTTATATTTGAGTTGTAATTAGTTAACTCAGTTACTGAGTTAAGTCCAGTTAAATTAGTTCCAAACTGTTTGAGGAATTAATTGTGAGTTATCAGGCAGTTGATGCATGCATGCACTCAACCAGTGTACTCCAGATAACTGAAGATTCCCTCATCAGAAACTCATGCATGTCTATTCTGAGAAAGACCTAGTTGAGCTAAATATCAAGGAAAGTGTACTATCAGTTGCATGTGTTTTCCTATAAAGGAAACTCATGCATGTAGTCAAGGTAAGGTTCCTTGAGGATTGCACAATTCTGCCAATGTGTTAGAACAGTGTTCCACTTGGTGAGGTGAAGATCATCCACTAGGAACAACGCAAGGAAATAGGAGCATGGAGGGCAGAGGAGAAGGCTTGTAAGAAGCTTTGATTGCCTATGAGCATCCAGGAGGATTGTACTGAGAGCTGGCTCGCTGTGTGAGCTAAGGCTTTGTATAATTCTTGATGTATTTCCACCTTGTATGATAATATAGATAATGGGGTTTTTAGCTGAGGCTTTCTCCTGAGTATTTTCTGTGTTTCATGTGTATTGATTCTTCTTCTTATGGTTATATGTGTTTAGCTCTGATTCAACTTGATCTTTAAGTTTCCACAAATTGCTTGATAGTAGAAGTAGGTTATAGTATTTTGCTTTGGTTATATTACATTATCGGGTTAATCTACAATCAATTTTTTCTATAGTCTCAGAGGAGCGAGATTTGTAGAGAGAATTTGCAGAATTTCTACAATTTTGGATGCAAGAGAGGCACAAATGTTTATTTGCAACCACCATGCCTCTCTAGCTATTTACAGAATTTATGCAAAAAAACAGTTCTTGAAACCAGCAGATACAAGGTATGCCACCTATTTTATTCTTCTTGATCGTATGCTAGAGGTGCAACAAGCCTTAAAGGCCATTGTTATCAGTTCAAAGTGGTCTACATGGGGGGAATCCAAAACAAATCAAGGAAAGAAGATAAGACAAATGCTTTTGAATGAGGAATGGTGGCTTGATGTGAAATACATTGTCTCTTTCACCTATCCAATAGTGGAGCTCATAAGGTATGCAGATTCAGATTCCCCTAACCTTGGGGAAATATATGAGTCAATTGACAGCATGATCAGACGTGTCAAGTCCATTGTACGTCAGAGGGACCCCTCTTTGGAATCTTTTAATGAAATCCAAAAGTTGATAGAGAAGAGATGGAATAGGATGAACACACCTCTTCATGTGGTTGCTTATGCACTTAGTCCAAAGTGGTATGTGGAAACGGAAGGCAGAGTTGCACCAATAGATGATCCTAAAGTGAAACTAGGATTTATTGATGCCATACAAAATATCTATACAGAGGAGCAAGTAACTATAATTCGAGAACAATTTCTTGACTTTGCAATGCTCAATAGCCCCAGTTTCACAATTTCTGCAAAGAAATATTTGGTGGGTATGGCACAAAGAAGTCCTAGTGGATGGTGGAGGATGTATGGGGACCAAACTACAGAAATATGCACACTAGCTATGCGTTTACTATCTCAAGTTGGTAGTTCCTCAACTACAGAAAGGAATTGGTCCACATATAGTTTTATCCACTCTATTAAGAGGAATAGGCTTACCTCTAAGAGAGCAGAAAAACTAGTTTATGTGCATAGTAGTCTTCATCTTCTTACAAGGAAAACACTAGAGTATTTACAGGGACCAACAACATGATGGGATGTGGATCCTAAGGATCCTTCGCAGATTGATGATGAGGTGAATGATCCATCTCTCCACGCAGGATTGGTAAATGTACCATTAGATGGCATTGACTTGCAGTTGCAGGGCATTGATGATGATGACAGAGAAGGAAGTGAGGCTCAAGCATTTTTGGACAACATTATTGCAGAGGATCTAAATTTATGAGTAGCTTTAGCCTTCATGATAGTATGGCCATTGAGTCAGGGACTTCATTGGCATTTTGTGTTATTAACTTATTATGATGCATTTTCCATTTGGCACTCACAATATATATTATTTTGAATTTGGAACTATTATCTATGCTTTTCCTTCGAATATATAATCATAATCTACTAAGTTATTAGACAATTCAAGATTTTCCAACTTTTAAGTGTTATTTTTTTGGTTTCATATTTATATTTTATATTACTAAGATGAATAGATTTCTTAACTAATTAGTGTTTATTTCAATGTGTTCTACTTATCAAGTTACCATTCATGTTTATAACATATGCATATTATATATATATATATATTTTTAAATTTTAAATATATAAAATTACCATCCCAAGTTACCCTCCCCTAAAAATTTAAAAGTGCACTCTAACCCATCCCCAAAGCCGATGCAACATAGCTTTATACCTAAATTATGTTGATAATTAAGCACGCTTGACCCTGAAATCTCGTACATGATTCATGAGAGGAAGAAATCAGCGAAACCGTAGTTGTTAATAATCAAACTTAAAATGAAAGAATTTCGATTGTTTTATTAAAAATAAATATATATTTTAATAAGAAATAATAAATATATTATTTTTTAATAATAAATACATAAAATAAAATAATAATAGACATAGAAATTAAAATAACATTATTAATAAAACATTTTCCTTATTATCTTGACCTTTTTATATGGATATCAAATTTAAAGATAAAATTAAAATACTCAATCCTAAAATAAAGTGCATCTTTTCTTTTCTTTTTTTTTTCGAAGGTGGCAAAACCTATCAAACTCAGGTGTCAAACCAACAGTGAGGACAACTATCTCTGGCTGCTATCCGCGAATGTCGATTTGACTCATCACCGTTATCAAGGAAAACCACGCCACCTGTAATAACCCGCTGGTGGTCCGTAAGGGAGCAGGCTTTCACTCCTGCCAGATGCCTCTGGGTCTTGGGCCGTTAACCTGTTTCCTTACGTCCGAGGAAGACGAGCTCTTAGCCAAGCAAAAGCAGTTTTACGGCATACTCCAGGCCGAAAATAAAGTGCATCTTATTTGAGGGAAAAAAATAATTATTTATCTTTTAAGTAAATAAATATAAACCGACAAAATTTTAAATAGAATAAATCATGATATCACCGATAAAATAATTGTATCCAGGAATAATAATTGTATAAAGAAATAAGGATTGCATCATGTAAGATTTTTAGGAATAATTTTTTTGTCATTTACATGTATACAATTATAGTGGCATGATTTTCGACTTAGATATACAAAATTACAATGTAATGATTTATATATACAAACCTTTTATAACATGATTTTTTATTTTTTATATAAGAAATTGTTGTGGTGAGATTTTTAATTTTATTTTTTAAAATATTAATATCTATTTTAAATTATTTATTATTTTGTATTTTTAAAGTAGATTTTCTAGATTAAACTTCTTCTCTAACTATCTTCAAAAGGACGAACACAATAGATTGCGAAGCTAAGACACCAATGTCTCAAGAACCAGAAGAAATGAAGGAGATGCAAGATAAAGGAAGTTGACAGACCGTAGAGAAAAAAAGAAAGCTACAGCATCAATCTCGCCAAGAAAGACGAGAAGCCAGACAATCAAAAACTAAGAAAATTATAGGTCCGATAGACCAATTTGGTCTCAGTGGAAGGTAACCACTATCATCATCATCATCATCATCAATTAAAAAGAAAATTATTGACTTTTTTAAAACTACAAATCTAAAAAATTATATAAAATTATTAGAATATTTAACTAATCAAAATGTTTCCAAATTCATTTTTATAAGTATTGAAATATTATAATTTAACATAATATTAAACATTAAATGTATAATGATTTACAAAGTTTATATATCTTTTTTCATTAACATTTCAAGGCTTATATAGGTATTATTCGTTTAATGATTTAATTTTTTAAATAGTATAGATTATATATTAACGTTGTATTAAAGGTGGAGAGGGATGAAATTTCATGAGATGTGAACTTTTTTAAAAGTGAAAAACTCAAAGAAAGGTTTGCATTTATAGAGATATTTCTTGAGCTGTGAATATCTTTTAAAGTGCAAAATTTAAAGAAAGGTTTGTATTGATAGAGATATTTCTTGAGGTGTAAACCTCTTTTAGACTACAAAATTTAAGAGAGGTTTACACAGATAGAGATATTTCTTGAGGTGTGAACCTCTTTTAAAGTACAAAACTTGAAGAAAGGTTTGCACTTTTAGAGATTTGATCCCTCTTAGTGCTTTATAGATCTCCGGTTAACATGGATCTATGCTTGTTATTTATATGAGCCACACTTCTACAAGACTAGTTGTATCAAGGGTTGGGAGAGATCAAATTTATTGATGTGTGAACATCTTTTAAAGTGAACAACTTGAAGAATGGTTTGCACTTCTAGAGATATTTCTTGAGATGTGAACCTATTTTAAAATGTAAAACTCGAAGAAAGGTTTGCACATCAAGAGATTTGCTCCCTCTTATATGTGTCACGTGTCAACTCCATGCATTTCTAGAGATTAGGGATCAAATTATAGATTTTATCCCTCTCAGTGCTTGAAGATTTATGGTTAACATGGATCTATGTTGGTTATTTATATATGCCATGTGTCAACTCCATGCACTTCTAGAGATTATGGATTAATTTAAAGATATAAAAGGAAGTTCACATCATCTTCATCATGACAATAAAGGAACATGTCAACTTACAAGACTTCAACTTGGGTGGAGAGGATAACAACCATTTTTCCCAACCACCGAAGCTAAACTCAATTGACTAAATTCTTTTATTTATAGTTTGTATTGAATTTTTTTTTATTAATTTTAATTAATTTTACTTTCAATTACTTTACCTCTATCAAATTTAAATTTGATGTAAAATAAAGATGAAAATGAAGTATTTTATTTACTACCAACTTTAATTTATTGTTACTATTTTTTATTTATTAACATAAGTATTATTTTATTATTTTCAAATGTAATTTTAAGTGAAAACATCTCTCCCATAAAAAGATAAAAATAAATATAACCTAATTTCACATAGTTTATTATGAAAACATTTTCATGTTGACATTTACATAGTTAGGAAATTTCACACTTTCATTTTGAAAACAAAATATTAAACATTAAATTTATACAAATCTAAAAGCTTATATAATTCTACCCTCGGGGACTAGATCAGAGGATGATAGAGTGTTATGTTAAGACACTATGTGAAGTGAAGGTCATTGGTTTGAAACTTTGTGGGAAAAAATCCAACCATGTTAAGGGTTGGTGTGGCCTAGGTCATGTGTGATCCTTCGATGATTTTGATGGGTTAGATGCCCCTGGGTCGCAACTAATCAAACCATAAGTTAGAAGTATCAGTGATCTCAAGGCTTACTAATGCAGGCCCAAATTTTAAGGTCGCTTAAAATCCCATAATGCCCAGATTTGCTCCCTTAAATGTGCTTCCTCCAACCATCAGTCACACGCGTTTATAGGATTATAAATCCCTTTTTAATAACTCAGTGGGAGGATTTAATTATAAAGTGGAAGAATTAATGAACAGTGGGAGGAGCCATGGGAGGAGCCACAAGGGTATGACCAACCATTTTCCCAAAGCCATCGAATTCAAGCCCTTTCCTTTTCTCTGACCGTTTATAGCTTCTATATATCTCAGCCTGCATTATTAACTAAATTTAGGCCCTATAAGCCTTTCTTATCTTTCTCTACCTTGGAACTGTACCTTATAACCCTATGCATAAAAGGCCTGAATCTCCAAATGTAGACCTTTTCTTAATTGCTTCTTCTTTGAACTTTCGGGCTAGCACACTTATCGTCCTCATGCCACTGCTTCCAAATGCTCGATCTCTCCAGATGCACATATTTGGTCCATGAGCCACATAAGCCGACTCTTTTCTGTCGACGTAATGGGAAGAATATTCACAAAATTCGTCGAGTTATGCAACCCCCAAGAGGGGTCCACTTCACCATGTGAGCCCAACCCTTTATGCGTGACTCTTTTACTCGTCTATCAAAAAATGGAAAGTCTCATTAATAAGCCTCCATACCGCTTTCAATAGCTGGTGCAGGAGCATCATGGTTCCAAAAATGTATACATTGAATAGAATCTAGGTGGTCTTGTGTTTTCAAAAGAGTGGTTTTCCTAAGTATTTAATTAATGTAATTTTAAATATTTTGAGTGATTTAGGTGAGACATTTAGAATAGGAGTTAATTAAATATTGTGAGGATATTTGTAAATGTTCTCGAATGTAGGAGAACATGAGTGATGATGAGTAATTAGTATGGATTGAGATATTGTAAATCTTAGAAAGTAGTTCATGATTTATGGAGGATCCTTAGGATTAGTTGAAAGTTGAGATCCTCAAGGGATAAAGAAGATATTTTAGGAACTAATTGAGGACTTAGAGGATTCTTAGGATTTAGTTGAGAAGATTGAGGATCTGAACCAGAATTGGAAACATAATCCTTTTGTATAAATGTAAACCTCAAAGGCATAATGAAAAAAAGGCAGAATGAAGAATAATCCTTAGATAGGAAATATATAGGGTTTGGATTGTAGCCTACGGGTAGTGAGAAGAGAAAGACCATTGATTAGAAAATCAGGCCAACGAGAGAAAGACTCTTTTGTATATACATTTGCTTTTTAATACAGAGATTCGTTTTCTGAGTTATATAGTGTGTATTAAGAAACTAATTGATAAATTATGTGTGTGTGTGTGTATATATATATATATATATATATATATATATATATATATATATATATATATATATATATATGAGAATATTGAGCAAAGAACGAGTGTAGAGAAGGAATACAGAGGATGATAGTGGTCGGACTATATGAATCCGATTAAAGAAATCAGCACAAAGCTCAGAAGTAGTAGTTTTAAAGAAGTGCGCGGAAGAATAACTTAAGAGAAGAGTCACACAGAAAAAGGGAAACAAAGTGTTAGGATATTCCGATACATAGGAAATAGTTAAGTATAACTTGGTCTAGTGTACAGTTACGTAAAGTGTGTTTCTTTACTATGTACTTTTGTAACTTACAATCTGACGGTCACGATATGTAGTGATTCGACGGTTCATTCTCTCCTTGGTATTACCGACACTTGATCCGTGTCTTAACACTCAATTGGTCCATGTCTCTATTTAAAGAGCATGGAGGGTCATTTGTAGGGTAACCGTTCATGAGATAAGCTTATGTAAATTTCCATTATTTTATTAATAAATTGCTTGAAGTGGTCGCGTTGGCTCAGGTCGTGGACTGTTTCCCTCTTTGAGGGTTTTAACCACGTCAACAATACTGGTGTGTTGATCTGTGATTTGTTTGTGAGCGGTGTCCTTTGGTGTTCTGTTTGAGGAACTTACCCTGTAAATTCCTACATGGTATCAGGGCTATTTGAGGGCCGCATCCATTGGTGATCCAAATCTGAAGCTGGTAGAACTGCATCCGACTGTTGTTTCCTAGATCTACTGTTACTGACTACTTTCGGGCTAAGAGGACTGCTCTATTGTGTTAGGAGCATTTTTTCCAGTGAGAAACCCCTTTCATTTGACGCGAAAAGGTTTCCGGTAGCCCTAGCTATGTCATTTTTAAGATCTAGAGATACACAGTGTTTATTTGCAGTTTTTAGTTATTTTCTCTCTGTTTATTTCGATTTATTTAACTCTTTGTTTTTTTTATTATCGGATCTATACCTTTCATTTTTGCATATGCTCTTTGCCCCATGACTTTGTACGATCTGGGAAAATCAGAAACATAAAGGAAGGATTTTTCTCATGCGTATGCTCTTTTCCACCACGCCTTAGTGTGATCTCGAAAAATCAGAAACATTGAGGAAAATATTTAGTTTCAGGGTAAAGCTAACTTCGAGCCATAAGGTTTTTTTGTATGTCCGTGTTGGGTTTTGTGTTTTTTGTTTTGTAGGAAAAAAAGAGTTTTTTCAACTAAGCAAGCACCTGAAAGCTTCGGTGACTAAAAAAAACCCCTCCTCTTTTCCAATTTAATCTAGCTCACTTGGTCCAAAGCTACTTTATGAGAATAGAGGTCTTGAGTTCAAGTCTTTATTTTTGTTGAGCTAATTAGATTAAGTTTGGAAAGGGGGTGGATTTTTTTTTAAATATAACATTATCATTCATTTCCACACATTCCCGCACTTCGTCAACATCTTCAACAACGTTTCTTCAAAAAACCATAATTTCTTCATCCAGAAGCCGTTTTCAGAGCCGTTTTTTTTTAAATCAGCCTAATTTTTGAGATCTTTCCATCAGAACACTTAGTTTCAGCATATATAGCTTCAATTTATAGTAAAATGGAAATTCCATGCCAATTTATTCTTGACAGCACCAACTACTTCCAGTGGTGGTCCTACATTGTGGATTTATTTAGAAGTAAAGGTATTTACAGAATAGCCTCAGGCCAAGAAACCAAACCGAAAGATGAAGATAAGGCAGAAAAATGGGAAAATAGGCAAGATCAAGCACGTGCGTTGATAGGGATGTCTATTTCTCCAAACCTTAGATTCCATATCGCAGAACTTGATACTCCTAATGAAGCAATGAAACATATCACTAAAGTTTTTGGAATTAAAAATGAACTTAGATCCCATCAACTAGAAAATGAGTTGCTTACATTGGACCCCAATAATTTTTCTTCCATTGAAGATTGTTTGTCCAAGTTCAAGACCCTTACACTTCTCTTGGAAGGTGTTAAGGTTAAGAAAGAAGATGGAAACCTTATCTATTCCATTCTTACTAAGTTGGGACCAAACAACTCTGTGTTTGTTTCCACCTTCCATTCTACAAGAGAAGCCTTCATTTCTCAAGGACAAGACTACAAGTCCCCTTCCTTTGATGCCTTTTGTGATTCTTTAATAAGAGAACAAGAAAAACTCTTACATATTGGTCTTCCTAATCTTGGAAACTCTTCTAAGAATGCCTTAGCCGCCCAGCAGCAACCCAATTCAAATAATCCTAAAAAGCCATATCCTAAAAATAATGATCCTAAACCAAACAAGGGTCCTAAGCCATTTCAGTCTAAAAATGAAAAATCATTTCAACAAAATGATAAGGAAAATAAAAACAAAGGGAAGAATACTAATAGACATTGCCACTTTTGTAATCGAGATGGCGACTTAGAATCCAAATGCTTTAAGAAGATGGAAGCCTTGGAAGCAGCAATGAAGAAGCATAACATCCATTTGGAGCACTCAACAAGTTCAACTTCATCTTCAGGAATAACACTTTCTGCATGTGGTTGTCAAGCATCTCTATCTGTATATGCACTAAATGTATCTTCTTCTTCTCATTCTCATGAGTGGCTCATTGATTCTGGAGCTTCTTATCACATGGCGAAAAACAAAGCCATGTTTTCTTCTTTAAATGATTGTAACACCAAAAATATATATGTTGGTGATGATAGATCTCTTAGTGTTGTAGGGACTGGAAGTGTTCATATAGACAATGGTCAATTCAATGATGTATTATGTGTTCCAACCTTATCCTGCAACCTTCTATCTGTATATCAGATAACTCATTCAGGTGAAGGTAAAATCATTGAATTTTCACCTCACGATGTTGTAATTAAGGACCTAAGAGATCCTAGACAGATTTTAGCTACTGGCATTGCTGATGATTCTACAACGTTGTATAAGTTTAACAACTTTGGGTCATCAAATATTCCCTCCATATTTGTTTCTCATAATGATGAAGTGAGAAAACTTTGGCATGAGTGATTTGGTCACTTAAACTATCGCTCCCTTCAGAATCTATGTAAAGAAAATATGGTGACAGGTCTTCCAATGGTATCTTGCAGAGATGGTGTTTGTTTCAGATGTGTACTTGGAAAACATCATCGGGATAGTTTTGAAAAATGTGCCTCTTGGCATGCCTCAACCCCTTTAAAACTTGTGCATAGTGATTTATGTGGTCCACTTCCAGTTGTTTCATTCTCTGGCTACAAGTATTTCTTAACTTTCATTGATGATTTCTCCAAACGCACTTGGATATACTTCTTAAAACTCAAGAGTGAAGTATTTAACATGTTCTTGGCGTATAAGGCCTTTGTTGAAAAACAATATGGACATCAAATTCTTAACCTAAGATCTGATAATGGCAGAGAATATGTTAACAAAAAATTCATCTACTTTTGCACTGAGAATGGAATTCAAATGCAACATATTGTTCCATATACTCTGCAACAAAATGGTGTAGCTGAAAGGAAGAATCGCACCTTAAAGGAAATGGATAATTGTATGCTTCAATATAAAGGACTTAGTCTTAATTTTTGGGTAGAAGCAATTAATTGTGAAAATTACATAATAAATCATACTCCTACTAAGGTTTTAAAGAATATCACTCCAGAAGAAGCATGGAGCTCAATTAAACCAGATGTAAGTCACTTTCGTGTTTTCGGAAGTAAAGCATGGGCCCATATTCGAGATGAGAAACATAAAGCTTTAGAACCTAAGAGTGAAAAATGTATTTTTGTTGGATATTCTGAAGATGTCAAAGGATACAGACTTATTCCACTTAAGTCAAAAAATGTTATCATTAGAAGAGATGTAAATTTTGCCGAAAATATATCGGCCTACGAGCCTAGTTCGGTGGATGTGCCACCTCTCTCTATCCCTTCTACTTCTGAAAATATTTCTTCTTCACATGATGACAGCGAGGATGAAAATCCTCCCCCACCTTCTTAGGATCCTCCTTCAACTCCTCAGCTTCCAAAATGGGTTCGTGCTACTCGAGATGCAACAGGTGCTCTTATCGGTGATCCTACAGATCAGTGACGTACACATTCTCAGTTCGATAGAGCCTCTTCTTTACTGGCTCAAGCTTCAGCTAATTATGATCCTGACACCTTTGTAGAAGCTTCAGGCCATCCAGATTGGGATGCAGCTATGAATGAAGAATATCATTCATTATTGGCAAATGATACATGGGATCTTGTTCCCATTCCAAAGGGATGAAAACTTGTTAGATGCAAATGGGTTTACAGAACCAAGTATGGATCAGATGGAAAAATTGATAAACATAAAGCTCGTCTTGTTGCTAAGGGTTTTTCATAAGTTGAAGGCATTGACTATACTGAAACCTTCTCCCCTATTGCCAAAATGAACTCTATCTGCCTTGTTCTTTCCCTTTCTGCCTCTTTCAAATGGGAAGTCCATCAAATGGATGTTAAATCTGCCTTCTTGCATGGGGACTTGCATGAAGAAATCTATATGGAACAACCTACTGGCTTTATACAAACAGACTCCAGGCCTGTATGTCAGCTTAAGAAATCCCTTTATGGTCTCAAGTAAGCCCCTCGGGCTTGGTATGCCAAAATGGATAACTTTCTTTTAGAAATTGGATTTTCTAGGTGTCATTCTGACAATACTGTCTACACCAAGAAAGTGGGCAAGTCTCTTATCATTCTTGTTCTTTATGTTGATGATATTATCCTTACTGGTAGTGATCCCAACCTTCTAGACCATGTGAAGTCCAACCTTAAAAAGAAGTTTGAAATGACAGACTTAAGACACTTGCATTATTTTCTTGGTCTTCAAGTCTTGCAATCCAAGGAAGGTATTTCCCTTTCCCAGTCCAAGTATGCATGTGATCTTCTATGCCATTTTCACATGGAAGACTGTAAGCCAGCCCCTTCTCCCTTTCATTCTCGAGCCAAACTTTCAATCACTTGTACTTCCCCTGAAGTTGATGCTATCTTATACCATCAACTTGTAGGAAAAATTTTGTATATGACCCATACTCGTCCTGACCTTTCCTTTGTTTTTGGCCTTATTGCTCGGTTTATGCAAAACCCACATGAAAGTCATTGGAAAGCAGCTAAAAGAATACTTTGTTATATTTGAGGTACAGTTTAGTTTTGGATTCATTACAGTGCAGAAGCATCTCCTCTATTGGTTGGTTTCACTGATTCTGATTGGGCTGGTGACCCTGATGATTGGAAGTCTACTGCAGGTTATGTGTTCACTCTTGGTTCAGGACCTATTACATGGGCTTGCAAGAAGAAAAGTGCCATTTCTCTTTCTTCAGTAGAAGCAGAGTATCGTGATGTCATAGAAGCTAGTAAGGAAGCCCTGTGGCTTCGTCAGATCTTGTCAGAGTTTGGCTTTCAGCAGCAGCATCCGACTACACTTTGGTGTGATAATCAAAGTGCCATTCAACTATGCAAAGATCTAGTCCAACATCAGCGCAACAAACACATTGAACTACACATGTACTTCATTAGAAATCTCATTCACGACCATGTTCTTGAAGTGAAATATTGTTCAATAGATGATCAAGTTGCAAACATCTTTACAAAGGCTCTCACAGAGGCGTAGTTCACTAAACTTCAATTTATGGTTGGAGTTCAGGAAGTTGTCACTAAGGGGGGATAGACTCTAATTCCTCCTTCCTTCTCCTATTGTGTCGTATTCAATCCTATCCCAAGTTGTGCTTAAGGGGGGATGTTAGGATATTCCGACACATAGGAAATATTTAATTATAACTTGGTCTAGTGTAGAGTTAGGTAAAGTGTGTTTCTTTACTATGTACTTTTGTAACTTAAAATCCGACAGTCACGATATGTAGTGATCTGATGTTTCATTCTCTCCTCAGTATTACCGACACTTGATCCATGGCTTAACACCCGATTGGTCCATGATCTCTATTTAAAGATCATGGAGAGTCATTTGTAGGGTAACCATTCATGAGAGAAGCTTATGTAAATTTTCATTCTTTTATTAATAAATTGCCTGAAGTGGCCGCATTGGCTCAAGCCATGGACTGTTTCCCTCTTTAAGGGTTTTAACCACGTCAACAATACTGGTGTATTGATCTGTGATCTGTTTGTGAGCGGTGTCCTTTGGTGTTCTGTCTAAGGAACTTACCCTGTAAATTCCTACATGGTATCAGAGCTCTGACACCATAGGCTCTAATGCCTCCTTTATGAATTCGAGGAGAATTGACAAAGGACCTAATCACAGATAAGAAGAAAAGATATGGCCAAGTGGAGACCAAATTATGATCACGGTGAAACGTTCTAGTACCGTTGGAGATAATTGCATGATTATGGAGGGTGTAGATACACTGATAAAGAAGTCAAAGGGTAGCATTGACCTTACGCTAGACCTGTATATGGTATCAATAAGAGGGAAAGAGCACGATGTTGTGTGGATCATCAGAATTAAATTCTCTGTGTAGCAAACCTAGAGATGAAGTTTGATTGCAAGGTGGAGTGGAGTAACATTCAACGATCCATGTTGAATTTAATCTGAGTGCCAAAGGAAAGTAGAAATTGCGTTATAATCTGCTGGAACAACAAATGGGAGATCTGCGTGTGTGGAGTTGGAATCTTATAAACCAGCATGAAGATTTATCATGGAAGTCTAGTTCCTGAGGAATTGGAGCCAAAGTGAAACAAGCCAAAGTGAAATGCATAACTGAGGATTGGATTGGAGCTATCATATGAAGGAATACAAAACAATGTTAGAAGGTATCCAGAATTGCGTGTTGGGTTCCTTAGTTTCATAGCTTGGGTCAAAACAGGGTTAGAGGAAGGAAAAAAAATGTTGAATTCGGTGTCATGGGAAATGTGCTTGGAGAAGAATGTTGTCAAAGTCATCATGTCAAGAGCAGAGAGGCACAAGATATTAATGCTGAAGACGGAGTGTTAAAATTGGCAACCAGGGCAAAACTTCATGTGGGTCATCTTATTCATGGCTGATAATATTTTTATTAGATTCCTCTCATCGAGAGGTGTAATATTGATATAAAGATCATCCGATTCCGATAAGTATTCATGGAAATATGAATTTATTTTGATTATGGAATTATTATCAAGCCGACCTACAACTCATGTAGGCTCAGAAGCCCAACAGTCGCATCTATTCACCCACCAAAGTTGTGTATAAATATAAGAGGACTTTTCCTCATTTGGACTCACTCATCTCATCACATCTCTCTCTCTCTACTGCGTAGATATGAGTCTCTTCTCTACTGCGCTGAAATGGGTCTCTCTCTCTCACACATGTGAAGCCGGAAGCTGTTGAATTTGAAGCTGCAACTGCAGAAGTAAATATTGACTTGCGTGGCCTAGAAGATCTCCTCTTTGGAACTGCGCTGTAGGTTCATCTGAACCTCCTTTGAAAGCCACAACTTTTGGTGGTGGAATGAAGTCAATCCGACGAACGGTTTGCAAGATATCGACTGCCCTAGTTTGAAGCCGGAAACTGCTGAAACTGAAGCTACAACTGCAGAAGTAAAGATTGACTTGCGTGGCCTTGCAGATCTCCTCATCTGAACTGCGCTGTAGGTTCATCTAAACCTCCTCTGGAAGCTGAAACTTTTGGTGGTGGAATGAAGTCAATCCGACGGTCGGTTTGTGAGATATGGTCTGCCCTAGTTTGATAATGAAGTCGCTAATTCTGATGCTGCTGATCTAGGGTTTGCTACTGCTGATATGAATCAGATTTATTGTACTATTTCTCTCTGCTGAATTATTGAAGATAAAAGAAGATTTGATCAAAGGGTTTCCCCACACATTGTGGGGTTTGTCCCTGGCTAGCCGCCACATCTTGTGTCTCTTGTCTTGGCTTGTTTTCTGTCGATCGTTTAATGTTCTATCTGCACTTTACTTTATGTACATGTGATTGCTAATCGGTGGAATATAATAAGAAAAAGAAGTAAACTGTTATAAGCATAGAACATACCATAACTCAACATGGTATCAGAGCTGAGGTGAAGACAAAGCCCGAGCAAGAGCAAGAGCAATTATCGAAGAGAATATTGGCAAGGCTATCCTAAAAGAACTATGGGGTCCTCAACACTCTTTCCTGCTGAAGACAAGCTCCGTGAGAAAGCTGACTATCACGGATGGAAGATGTCTATCGATCTAACCCTTGAGAATCAAGGAGTGTTGGATCATGTGAGAGGCAATATTGTTGAGCCTCCATCAAATGCATCCGCTGCTGCCTGGAACAAATGAAAAAATGGAGAAGTCAAAACAATAGAAGATCATCCGGGACTCTATCGACAAGCACTTGGTGGCCTACATCTCTGAACTGGACACCTCCAAGGAAATCTACGATAGACTGGTGAGTTTATTTAAAGTTAATGATGCAGATCAAGTTTTGTTTCTTAGAAATAAGATGAGGGAAATCAAGAAGGGTAAAGATGAAAGTATGGAAGCATACTTCTTAAGAATCACCGAGATCAAGAACGATCTCCTATCTATTGGGGAAACTATTACTGACAGAGAATTGGCACTCACAACTCTTGGAGGATTGCCATTTGAATGGTATGTGTTCAGGACTACTCTTCTGAACTATAATGTAATTCCTGGTTTTGAGGAATTAATGGCTAGATGCATTCAAGAACAAACAAGGGTAGAAGAGCAGGAAATGCCCATGCCTAAAGGTCCTCCTGCTGCCTTTTCTTCTCATGCAAAGAAAAGAAATAATTCCAAGACTAAATCAAAAGGAAAGGCTGGACCTAAGGCTAGAAGAAAATGACGATGTTATAGTTGCGATAAAGCAAGTCACTATGTATGAGATCATGAGCATCATGATGAATGAGATCATGGACATAAAAGGCAACATGAGATCATGCACATATAGGATAGCATGATGATGATGCACACTAGTTTGAGCAGCATTATGATGGATAAAATCATGGACATGGGCAGCATGATGATAATCATGATTAGAGAAGCATGGTACAGTATGCAGTGGTGCAACTCGAAATCCCTCTGATGGCAATCAAAGGAATGACAAATTCAACAGCAAAGGTAAGAGGAGAGCTGGGAATCAAGGAAGAGGACAAGCATTCAAGAAGGCTAGAAATTCTAGGATGTATTAAATGCACCTGACCTCAAAAGGAACCTGGTGTCCATCTTGGCAATGGGAGACAGAGGCTTCAAGGTAACCTTCAGCAATGGCAAGGTATGTATATGGAAAAATAATGTTAAAGATGCCTTTACTCTTGGGTTTAGTGTTGATTCATTATATCAGGTCGATGGAAGTCCGCTAGGTGTCATGTCTTGTGACACATCTCTTTAGTCCGAACTTTGGCATCGGAGGTTTGCCCACCTTCATTACAAAGCTCTACCCAATGTAAGACAGATGGTAACAGAGATGCCCGAATTCCAAGTAGAGAAAGAAGGTGTATGTCCAGGATGTGCCTAAGGAAAGCTTAAAAGGTGTTGGGTTGTGTTATATTCTTTCCACGTAGTTAATAGGGGGTTTGAAGGGCACCCATAACCCCACTTTATGGGGTCCGGGGCAGCGCCCTGGAAAATTTTGGTCTTGGACCATATGTTAGGTTGGGCGAACCCACCTATGGTTTTGTGCATGATTTTCGCACATGTTTTTTGGACGCGATGGTTTTCGGTCCATGGTATTGGATGCTTCGGCATGTATAAATATGTATTGTAACATTGAAAGGAACATAATGAAAAAAATCAAGCTGGTAGTCCCGGTTTTGGGATCCAGGGAAAAATCTCTGTGCATATGTGTTTTATGGGTTATGCTCTCGCATTGTTTATTTTCTTTGTTTAAAGAATTCGTATGCAGGTAATTTCTGTACAGGGTTAAAACCTACAAAAGGGGACCATTCCCCTCAAGCCAAAGCAAGACCTCTGATATATTACAATTGGTTTACTCAGGCATACCTGAGGTTGGCATTAAGAGGGAGACTACTACACCACATACTCCTGAGCAGAATGGTGTGGTGGGAAGGAAGAACCGCACGATGATGGAAGCTGTCCGAGCCATGCTACATGATCAAAGACTTCCAAAGTTTCTATGGGCTGAAACTGCAAACACTGCCGTATATGTACAAAATCGATGCCCTCATCAAGCATTGGGTTTCAAGACTCCTGAAGAAAAATTCACCAGTAAGAAACCTGATGTTTCTCATTTTAAAATTTTTGGAAGTCCTGTATACTTTCATGTGCCGAAAGAGAAAAGAAATAAATTGGGAGCATCTGGAAAGAAGGGAATTTTCGTGGGCTATGGTGAAAATACTAAAGGCTATAGAATCTATGTAGTCGGTCAAAGGGAAGTCATAATTAGTCATGATGTCACCTTTGACGAAGATATGGCTCTCAGCAAGGTGATCAATCTTCTGACTTTGAGGAGCTCTCAAGAAGCCGACACCAGGGAACCGAAAGAAAAGGATGATGAATCAATGCCTGATGTAGAAGAACCCATGGATCCGATTGATCCTCCTCCATATGAGCCTTCCTCTTCTAGGAAGAGGCCTTCATGGCTTAAGGGGTTACTTGATGATGCTGAAGGACATGCTGCACCCTAAGGAACCTTTCGTGAAAGTAAGAAACCTAATAGGTATCAAGGATACCTGACCATCATGAGCACGATCATACAAAATGAGCCTTCGTCATTCTCAGATGCCGTCAAGCATCAAGTATGGAAAGATGCTATGACCGAAGAATATGAGTCTATCATAAAGAATGATGTTTGGGAAGTAGTTCCCAGACCCTAGGACAAGACTGTTGTTACTTCCAAATGGCTTTACAAGATAAAGCATGCAGCAGATTGAAGCATGGAAAAGTATAAGGCTCGTTTTGTTGCTCGAGGTTTCTCCCAAAAGGAAGGTATAGACTATGATGAGATATTTGCACCTGTTGCCAGATATACGACCATCCGCTCGATCATAGCCCTTGCCGCTTCACAAGGATGGAACCTACATCAGATGGATGTCAAGACTACGTTCTTGCATGGCTCGATCAAAGAAGAGGTCTACGTGGAGCAACCCGAAGGATTTGAGATTTATGATTGAAAATCTCATGTATGCAGGTTGAAGAAGGCTCTCTATGGGCTGAAGCAAGCACCCCGAGCATGGTATGAGAGGATCGATAGCTACTTGATGAAGCTGGGATTCACTAGGAGTGAAGCTGATCCTAACCTTTACTTTAAGGTTGAAGATGACAAGCCTCTCATACTGGTATTGTATGTGGATGACCTCTTTCTAACAGGTGCAAACCCTCTCATTCACAAATGTAAGAGGGAGATGGCTTCTGAATTTGAAATGAAGGACCAAGGACTTGAAGTGTGGCAGAAGCCAAGGGAAATTTTCCTATCTCAAGGAAAATATGTCGTAAATATATTGGAAAGATTTGGTATGATGGACTGCAAGCCTGTGACTACCTCGAGGATCTTAACTTTTAGAAGTTATATGGTAGTGATGTCGAACCAGACTTGGGAAATGCCTCTGAGTTTCAAAAACTCATTCGCATTGATGTTCTTGGTGAACCTCCGTCCAAACATATGTTTTGCAGTTAGCATTGTGAGCTCATATTTGGTTGAGCCTCACTGGATTGATTCCAGGAATCTTCTGAGATGTCTTCAGGACACAATCTCTCATGGATTAAGATACACTGTCAGAGATGTGAGACTACTTGGATATATTGATGTTGATTGGGCAGGCAGTGTGGTGGACGGTAAGAGCACTTTCGGGTACTGTTTCACCTTGGGATCTGCTTCGATATCCTGGATGAGCAGGAAGCAGAAGTCGGTGGCTTTGAACACCGCCGAAGCAGGATATATTGTTGCTAGCATAACCTCGTGTGAGGCAGTCTGGTTGCGAGAGCTCTTCAGTGAGCTGTTTGGATTTACATTGGATACCACTGTGATTCTCTATATCAACCAAAGGTGGGATTCGATTATTGAGGAATCCCGTATTTGTCAATTGCTCCAGCAGATAGACATCATCTGGGATATGGTACGTCGATGAGCAAGGAAGCTCCATCACATTAAGATGATGTACAGGTTGATACACCTTGTCAAAGCCCCAAGGAAAGATCTAATCTGTGATTTTCCCAAACGACTTGGAGTCGGCAAGAAACCTTTGTACAAGGGTCCTGCATGTTGCATACATTGAGCTCTAGGAGCTCTGAGAGCTTGCGGTTCCTACTGGAGCAACATATGACCACAGGGTGACTCACCCTCCCCTGGTGGTGCACACTGGAACAAGATGATTCGCTATCTTGTGGGACAAGATGATTCGCTCTCTTGTGGAACAGGATGATTCGCTCTCCTGTGTAGCAGGATGATTAGTTCTCCTGTGAGGCCTGGATTGATGTGTTCTCCATGGCAGCCTGGATTGATGTGTTCTCCACGGCGATTGTAGCAGGATTGATGTGTTCTCCTGTGAGGCCTGGATTGATGTGTTCTCCATGGCAATTGTAGCAGGATTGATGTGTTCTCCTGTGAGGCCTGGATTGATGTGTTCTCCATGGCAATTGTAGCAGGATTGATGTGTTCTCCTGTGAGGACAAGATTGATTAGTTCTCTTGTTGAGGCATCCTACCCATGCAGTCTGGGACTCATGGGAAGTACCTCTCATCTGATCAATGAGCAGGGAAATGAAGTTAGGGACCATAGTAGTACCGATGGACGCATCGTTGTAACTACCGTACTCCCTACGCTAGGATGACCTCCATTGATCTGGGATCAATGATATTGGTCTGGGACTAGTGGTAGGAGTTGTACCATACTATGACGCTGACTTTGGGTCGGTTGAGACTGGTCTGGGATCAGTGGTACATACTCTGAGACTGACTTTGAGTCAGTGGAGGATGATATTGGTCTGGGACCATTGGAGTTGTACTCACTATGACGCTGACTTTGGGTTGGTTGAGACTGGTCTGGGACCAGTGGTACATACTCTGAGACTGACTTTGAGTCAGTATGATACATCCTCGATCATTTCTTCTTCTTCATAATTCGGACAAAAGCAGAGCAGAACAGAACAATGCAAGAGCAGAGCAGAACAGAGCAAAACAGTACAGATCAGTGCAGGGCAGAACAAGACAAAGCAGAACAGGCAGAATAGAGCAGAGCAGGGCAAGGGTCAGGCTGTACAGGGCAGTGTATTTGATGGATGAATAGTAACGACCGATAGACAGATTGCAGATGAAGTTCTCCATGGTTGAGAGGGAGTGTTAAAATTGGCAACCAGGGCAAAACTTCATGTGCGTCATCTTATTCATGGCTGATAATATTTTTATTAGATTCCTCTCGTCGAGAGGTGTAAGATTGATATAAAGATCATCCGATTCTGATAAGTATTCATGGAAATATGAATTTATTTTGATTATGGAATTATTATCAAGCCAACCTACAACTCATGTAGGCTCAGAAGCCCAATAGTCGCATCTATTCACCCACCAATGTTGTGTATAAATATAAGAGGACTTTTCCTCATTTGGACTCACTCATCTCATCACATCTCTCTCTCTCTCTACTGTGCAGATATGAGTCTCTTCTCTACTGCGCTGAAATGGGTCTCTCTCTCTCACACATGTGAAGCCGGAAGCTGTTGAATTTGAAGCTGCAACTGCAGAAGTAAAGATCTCCTCTTTGGAACTGCGCTATAGTTTCATCTGAACCTCCTTTGAAAGCCGCAACTTTTGGTGGTGGAATGAAGTCAATCCGACGAACAGTTTGCAAGATATCGACTGCCCTAGTTTGAAGCCGGAAACTGTTGAAACTGAAGCTGCAACTGCAGAAGTAAAGATTGACTTGCGTGGCCTAGAAGCCGAAACTTTTTGTGGTGGAATGAAGTCAATCCGACGGTCGGTTTGTGAGATATGGTCTGCCCTAGTTTGATAATGAAGCCGCTAATGCTGATGCTACTGATCTAGGGTTTGCTACTGCTGATATGAATCAGATTTATTGTACTATTTCTCTCTACTGAATTATTGAAGATAAAAGAAGATTTGATCAAAGGGTTTCCCCACACATTGTGGGGTTTGTCCCTGGCTAGCCGCCACATCTTGTGTCTCTTGTCTTGGCTTGTTTTCTGTCGATCGTTTAATGTTCTATCTGCACTTTACTTTATGTACATGTGATTGCTAATCGGTGGAATATAATAAGAAAAAGAAGTAAACTGTTATAAGCATAGAACATACCATAACTCAACACGGAGCATAGATCGTATTGAATTTTGAAATCACAATTTGTTTCAGCCTGTGTGAAACAGAGTATAGGTTTCCTATTCACCAGTTCTGTTCCTGATCCCTAAGTTCCATTCCTATTCCAGGAAATCATATCCTAGTCTCAACCCCAACGTTCTCAGGCATTCAGCAAACCTGAAGAGAAAGGAGCATATGGGTTTTAAGGAACAAAGCCTTGGTATGCTCTGGTGTTTCCTTGATCACACCCAAGTATTGTAGAAAGCACAAAAATATGAATCTGATCCTTCCTTGTTAAATTTGAAAACTGATTTTAAGGGCATTATTGTTGAATAAATGGGGATAAGAAGGATTAGAACCTCGATCTCAAGATTGGGGATGTATCTTAGTGTTTCAGGCTACGAGTTATGGAGTATTGACCTGAGATGTCATCAATAGCTTGTCGCATTGGTTAAAGGGTTTACAAAAGTCACCGAGATGGAGAACCTGCATGTGGGACCCACTCCACCATGTGAGCCCGCTCATCTAAGCCCGACTTGATGGTTAAAGGAGAGATAAAAAGTTGCTGGGTTGTAATTTCCAGGTGGGTCCAACTTAATAACCCGTCTTGTGGAGGCCACATAAGCCCACCCACTCAATCGTTAATTAACTTAGTAAAGTCGTCGGGTATAAGCCTTTAGCCCAGTGCTATCAAGAGACTATTTTCTTATCCTTACCGAATAAAATCTCTAGCCCAACGTTGCCAGTTTTTTTCTCCTGACACTATATTTTAACGAAACTTCAGTTCTCGGCCTTCTTCCATTGAGGAATTTTTCAAAAATATAAAAGTGACTAAGTATTAGTCTCCTATGTACTCCTCCCACGGTGACACTCCAGTTCTTGATCTCTACACTACCTTTTTTTTTTATCTTCTTCTGAATTCTGTTAATTCTCAGCTTTGCCATCATTTCTGTGACCCTTTTATACTTGGATCTCAGATCGAGGGGCGTACTCCTCTTAGTATGCAATCATACTGTGATCCTTTCAATCCTTTAAATTAAAATTTGTCACGCCTCTACTGCACAATTCTGATATTGACAACAGTCTAGACTTCTTAAGCATCTTTATTTCACTGCATCGATCCCTCCTAAGCTTCTCGTGACCTCTTTGTATTTCAACCTTAGCTATAGTTACAATGACTAATTCCACACCATAACAATGTTCTCAAAAATTGACAGATACTCAATTTCATGCATTTCACACAAAAACAATTCATTTCCTATATGGGTAAAGATATACATATATTTCAAAAAACTTTCTTGGCCATATTTACATCAAATGGCCCTCTTTGCCTTGTGTCCCTATTTAGCTCTCAAATTGATCTGATAATCACCCTATGAGTGACCTCAGTTAAAGATTTATTGAATAAAGGTATTACAGACTCATGTGCTGGTGTGTGTGTCTATGTTATTTAAGCAATGAATCGATTAGATTGCCAATACACAAAAATTTGAAATGGAACGACAACAGAGAAATACAGTAAGCAAACACAAAACACAAGAAATTAATAAGGAGTTCACCCTATCCTCCAGGGCTACATATTCAGTCCAGCTTCAGTGGTGGCCTTATTTTATTATGTCTTTAAGTAGAGAATTACAATGCAGGAGCTCAATATGAGTCACCTGAAGCAGATTTGCTTGGCAGGGTGGTTCTTGGATTCCCCAAGCCACTGGAGTGCACAGACTTTGTTGCCTACCAGCTCTGTGACCTTCTGGTCTACAGTGGAGAGAGCCCAATGTGGTGCTCAGTCCAGACAAATCCTCTCTGGGATGGCTTGAATCTCTCAAGCTCTCGGATGCTCGATGCTACCTTTGGTCAGCTCGGCCCTCTGTCTTCCGTTCTCCTTTTGCTTCACTATCTTCTTCCCTCTGTGTTTCGTCCTCCTCTCAGGGTTTTGGTCTCTTTGTCTCTCGTCCTCCTCTCGGGATTCCTTGTGTCTTTTGTCTCAGTACATGGCTTTAAGGCCATCTATTCCAAGACTGTTCAGTTCCTCCGTCGAATCGCCTTCTGCAACTGCGCTTGGAGTTCCCTGTTTTCCATCATCATCTATGCTCAGGGAGTGGCCACATGTCCTCCTACAAATGGTGCCAACCTGCTTCGTCGGTTCGATTCTTCAGTTACATTCGTGGAATGAGTCTTCTTCCACCGTGGCGGTCAAAACGGACTTCAAATCCTTCTAAATCGCGGCTAAGTCTCTCGTCGATTCCGCTTCCCCCCATCGAGCGCGATCTCAGCCGTTCGATTTGGATACCCCAGATCCAACACCATTTGCTCATTTCACGCGGTTGACTTGCTCGACCTTTAGCGCGCGATCAACGGTGATTTTCTCTCTCCTCCACTTACCACGTGTTGATCATTGAGTGGAGTCGCTCCGCTCTCGTCCAAAACCACTTATCGTTTGAGGGCGCCCTGATCAATACCATGGGTTTTCTAGAGCGTGGGTCCCGCCTTGTCCTTTAGCACTTTTTTGCCTTTCGGCCTACAGTTCTCAGGCTCTTCCATGCGACCGAGTGCTCAGGGATTCCCCATTTCGAGCCCTTTTGCCCAGCGATGCGTGATTAGCGCTAATCGCGCATCAAAATCCACCTCCGTTTCCCGATTCGAGCCTCCCAGGGGCTAATTCAGCCTCCCACGCAGTCTCCATGGACCTTGGTCAGCGCGCTTGATTGAGGTCCTCGTCGTTCCACGCTGGCTGCCATTGCCACTGGTTCAGGGTGTTTTTGATCGCTATTTTGGAATTCTTTGATGTTCGTCCCGATCTGATACAGTCATGGTTCCTTGATAGTTCTTTATGGATCCAATTCGGATCACGGGCTTCCCACTGAAAAAGCTTTTGGACCACCAAAAGTTGGTTTTCAAGCATCGACTAAGTGAGGGTACTGTTTTCTCACTTGCCCAATCTCAATCCATTTCGCACGCTTGGCTTTGAACCTTTGAGCCCAATCCTGAGGTACTCCACATCTCCCTTGCGCATTATCCTCACCTTCTTGTCTAGCACTGCGTCTTCTTGCAATTCATTAAGATATTCAGGTAGCAGGTCATCAATAGAAGGCAATTGGCTTTGCTCTTCAGGGTCCTCAATCATTGAAGGTTCAAAAAATCTCAAGCATTATGCATTTACATTGAGTAGATGTGCATGTAAGCTGGTAGATCAAGGCAAAAAGAATTTTCACCAATCTTCTCAAGTATCCTAAAGGGTACATACCTGATAGGCTTTAGCTTTTTACCTTCACCTTGCATTCTGTCCTTGTTGATATACAACCAGACTTGGTCACCAACTTGAAAACTATGCTCCATCTGATGCTTGTCATGCCTAGCCTTGTATCTGGCTTGGCTCTTTTCCATCTATTCCTGTACTGCCTGGTGGATCTCTTGGATCTGTTCAATGAACCTAGTTGCCCTATCCACATCACTGTGTCCATCAACCATGGTATCTTTACCAAAGGCAAAATCCAAAGGAGACCTTGGTGTGAAACCAAAACAGGTCTCAAAAGGAGATCTTTGTAGAAGAGTGTTTTGCTCTATTGTAAGCATGCTACACATAACACAAGTGTTCATCCCAAAGCTTAGGATGTTGGCTGCAATATCCTCTCAGTAACTGGATCACTGTCCTGTTAGCTACTTCTGTCTGGCCATGAGTTTGTGGATGAAAAGCTGTGCTTTTCTTCAGTTTCGTGTCCATCGGTTCCCACAGACTGGACCAAAACTTCCCCACAAATCGGGTGTCTCAATCAAATACAATAGAAGTGGGTAATCCAAAATGAACCCATACATGTTCAAAGAATAATTTTGCAGTCTGTTCAGCTGTAATCTATTTATTACAAGGTATCAACATACACATCTTGCTGAACCTATCCACAACAACATATAAATAATCATGACCTTTCCTAGATTTAGGTAGTCCTCCAACAAAATCCATGGAAACACTTTCCCAAGGGTGAGAAGGAACTGGCAATGGAGTGTACAAGCCTAGTTTTATGTTGCTAGGCTTGCTTTTAGCACACATAGCACATGCTCTTACATATCTAGAAACTGTCTCAGTCATTTTTGGCCAATAAAAAAATCTTTGCAGCTATGCAACTGTTTTACTTACCCCAAAGTGACCTGATATCAGAGAAGTGTGTGCTTCCTTAATTATCTTTACTCTCTCAGTTTGTGGAATGCAGAGTTTCCCACAAGGTATAAGAGTCAGTCCTTCACATGATAGTCCAATTCTTATACTCTTTTACCTTGACTTAAAGTCGCATATACATCTTTAAAGTCCATATCCTGAGCATATTGTTCAATGTAGCTTTCATGTAGTACAGAATTATGCTTAAGTATGGTAGATGCATTTATAATGGGTCTAGATAACATGTCTGCAACCTTGTTATGTATGCCCTTTTTATATCTGATGACTAAATGAAACTGTTATAGAAAACCCATCCATCTGTAATGTCTTGATTGCTGCAACTTAGTTTGGGAGTGTAGATATTGAAGTGGTTGATGATCAGTATGTATTACTGTCTCTTTGCCCATTAAGTAATGTTTCCACTTTTTCACACTCTAAACTAATGCATACAATTCTTTATCATATGTAGGATAGTTAACTACTGAAGAATTAAAAGTCTCGGAATGATAGCATATGGGTTTACCGTGCTGTGTCAACACTGCTCCCATGACATAGTCAATGGCATCAGTTTGGATCTCAAATGGTCTTTGTAGATCTGGCAGTGCTAATACAGGTGTTGTACTAATCTTTTCTTTCAAGGTGTCGAAGGCTTTCTGATGTTTGCCTCCCCACTGAAACACCTTGTTCAATCCTGCTAAAGCATGTAAGGGAGTTGCAATTGTGGAAAAGTTAGAAATGAACTTCCTCCAATATTGTGCTTCTCCTAAGAAGCTTCTCACTTCTATAGCAGACTTGGGTTTAGGCCAGTTTACAATGACTGCCACTTTAGAGGGATCTATTTTCAATTCACCTCCCCCTACTATATGACCCAAGTAGTTTAGAGATGTTTTGCCAAATTCACATTTTGAGAGTTTAACAGAAATTTTTTCTCTTTTCAAAACATCTAATGTCTGCTTAACATGATTTAAATGTTCTTCCCACGTTTTACTAAAAATCAAAATGTCATCCAAGTACACAATAACAAAATCATCAAGAAAAGGTCTGAGTACATCATTCATTAATCTCATGAAAGTAGCAGGAGCATTAGTTAAGCCAAAAGGCATAACCAGCCACTCATACAATCCCTGCTTTGTTTTCAAAGCAGTCTTCCAGGCATCTTGCTCTGCAATCCTGACCTGATGGTATCCACTGTGCAAATTCAGCTTGGTGAAATAAACAACTTCTTTTAATTGATCTAAAAGATCATCTATGCGAGGAAGGGGATAACGATTTTTTATTGTTATCTTATTCAATGCTTGGTAATCAATGCACATTCTCCACGAGCCATCTTTCTTTCTCACTAAAACGATTGGTGACCCACATGGTGATGTGCTAGGCCTGATGAAGCCCTTCTCGAGCAACTCCTGCACCTGCTTCTGGATTTCAGCATTCTCTAAAGCAGACAACTTGTACATGCCATTATTAGGCAATGGAACATCTTGCTGCAAAATAATATCATGTACTATTCCCTTTTTGGGTGGCAGACCTTTAGGTTCTTGAAATAAGACATCATACTCTGAAACAACCTTTTCTATATCAGCTTGTTGTTCAGCATTACAGCCCTCAAATACATTGGTTTTATCAGGTTTCTTTTCCTTTACAACCATCAGTAAGAATTGTTTGCATGAATTTATCATTCTTTTCATCTGCCCTAAGTTTATGAGAGTATAATTATTCTTGAGCTTATGAGCTCTTACAAAGTATTCGATTCCATCTTTAACAAGCAGATACTTGTTCTCAGCTCTATAGAAAATATCCTTTCTATCATACAAGTAAGGGCTTCCTAAAACAATTCCACATATATCCAAAGGAATTATGTCTAACTCAACCTCATCTACAAATGCTGACCCAAAAGAAAACTTGAGTTTGCATTGTCTAGTCACTTGTAGTTGTGATTTATCATTCAACCATCCTAATGGGTATGGTTTCTTGTGAGGTGTAGTTGCTAATCCCAATTTCTTTACAATTGCTTCAGAAATTAAATTTACTTGTGAGCCACTATCAAACAAAGTATCAATCTTTTGATTTTTGGAAACAACTCGAATATGGAAAAGCTCATGTCTTTTTCTCTCATTGTCTTCATCAATAACAGATTGAGCAGAATTACTAGTAGATGCTTCAGAATTCTTACCTTTTATACCTGTGGCTGCAATAGTTGTTTCGTCTCCTGAGTCTGACCCCAAATCTTTCTAAATCGCTGAACAGTCTTCTTCTTCTTGCCCTCGGACTTCTTAGGTCTCAGCTCTGGATGCAGAATCCAACAATGTTCATCATCATGCCCATCCTTTTTATAGTGAGTGGATGAAGCTTTGCTTTTCTATGCAATGTTAGCCTTCCTTGCTTTCCACTTTTACTTGCAGTGGGTTGGGATGGTCCCCCAACTTCTGGATTTCCATTCTTTCCTCTAGCTTCTAAATGAGTAGCTTGCACAGATACCTCATCTATACTAGTGGGATTGAACATGAGGATGGTATGCCTCATGTAGTTGTGTAGACCACCAATGTAATTCAAAAGAGTCTCTGGTGATTCTAATGAGATACCCAACATCAATGCTCTCTTTCTAAATTATTGAGTATACCCTTGCACACTTTTCCCTTTCAACTGCCGAAGAGTTTGCCAACTCATCATGGCTTGTTGCATTTAGGCCAATGGATAGAACTGCTTTTTGATTGCAGAAACAAATTCACTCCAGACAAAGATGGTCTTACCATGTCTTTTCATATCATCTTGGGTTCTGCCTTCCCACAAAAACAAGGCAGTGCCTCCTAGGCATAGGCTTGCCAACTGAATCTTACTCTTGTCTAAGTCTATGCTCTATGCTCTGCAATACACATCAATTTGTCTAATCCAATTGTCCAACTTTTCAGCATTTAGCTCTCCATCATATATATGCAAATCAAATTTAACATCTAGCTTAATCCAATATGCTTTCTTATTATGCACAGGGTTATTAGGAGGTGTGAGAAAGCTTTCCTCTTTCCCTTTTCTTTTGGAGTGGTCATGGAAGTGAGACTCATCTTCGTCTTTATCTTGTTTAGAACCTGATGAATCCTTAACCTTATGCTTTCTAAAGTCCTTATACATTTCTTTGACCATAGACTTTATAGCTAGGAAAATTTCTATGAATTGAGGGTCTGGCCCCACAGAACCTTCCTCTAACACTGTCTTCCAAGGATAGACTCTCCCAATTTCAGGATTAGTTTCCACCAACTCTCCTTCTCCTAATTTAAGCTTTGATATAGTGAGCATTCAATAGCTAAACCAACACAAGCTTGTCTAAACTTACAGCCTAAAGCTCTGATACCACTTGATCTGATAATCACCCTATGAGTGACCTCAGTTAAAGATTTATTGAATAAAGGTATTACGCACTCATGTGCTGGTGTGTGTGTCTATGTTATTTAAGCAACGGATCAATCAGATTGCCAATACACAGACATTTGAAATGGAAAGACAACAGAGAAATACAGTAAGCAAACACAAAACACAAGAAATTAATAAGGAGTTCACCCTATCCTCCAGGGCTACATCTCCAGTACAGCTTCAGTGGTGGCCTTATTTTATTGTGTCTTTAAGTAGAGAATTACAATGTAGGAGCTCAATATGAGTGACCTGAAGCAGATTTGCTTGGCAGGGTGGTTCTTGGATTCCCAAGCCACTAGAGTGCACAGACTCTGTTGCCTATCAGCTCTATGACCTTCTGGTCTACAGTGGAGAGAGCCCAATGTGGTGCTCAATCCGGATAGATCCTCTCTAGGATGGATTGAATCTCTCAAGCTCTCGGATGCTCGATGCTGCCTTTGGTCAGTGCGGCCCTCTGTCTTCCATTCTACTTTTGCTTCACTGTCTTCTTCTCTCTGTGTTCCGTCCTCCTCTCGGGGTTCTGGTCTCTCTGTCTCTCATCCTCCTCTCGAGATTCCTTGTGTCTTCTATCTCTGTACATGGCTTTAAGGCCATCCATTCCAAGACTGTTCATTTCCTCCATCGAATCGCCTTCTGCAGCTGCGCTTGGAGTTCCTTGTTCGACGTCATCATTAACACTCAAGGAGTGGCCACATGTCCTCCTGCAAATGGTGCCAGCCTGCTTCGTCGGTTCGATTCTTCAGTTACATTCGTGGAATGAGTCTTCTTCCACCGTGGCAGTCAAAATGGACTTCAAATCCTTCTAAATTGCGGCTTACTCTCTCATCGATTCCACTTCCCCCCATCGGGCACGATCTCAGCTGTTTGATCTGGATCCCCTAGATCCAATGCCATCCACTCATTTCGCGCGATTGACTTGCTTGACCTTTAGCACACGATCAACGACGGTTTTCTCTCTCCTCTGCTTGCCACACATTGATCGTTGAGTGGAATCGCTCCGCTCTCGTCCAAAACCACTTACCGTTTGAGGGCGCCCCGATCAATACCGTTGGTTTTCTAGAGTGCAGGTCCCGCCTTGTCCTTTAGCACTTTTTCACCTTTCTGCCTACGGTTATTCGGCTCTTCCATGTGACCGAGTGCTCGGGGCTTCCCCATTTCGAGCCCTTTCGCCCAACGATGCGCGATTAGAGCTAAGCGCTAATCATGCATCAAAATCCACCTCCGTTTCCCGATCTGGGCCTCCCAGGGGCTAATTCGGCCTCTCGTGTAGTCTCCATGGGCCTCGATTAGCGCGCTTGACCAAGGTCCTCGTCGTTCCATGCTGGCTGCCATTGCTAGCCATTGAATTCTTTGATGTTCGTCCTAATCTGATATAGTCATGGTTCCTTGACAGTTCTTTATGGATCCAATTCAGATCATCCAATACTCTCGACCTTCTTCATACACACCTTTGTACACTACTTTCCTATCTAACTATTAATCTCTAAATACAAAGGAATCAAAACTAGTTTAGTCCATATCCTAAACTAGATCATCAAAATCCATGTTTCCTTAAAAAGATCTAACCTCCCTCATTCTTCTCTAACTTAATCATAGATTCCCAAGATCTATCATAAGTAATAGATATGATTACAATTTCTATTCCTAAATACATATTTCTCTAAAATATTTTTAAAACATAGAGAAAATAAATAATTAATCATTACATTCAAATAGGGAACCAATCCCCTTAGTAAATGAAAACCACTAGGTCTAGTCAAAACAAATTTTGACTTGGAAGTTGAATGCTCCTCCATCAGACTCCCAATGTGGAAAAATATCATGGTCTCCTAACCTTGTGTTTTGATGTGATGTTGAAGGTCCTCATAGATTAAGAACTTCAATTTGTAACTGGTCTATTTCTTGGTTGTGGTGATGTTTCCCTATTGTCTTTTCTTCTCTGAGATTCCATATCTTGTGTTGTTGCTGCCCACTTTCTCTATTGATCTAGAGTTCCTCTGTCATTTGATCTTCCTTATTACCTATCCTCCTTTTCTTGCTGTATCTCTTCCTTTTAGATGGTATTCTCATCAACTCACACACTTCATCAATCACCTTTCCAACCTCTATCTTTGGTTGATATCCACTCTTGTTATTCTTATCCTTAGGTTGTTGCACATCATTATTTGTTATAAGAGTTACAAAACTCTTACTAATAAACTATTCATATCTTTTTTTCTCACACTAGACAACTCTTTCTTCACTATTTTTTAACATAAATCCTTCCTCCTCCAGTTTTTTCCTTGCAATATGTATGCGTCTTCTTTGGGTTTCCATTCTTTGTTCCAAAGAATTTGATTCTTCATACAATTCAAAATTATTTTGAATTGTGTTCTCGTCCTCCATGCAACATTCATTTCTTAGGTCTTCTGCAAGCCACTCATCCAAAGGTTCGATCTCAGCGTCACTCATGCTTCCTTCTGAAGGCATGAGACTCACCTTAAGCATGTTTTCATTTGTTTCTTTAGATTATATTGTTCCATCCTCCATAAAAAAATCTCGAGATATGATCCGATCCAATTCCTTCTACTATAAAAACTTCATCATATTCTAAATTAACAAACAAATGCTCACAAAACTCCTCCATTAAAACTTGCCTCCTCTATGAGTCTCAATTTGTCTTCTACCTGTGTAAGGACATCATTAACCTATTGATCTTCATTTGTAAATAAAACAATAATGGACATAGAAATTAAAATAACATTATTAATAAAATATTTTCCTTAAAACCTTACTCCAGGTTATCATTGGCCCAGAACAGACCAGTTTTGTGGAAGGTCGGCAGATAGTGGATGGAATTCTGGCTATACATGAGATAATGCACACCTTAACTTCTACCCGAATGCCAGGTATGATTATAAAATTGGATCTCTCTAAAGCCTATGATCGTTTGAATTGGAATTTTTTGTTGTCAGTTCTAGTTGTCTTTGATTTCTCCCCGGCATGGATTGGGTGGGTCAAATCCCTGATATCAACTCCGTTCAACTCCATCCTTGTGAATGGAGCCCCATCCCGTCCCTTTCGAGGATTACAAGGTCTTAGATAGGGTAACTCTATCTCCCTTTTTTTATTCATTATGGCAGTAGAATGGTTGGGTCAGCTCATTAAGGCAATGACAAATTCTCGGGCCATTTCAAGCATTCATATCTCTCAAACAATCCCTCAGGTAAGCCATCAACAATTTGTGGATGAAAACATGTTATTTGTGAAGCCAACATTGAAATAGGCTGAGCAGCTGGGGAAAATTTTGGACACCTTCAAAATGACCTCAGTCACTTTGATAAATGGTGAGAAATTAGACATCTTCTTCTTCAACACTCAACCCAGAGTGCAAGCTCACCTTGCTAGAACGTTGGGCTTCAGAATCGGGAAACTTGCCAGCACCTATTTTGGAATCCCCCTAGTGGCTAACTCTCTCAAGAGCTACATGTGGAAGGAAGTTCTCTCCCACATAGACAAGAAACTTTCGAGTTGTACCTTCCGAGCTCTAAACTCAGTTGGAAGATTGGTGTTGTTAAATGCAATCCTTCAGGCAATCCCCTTATACCAACTGTCGGCACTCTTGGCCCCTAGTAGCATCTATAAAGAAATGACAACAAGGTTCTACCGATTTCTATCTTCGGGGGCCTAAATCGGTCGCAAATGGGCCCTGGTGGTCTGGGAGAAGCTCTGTAAACCAAAGACCCATGGTGGCCTTGGGTTAAAATATCCTGTGTTATTATCTATGATCCTCAGTGCAAAGGTGTGGTGGTGTTGGATCCAAGGTGTGTAGGAGCTATGGAAGAACATATCGGCAGCCAAATATGGGATTGAGGGTTGGAAAAGTCCCCTTCACCACCACCAGGACCTCCCATCGAGATCCTTGATTTCGAACAGAGCCAAGGCACAACAAGACTTCATTCAGATACATGGTTTCTTGGAAGTCCGCACTGGAATAAAACCTAAATTCTGGACCGACCGATGGATGCAATATCGCAAATTAGATCAAAATCCGGAGTTTGCAAGTCTCCAGGAATTCACCTCCCAGACTGGTTTGACTTATGTCCAAGACTTCTAGAGTGAGCCTCTATCGGGCTCAAAGTGGAGAAATGGAAATCCCCCAAAAATTGGCCTGCTCATGACACCCTTCTGAATTGGGAGGCCCTCCTTACAATATCCTACCAGTGGCCAATTCTGAATACTGAAGAACTTGGTAGATTACGCTGGGGATATTGACAACAAGGAATGTTCACCCTTAAAGAGGTGTACTCATTGAAATCTTCTGCAGGAGACCTAGAGCCAGACCCTCTATGGAAAAGGATTTGGTACTCTTGCCTTTGGCCAAAAGTCTCCTTCTTCTTATGGCTGATCAAACAAGGTAATATTATCACGCAGGATAAAATATGTAAGAAGGTCTTTCTCGGTCCGTCCTGTTGTCCTTTATGTTGTAAAGAGGATGAAATGGCCGACCACCTTCTAAATTTCTGCCCAAAGACACTGGTAGTCTAGAGATGTCACTCAGAGGTCTTCGGAGTCACTCACAGGTCTATTAACATTCTTCGGGAGTCTCTAGACACATGGAGATGGACCCTGTTCAAGAATCCAATTGTCAATTGAGCATGGTGCTTGTCACAAGGATTTGTCCTATGGAACATCTGTAAAGGAAAAAAGAGGGCAGTCTTCCACTCAGAAGATTTCCACCCCGTCAATGTCTGGCATATTGTTCTTCACAATATTAAGGAAAATGTATCGATTTCACCATGGTCGAAGGAGGATTGGAAGGCAAAAGGGAGAGAATGCACTATTCTACTTGTGCTAGATATCCTGAGGGAGCCCCCTTCTTCAGGCCCCACCCATCGATCTGCGCCTCAACACGTCTCTTCAAATGTGTTCACTTGTCCACCGCGGGACTTTGTTAAACTCAATTTTGATGGGGCCTTAAAGGGGAACCCTGGCCTAGCAGGCCTCAGGGGAATCCTTCGGAATGACAGAGGGCAGGCCCTTAGATTCTATGCTTCATCCTATGGCCACACCACCAACAACATGGTTGGATACCTAGCTTTGGATAAAGGTTTGCAGGAAGCAACAAATATGGGCATCATGAAGTTGCAAGTAATTGGAGACTCTCATATCGCTATATCCATGCTCCAGTGTCTTATTAATGGTTCTCCTCTGTCAAAGGTCATAAAGAGTTGGTGTTTGGAGCTGATATGGGAACACATACTCTCCAGACTCTCCTCCTTTGATTACGTGATAACCAAACATGTCGATCATGAAAGAAATAAAGTGACAGACAAACTAGAGAATTGGGGTAGTGAGCTTTAGGGCCAGGAAATTTCCCAAGACTGGTCCCCCTCCTCCCAAAACAATTTCCTAGTTGACCTGCGAAGAATTCTGGAGGAGGAGCCTCATGTGTGAATACAGGTGGGGTGGGGGTGAGGGACAGTCCTTTCGGTCCCTTCACCAAAGCGCATCTAATGGGAGGAGTAATATCAGTAGGTTGACAAATCGTGTGAGTATTAACATCACTTTAGAGTTTGGGGGTGGTGAATGGTTAAAGCGTGGTAAGATGAGGGAGCCTGACATTTGTATTCATGCTCTGGTCCGATGCCAGACCTCGCAATGGCCTCTAGCGAGAAAACAAAAGCGTTGCAGGAGGTTATTTGGTATGAATGGTCTGTGTGTACCCATCCTGAGAATTTTTTGGAGCAATGCGTCAAGTTGGACAATGTTACAAAGCCTCTTTGTTATTGTCTGTGTGTGTAAGGATGGGAAGCTCATAGGTTGAGACCTATTCCATTCCATTTCGCATTGGCTTATGGTAAGCATGTTTTCTCAGGCTAGAAGTGGAAGCTGGAATCTATAGTATAGGAAACTTCGTGGGTGGTGGTGGAAAAATAGTTTCAATTTCCAATTTCGTGACCTTTGGCGTGCGTGCAATGATGTTTTTTGGATTGGTGGGTGGTCTCTGCGAGGTGAATTCGGAGGCTGGTCACTGCCCTGGGGGAACTTGTGCTCAGGAACTGACTACTTTGTCTTTGTCTTTCTTTCAATTGTTTGTGTTGGTGTGGTGGGCAGTGGTATTTGGTTTCTTTAATGGTGGTGGTGTTTTTCAAGTAGTGGGTGATGGGATTGTGTTGCTCTCATGTGGTGGGTGGTGGCATTTGGTTTCTCTGGTGGGGGGTTTGACCTGTGGATTTTGAACATAGCAGCTCGCCATCTTTAAGAATTATGAAACCCCTATGCGGTGTGGGTGTTCCCTCTCCCCAACCACCCTTGGCCCTGTGGGTGTGGTGAACTCGACAATTTCCATTGGGGCTCCTCGTCGGGGTGGCAAGAATGTTGGATGTGCGCTGTTGAGTTCCAAAACTGCCTCTTTTTCAAGCAATTTCTTCATCCTTCTTCCTTTGTTTTCCAATGCCAATGCATTCTAAGCCATCAAAAGCTATTGCATGTTGCTTCCAGGAGTACATTTTAGGGATTTTCAAATTATATTATTATGTGTGTTATTTGGATAGGGTTTTGTTTTTCAGCTACGGAACGTAGCCACATTCTGCATCTAATCGGCCATTCCGAAGCCATCTCCAAACTTTTGCAGGTTACAGTTGTCAATAGAAGAAACGAGCCACATGGGTAGATGGGAAAATGTCAGTACATGGATGGTGTCCTATCCATTTGATCAGATTCAAGCAGAAAGACCCCAGTCAAAGGAGAGTCAATGGAGAAGTCCTACAGTAACTAGAACTCTGTTTTTGCATGTAAATGAATCCGAGGCATGTTCCTAAAGATGAGGATGTAGTTTTCCACCTGCATAACCAAATCCAACAGCCACTATTTAGAGATTTACTGTTCGAGCCAATCGAAGACTAAATTCCTGGATGCACTACCTATTCACGTGTCTACTATAGAAGACTTTTCTCTTAAAAACAGTTGTGAATTTTTCATATAAATTTGAGTGTTTGGAATGCAGAACTAGTTAATGCTTTTGATGATGAAATAGTGTAATTTCCATTTGTAAGCACGAGACACTTTGTTTTCAATATAAAAACTCTATTTTTTTCCATATGGATACCTGAGTGTGTGAAGTGATTTTGCATTGCTAGTCCTAGGCCGTGCAGAGGGCCCCTGCTTGGTCGAGGTTACTTTTCGTTTCTGTACATTTCCATTTGTTATTTTCTTTCGTTCAGCTATACATTTATTGTGTTTTTATTTATGCCCATAATTGTTTCTAACACTGTGTTCATTGCGGCTTTTGCCACTTGTTTCTACTAACTCAGATAGGTGCATTCTAGTTTAGAAGTAGTTCTTTAGTTTCTCTTATGCTCTAGTTTCTTAATTGTAGTTTTTAAATTGTGTCAAGTAGCATCATTTCTTCTGCTGTTCCTTAGTTGTTAGTTTTTTTTTTTTAATTTAATTTGTTTCATGCCTTTGCTTATTAGGATAGTCACTCATTACATAAATGTATGTTTCCACAACCTTTCGTTGATGGTTTATCCTCAAACTAAATGGTGAAATATGGGATTTATGAATGAGATTTCTTGTTGTTCAGTACCTTTTCCTTCTTAGTGTAGTCACTCATGATATAAGCAAATATTTCCAGAGCCTTTCGTTGATGATTGATCTTCAAACTAAATGGCGAAGTGTTGTGTTTATAAATGAGATTACTTGTTGTTCATTAGTTTAGAATTAGATAGTTTGATGCCATTTTCTTGTTAATTTAAGCAAATCATGATTTAAAAAGATATTTACAAAAGCCCTTCGTTTATGGTTGAACCTAAGACTAAGTGGTGAAATGCCTTACTAATGACTGAGTTTTTCCTTGCACTTTTAATGTTTACTTCTTTTAGAATGGTGAAGAATGGAATCTCTCAAATGTTGCTATCATAAGGAGTTAATTTCTCCCTAAATTATATAGCAGAGTGGTAACAGTGCTTCATCTAGTTTTGCTTTCACAAATAGTATAGTTGTAGTTTCAGTTTTGTTTCTTTCCTTTAGTTTAATTGCAGTAGTTCATTAGACTTTAATTTTGCAAGTAGAATAGATAGTAGAAGTAGTTTTGTTTTCAATGTTTCATTCTTAAGTTTGTTGTAGACAGCTGCAATTCCATTTTCTCATTCAAGTTTTGATTTTGTAGATAGCAGTTTTAAGAGTCTTTTAAGCTCATATTTTGGAAACCATTACAATAGAAAGAAGATAAGCTTTGTCTTCACTTTCTTGTTTTGAAAAATCCACTTCCAAACTTGGCCTAAAAAGCACTTTTAGACTCTCACTTCATTCTTCTAGGTTTTTATCAGCAGTAGATTAAGATTTCAATTACATTGCAGAACTTTAGGAGTCAAAAGAATAAAACCCCAAAACAACATAAACTTGAAAATAGTGAGGTAAGAAAGTTTTATTTAGCACATATAGTGCACTACACTTCATTAGTTTATGACACCCATATTGATAATTTATGTAGCAATTTAGGACACTAAATTGACTAAATATTTTGGCACCGTTGTCGAGGAAGTGTAACTAGGTAGCCTATCTCTTACATTCATTAAAAAAAAAAAAATCTCGAGTATGCTCTCCTCTTGCACTTTGTGTGATTTGGAGGATCAGAAAAAGAATTGTTATTCCAACTAAAAAAAATAATCAGAAACAACAAAACAAAATAATGACATGCATAGAGAACGAAATTCTAGGGGTAGATTTATAGCTAGGGGCAGAAGTTTGGTTTTCACAACTGCAACTACTCCACCAAAGATTAGAAAGGATGCACCTCCATCCCAGACTCATACTCCCAGCCTTAGGATTCCTGGAATTCAAGGGGCAACAACTCAGTTAGAAGATTCTCCCACTTGATCTACTAAACCAGACCTAGGAGAGGAACCCCTTTTCACCTCTATAGGGGAGCCTATTGTAGTTGAAGAAGTAGGAATACCTAGAGAAGAAGAAGAAGTAGAAACTCTCTCTCATCAGCCATTAATAGAAGAACCAGAAGATTATGAGGAAACTATCATGGCAGAAGAAGAGCAAGATGGAGAATTTTCACTATTTGGAGGAGGGGGTAGAGGTAGAGGAAACAATGGAGGAGGTAGAGGTAATAATGGAGGAGGAAGAGGAAATAGGGAAGGAGATAACTCATTTGGATTCCCTATAGTAGATGAGGAAACACATACAACAATGAAAAACATTTCACCATCTGTCCTCCCAAACTTTTATGGGTTGAGAAGTGAGGATCCTGAAACATTTCTGTTTGAGTTTGAAGTCTTATGCCGAACTTATGACTATTTAGAAGACTCTCAAAAACTCAAATTGTTCCCTTCAACACTGAAAGGGGCTGCCTTGAAATGGTTTATGGGGTTAGTCACTCAATCCATTAGAACTTGGAATGATATGAAACAAGAATTTTTGGATAGATACTTGGATTACTGTATGCCTACTAATCATAAGGATGAAGTATTCAAAATGATGCAGAAGGAAGATGAAAACTTAGAGGATTTTCTTGAGAGGTTTAACTACAATTTGAAAAGAGCAAAAATGAGCAATTTAGATGAAGAGACCTTGAAAGCTCTTTTGTTGAAATCCATTAGAGATGAATGGATAGATATCCTTAACATGATGGGGAAGGGAGACATCTCTCAACTTCCATTGAATGATATAGCAGAACTATGTGTCCATCTCTCAAGAGGGAAATCTAAAACTAGGAAAGGACCAAGAGATCCTTCTCTTATTAGAGCAAACAAATCTGCAACTGGAACTGTAAGTAGGGTAGAAATTGGCAATATGCTTGATGAGTTCAAAACTAATATTTTAGGGAGCCTTAGTGAGCAGCTAGACACCCTCAAAATCTAAAACATGTAGAAAATAGAAGCTGATGCTTTATGCATCTTTTGTCCAAAATGGAGAAAGAAACATGCTCTAAGGGAATGTCCTTTAGATGCAAAAATTATAGAAACTTGTATGATTTGTTCAGAAAGTCATGAGACCAAGGATTTTCCTTCAATCTCAGGTCTTAAGGCTGTCTTTCAAGAGGAAGTAGTCCCAAATTTTGTAGAACCTCTTTGTTTTGTTGCAAGGAGACCTTGGAAAGGGTAGCAAAATCAAGGATTTAACAATCCAATGAATTTTCAACCCCCACCAAACTGGAATTCTTGGCAGCAACCTTGTACTCAACCTCAATATTAGTATCAATCTCAACCATGGGCACAAGGGGTACAAAATCCTTATGGGAGATTTGCTCAATATTATCAATATCCTCCATCTTATCAGAGCTATCCTCCCCCACAAAATCAGTAGCAAAATCAGCAACCACAACTTCCAAATCAAAGCCCTCACCTTTCATTGCCATTTCCACAACAACCTCCACAACAAAGTCAAAATCCTCAACTCTTACTTCCATTTCAACAAAAACCAAATCAACTACCAGCCCAAACCAAACCCCGATAATAAAAGCCCTCATAATGCTTACATGGTAGAAGGACAACAATTTCCTACTTACATGATTGTTCCTCTAGATCTTAATGATGTTCAACTTAGATCTGGTAGGATTTTAGAAAAGGAAAAACCTTCTATAGATATTCAAGAGCAAGATTCTTCTAAGGAGGACTCTCTGAAAGTTAATAAAAGTTTTGAGGGAACATCCCTTCAAAACCAAAACATTCAAAAAGAAAAACAAAAAGAGTCAATAAACACAACTCCTATAATTGAGCAACCTGCATCTACTTCTACACCTCCTTTTCCTGAGAGATTGCAAATTGATAGAGGAGTGGAAAAATAGATCTTGTTGCCCAATTATGACTTCCTAGATGAATTAAAGAATGTTTGTATCAAGATTCCTTTGTTACAAGCCATTCGAGAAATTCCTATTCTAGCAAAAACAATAAAGGAGTTGAGCATCAAAAGACCAGGAAGAAAACCAAGAGACACAAAAAGAATTCACCTGGTAGGAAAAATAGAAGATATCATGATGGGAAAGATTACCATGCAGAAATATGTGGATCCAGGAAGTCCAATTATCAAGACACACATAAATGGGATTGAAATTCCAAATACACTGATTGACTTAGGGACAACAATAAACATTATGAGTATACAGACTATGGAACAACTTAAACTTCCTAATCTTCTTTACACACCTACCTTACTACAACTTGCAGATAGATCAGTAATCAAACTAGATGGTGTGCTAGAAGACATTTCAGTCTCCTTAGATTCTTGGGAATATCCTGTTGATTTTATGATTTTAACTCCCAAGAATAACCTAGGAGGACACCCACTTATCTTAGGAAGACCTTGGCTGGCCACAGCTGATGCTTTTATTAGTTGTAGATCTGGTGACATGTACATTTCTGATGGTAGTTCAACAAAGAAATTCACTTTGTATCCTCCAGCAAAAGCAATCACAGAAATAGATGACAGGGAATGGATTGATGATGAGGATGTTATTCAGCCTATCTTTACTATATCAGAAATTAGTGAGGATAGTCAAATTTTGAACACATTAGAAAATTTTGAAACATCTTCAGAATATGATCATGCACAATTTCAGGTAAATTCTAATGTTGAATACTTGTCATCTAGGCAGATGTCTCTCTATTCTATGGAAGAGTTTGGTAGCTCTACAATTGAAATTTTTCCAGGTAGAACATTGAATATAAACAAAAATTTGGAGAAATTACAACAAGAGGAGCTAACCAAAATCTTACAAAAACATTCTGCTGCATTTGCATGGGAGTATACTAATATGAAAGGTATTGACCGTAAGACTTGTATCCATCATATCTATATTGAAGAAAATAGTAGACCAATTAGACAACCTCAGAGAAGGATGAATCCAAATATTAGGGAGATTGTGAAAGAAAAGCTCCAAAAACTACTCAATGTAAACTTCATTTACCCAATCTCAGATAGCCAATGGGTTTCTCCTTTGGTAATTGTGCCTAAAAAGAATGGTAAATGGAGGGTGTGCGTTGATTACAAAGAATTGAATAAAGCAACCTTGAAATATCACTTTCCTTTGCCTTTATAGATCAGGTATTAGATACATTAGCAGGTAAAAAGTGCTTTTCATTTTTGGATGGTTTTAGTGGTTATAATAAATTCAGGTGGCACTTGAGGATCAAGATAAGACCACATTTACTTGTCCATGTGGAACTTTTGCCTATCGAGTGCTTCCTTTTGGATTATGTAATGCACCCGCAACATTCCAAAGAGCGGTACTAGGAATTTTTTCTGATCTAATACATGATTGTGTAGAGGTATATATGGATGATTTTACAGTCTATGGTAACACATTTGAAGAAGCCTTGGAAAATTTGGAAAAAGTCCTTAAAGATATAAAGAAACAAACCTTTCACTAAGCCATGAAAAATGTTTTATGATGTTTACGGAAGGTATTGTTTTAGGACATCTCATTTCAAGAGATGGGATTAAAGTAGACAAATCTAAAGTTGAAGTCATCTCTAAGTTACCAATTCCAAATTGCCAAAAGGATGTTAGGAGTTTTCTAGGATTTACAGGATATTACGGAAGGTTCATAGAAAACTTTACCAAAGTTGCATCTCCACTCTTCAAATTGCTTACAAAAGATTGTGAATTCAAGTGGAATCCTAATTGCCAACTAGCATTTGAAACCTTGAAAGAAAAAATATCTAAAGCACCTATCATAAGAGAACCAAATTGGAAGCTTCCTTTACATATTTCTACAGATGCTTCAGATACAGCTCTAGGAGTTATACTGGGACAAAAAGATTTGATTCCTTATGCCATTTATTATACAAGTAAGAATTTGACTCCTACTGAGTTGAATTATACTGTGACTGAAAAAGAGTTCATAGCTATTGTTCATGTAATTAACAAGTTTAGACATTATATAACAGGCTATGAAACTTTTGTTCATACAGATCACTCTGCAATTAGATATTTTATGAATAAACCTATTACTAATGGTGGAGTTACAAGATGGCTTTTACTTTTGCAAGAATTCAATATTACTGTGCTAGATAGACCTAGGAAACAAAACATAGTTGCTGATTTCTTGTCTAGGATTCAGAACATCAAAGAAGACTCTCCAGTTGAGGATAAGTTCCCTGATGAATATCTATTTGCAGTAACTACTCAAACTCCTTGGTTTGTAGATGTTGCTAACTATTTGGTTACAAGGAAGTTACCTTCACATTTATTTCCTAGAGAGAAAAGAAATATTATTCAAAATAGTTCAAGATATTCATGGATCTCTAACGAATTGTATAAAACAGGGCCAGATCTTATGATCAGAAGATGTGTCAGGGAAGATGAAATGTTTGATATTCTCAAAGCATGTCATGATGAGGTGGTGGACACTTTGCTGATAAGAGGACAGCCTATAAAATCCTTTCTTTAGGATATTATTGGCCATCCATCTTCCGAGATGCAAAAGAATATGTCTTTTGGTGCAACAGCTGCCAAAGGGTAGGGAAACCTACTCCCTCAAATGAGATGCCATTACAACCTAAGGTACTTATCGAACCCTTTGAAAAATGGGCTTTAGACTTTATTGGACCAATTAATCCTCCATCTAAGCAAAAAAAGTATATATTGGTATGTACTGATTATGTCACCAAATGGGTAGAAGCCAGAGCATTACTTTTTGCTAACGAAAAAACAATAGTTAGTTTTGTCTTTTAGGATATTCTTACTCTCTTTGGTGTTCCAAGAGAAATTGTGACAGATCATGGATCTTAATTCAAATCCAAAATGATGGAGAGGCTTATGGAAGAGTACAAGATCAAGCATAGGAAATCCACTCCCTATCATCCACAAGCAAATGGTCAAGTGGAGTCTACAAATAAAGTGATTGAAGGAATCCTCACCAAGACTATGCATCTACATAGAAGAGATTGGGCAGAGAGGCTTCCTGAAGCCTTGTGGGCCTATAGAACTACATGGAGGAACACAACAGGACATACACCTTATGAGCTTGTTTATGGAAAGAAAGTCTCATTCCCCATTGAGTTCCAAGCTAAAACTTTCAAGATGGCAGTTAAGTTGGGGATGGATCTATCAGAAGCTCAAAAGCATAGACTGGAGCAGTTGAATGAACTTGATGAAATCAGACAAGAAGCAGTTCAAAGGACTGGTCTAGTTCAGCAACAAAGAGCTAAGTGGCATGACAAGTACATCAAGGACAAAAGGTTTCAAGAGGGAGATTGGGCATTGCTATTTGATTCAAAGTTCAAGGATTTTCAAGGTAAATTTCAAACTCATTGGCTTGGGCCATATGAGATTGAAAAAGTTTTCAGTAATGGAGCAGTAAGAATCAGAACCATAGATGAGCATCAAACTCCTCTCCTTGTGAATGGTCATAGGCTGAAGATTTATCAAAAGCCAATCTCAAAGGAGGAGTTTATCAAGATCTTTCAAAATAATTCTGAAATGAAGTTGGTGAAGAAGAATCATTCTTCTCCACCAACTTAGTCTTTGTTCTTTTCATCAATTAAAAAAATTAAATAATAATATGTATAAGCTTGAAAACCAATCACTGATTGGCATCCTTATACAGAAAATACAGGGTGAAAATCAGAAGACTCTGACACCCTATATTTTCCAAAAAAAAGAGGAAGGTCCTTCATTTTATTCATGGTTCATTTCATTCCATTCCATTTTATTTCTACAAATTTCACTCCATTTCACCACCACATTCCATCAATAAATTTTTCTTCAGTATTTCTTCATATCCACTTTTCATTTCCATTCTGCCATATTTCATCCATACAATCATTTTCTATTTTCATTCATTCATCAAGTCATATTTCATTCACTATGTTACATTCCGCAACTGTTCTCCAATTCTGTAGCTGATCTGATTCCGCAGCTATTCTAGTTCCGCAGCTAATCCTGTTCTGCAACCAATCTGACTCTGCAGTAACAGTTTGATCATTAGCCAAAAAATAAAAATAAAAATCCAGATGCAGGTATTGAAGGGGAAATCAACTTCTGAAGACACATCAGCACCCAAGCACCTACAAAAGCAAACAATCAAAGGTTAGAAAATGGAAAGGTATGGTTCTAAAGGTGAGAATAAAACCTATTTCAAATAGCATTATAAAAGCATAAGTTGTATAATTTGAATAATCATTGCTCCTTGACATAGCATAATGCGATTTGATTGTTGTCATAACTCCACCATGCCTTCCAAATTAATGCTTAACAGTCTCATGATTTGCCTCCGACTTTAACTCATACTTCACTGTACTTTCCTACTCCACCTGTTTAAACGGCTAATTATGTGAACATAACTCAATTGAATATGGCTCTTTCACACACCGAGTTTCCCATTTTTCTTTACTCCCGTAGCCTTCTTATGAACGCAAGCACTCGGACTATTCGTTCAGTTCTCAGTTTTGTGTATGAGTAATACTCTGCCTCCGCACAGTCTACGTGTGCACCAGTCCTTACATCCTCCACACTGTTCCCGTGCATACGGTCTTCTTGCTTCGTATACCCTCCATAATTCATTCTCATATCCATCGTTTTTTTCCAGTTCCATATCCATCGATTTTCTCTACAGTTCTCTGGTATTCCATTTCCATCCCTATAACTGCTCTGTTCCCATATAACCACCATTTACATAGTTTCTACACAGTGAAGAAAAGTAGAATGGGTCTCATTGTAAGAACAGAGCCCATAGGAGTCAAGTTTATGGAGGGATACCCTTAATTGAAGAAGACATTGAAGAAGGCTGGCTGGTTGGCTGAAGTTTATCAAGAAATTCAATGGCCATCACAAAGAAGTCACCAAAACATTTGCAAGATCTTTTGATGGGGTAGAAGTGGAGATTGGTGATATAAGGTTCTTAGTGACTGAATCTTCCATTGTAGCTGCAACCAAACTTCCAAAAGATGGAGAAAGGTGGTTCAAAAATAAGGAATTCAATGATGAGGCTTGGAAAGTTATTCTCCAAAACCCAAGTATGGATATCTCAATTTTCAAAAGAGGAATTCCCATCTCTGCATTAAAGGATAAATGGAGTAGTTTGCTCTTGATTATTTAGAAATTTATCACATGTGAGGGTAGATATGGTTCAATGTACATGTATCACATAAGGTTGTTGATGAACTTTTTGGAAAATGGAACCATCAATCTCCCTTACTTTCTGTTGAATAGCTTAAGGAAGATGTCCACCACTGTTCAAAAGAAAATAGAAGATATAGAACCTCACCTTTATCACCATGGTCTCATAAAAATTCTAGTTGAAAATTACTTGAAGGATATAGGAGACACATGGGAAAACTTCTTGATCAGGAACTTTTTCCAAGATCCACCTAAGTTACCTGAAGGGAGTTCAGTAAAGAAGAGTAGGAGGAGGAGAACAACTCTTGCAATTCAAAATACTCCTACCAGTTCAACAAAAGAAAACAGTGAGGAAGAACCTCTCTCTGAAACTCTAACTGAGATCATGAAGCAAACAAAACAGAGAGGAAAGATAAAAAGAAAAGTTGAAGAAATCTATCAAACTCCTGAGCCCTCATCAGAAGAGGAACAATTGCTCTCTAAGAAATTAGTCCACATTAAGGAACAATCCAAGAAAGAAAAATAAAAAGAGAAAAGAAGATAGGTCATAGAAGAAGAAAACATAGGCTCACAAAGTCTAAGGAGAAGCTCTAGGCTTAAATGCAAAATGAAGAAAACAAAGACAAAAAGAGGAGACTCCAACTCAATCCCAAGATAACATCTCATTTGAGTAGAGTCCACAACATTCTCCTCAACTAGACTTTGAAATGAGTCCAAGAAGAGTATCTCCAGAGATTGACCAAGTTCAGCAGCAGATTTATGACTATATTGAATCATTGGAGCAGAAGAATACAACAATAAATCAGGGGACTTCATCTAACCCTGAACAACCATCTACATCACAAGAAACTCTGATTCACTCACTAAAGCAAGAAATCTATGAGTTAGAGGTCTTAAATAGGCATATTCAAAAGGAAAATGAAGCTTTGAAGGAACAAAAAAAGCTAGACAAGATGATTCATGATAATACCATGCTTCATTTGGGTCTGTGGCATAAGAAGAATAGAAAAGTGGAGGAAAAATAGAAAACTAAGCAGGGCTCTCATCAACCTTAAATATAGATTCCTCATGAGAAAGCCTAGAATGGTAGTGGCAGCAAAGAGAAACAAGAAAATGTTGGATGTTCTAGCTGAGATTTCATAGCAGATGCAGTAGAATAAGGATTGTTACAATTTTTGTTGCATGAGGACATGCAACAACGTCACAGTGGGGGTATGTTGTGTTCCAAAACTGCCTCTTTTTCAAGCAATTTCTTCATCCTTCTTCCTTTGTTTTCCCATGCTAATGCATCCTAAGCCATCAAAAGCCATTGCATGTTGCTTCCAGGAGTACATTTTATTGATTTTCAAATTATATTATTATGTGTGTTATTTGGATAGGGTTTTGTTTTTCAGCTATGGAACGTAGCCACATTCCGCAACTAATTGACCATTCCGCAGCCATCTCCATACTTTTGCAGGTTACATGTGTCGATAGAAGAAACGAGCCACATGGGTAGATGGGAAAATATTAGTACATGGATGGTGTCCTATCCATTTGATCAAATTCGAGGAGAAAGACACCGATCAAAGGAGAGTTAACAAAGAAGTCCTATAGCAACTAGAACTCTTCTTTTGCACGTAAATGAATTCGAGGCATGTTCCTAAAGCTGAGGATGTCATTTTCCACCTGCATAACCAAATCTAATAGCCACTAATCAGAGATTTACTGTTCAAGCCAACCAAAGACTAAATTCCCGGATGCACTACCTGTTCACGTGTCTATTGTAGAAGACTTTTCTCTTAAAAACAGTTGTGAATTTTTCATATAAATCTCAGCATTTGGAACGCAGAACTAGTTAATGTTTTTTATGATGAAATAGTGTAATTTCTATTTGTAAGAACGAGACATTCAATACTCTATTTTCAATATAAAAACTCTGTTTTTTTCCATATGGATACCTGAGCATGTGAAGTGATTTTGCATTGCTAGTCCTAGGCCGTGCAGAGGGCCCCCTCTTGGTTGAGGTTACTTTTCGGTTCTCTACATTTCCATTTGTTATTTTCTTTCGTTCAGCTGTACATTTATTGTGTTTTTATTTATGCTCATAATCGTTTCTAAAACTGTGTTCATTGCAGCTTTTGTTACTTTTTTCTACTAACTCAAATAGGTGCATTCTAGTTTAGAAGTAGTTCTTTAGTTTTTCTTATGCTCTAGTTTCTTAACTGTAGTTTTTAAATTGTGTCAAGTAGCATCATTTCTTCTGATGTTCCTTAGTTTTTTAGTTTTTCTAATTTAAGTTGTTTTATGTCTTTGCTTATTAGGATAGTCACTCATTACATAAATGTATGTTTCCACAACCTTTCATTGATGGTTTATCCCCAAACTAAATGGTGAAATATGGGATTTATGAATGAGGTTTCTTGTTGTTTAGTACCTTTTCTTTCTTAGTGTAATCACTCATGATATAAGCAAATATTTCTAGAGACTTTCGCTGATGATTGATCTTCAAACTAATTGGTGAAGTGTTGTGTTTATAAATGAGATTACTTGTTGTTCATTAGTTTAGAATTAGATAGTTTGATGCCATTTTCTTGTTAATTTAAGCAATTCATGATTTAAAGAGATATTTCCAAAAGCTCTTCGTTTATGGTTGAACCTAAGACTAAGTGGTGAAATTCCTTACTAATGACCGAGTTTTTACTTGCACTTTTAATGTTTACTTCTTTTAGAATGGTGAAGAATGGAATCTCTCAAATGTTGCTATCATAAGGAGTTAATTTCTCCCTAAATTATATAGCAGAGTGGTAATAGTGCTTCATCTAGTTTTGCTTTCACAAATAGTATAGTTGCAGTTTCAGTTTTGTTTCTTTCCTTTAGTTTAATTGCAATAGTTCATTAGACTTTAATTTTGCAAGTAGAATAGACAGCAGAAGTAGTTTTGTTTTCAGTATTTCATTCTTAGTTTGTTGTAGATAGCTGCAATTCCATTTTCTCATTCAAGTTTTGATTTTGTAGATAGCAGTTTTAAGAGTCTTTTAAGCTCATATTTTGGAAACCATTACAATAGCAAGAAGATAAGCTTTGTCTTCACTTTCTTGTTTTGAAAACTCCACTTCCAAACTTGGCCTAAAAAGCACTTTTAGACTCTCACTTCATTCTTCTAGGTTTTTATCAGCAGTAGATTAAGATTTCAATTACATTGCAGAACTTTAGGAGTCAAAAGAACAAAACCCCAAAACAACATAAACTTGAAAATAGTGAGGTAAGAAAGGGTTATTTAGCACATATAGTGCACTACACTTCATTAGTTTACGACACTTGGATTGATAATTTATGTAGCAATTTAGGACACTAAATTGACTAAACATGTGCAACTAACTAGTGTGGGAGTGCGTGGAGGTCGTGGAGGAGGTAAACAAGATTCCAGTAGGGGTGGTGGTGTGCGGGTTTAGAATATGAGTCGTAGAAGTGGAGGAACCCGGGGTGGCAAGGGGAATCGTGGTTCTGGTCGAACCAAAGTGAACGAAGGGTAGTGTATCCAACATTTCTTCTTGGAGAACTGTCGAGCACTTATCAATAGCCTAATGGAAAGAGTGGAGATGAATGAGAGAGTCCATTGCGAGGAGCATGCATAGAAGATGGCAACGTTGGACCGAATGCATTATTTTTCCAAGTCTGGGAGAGATTGATGGTGGTTTGACGAGGCAAAAATAGACTAACCGTGAAAGTAGAAAAGCTAGAGACTTGGATGAGACACTTTGAAGGGCACGTTCAGTGTGACTTCCATCCTCCACCTCCTCTAGGAACAACCCCGGATAACCCTGCCTCCATCACGTCGGAAGAGTAGTATGCTCTTTGGTGTTTTTTATGTTTTATCTGTATTCTGGTGCCTCTAGTCCTACCATTTATGAACAATGTCCCTAGTTTCCTTTTTGTATTTTTGTCATCTGGTGCAAATTTTGGTCAACAAACCCGGTCGAGGTGAGACCACCTATTTTTTGAACCACCGAATATACTCTTTTTTCCCTATATGAATAGAACATTGACTTACAAAAAAAAAAATGGGAATCCATATATACAATCAAAAATCAATTTTAAATAAAATTTAATGAAAAAAATTAAACTACTAAAAACTCCAACTCCAAAACTTATAATAATTACACTAAAATTAAGGAAATTCATAAATATATAAGTTCTTAAATTTGAAATTTGGAAAATAGTGATAATAGTAACTAGTCTATTGAGATTTGAATTTTTCAGTGTATATCTTACATAAAAATTTATGTCAATTAAGTTGTCCTCGAATAAAATTAATTAAATTAACTAAAACAAAATTGATGATAAAATTTTATTTTTAACATTTTAATTCTTTTAAAATTATTTAATTTCAAAACTAGTGAAAAGTTATCTAATAGTTAATTTTGTTTATTTTTTGTCAGCGAATAAAATTAATTAAATTAACTAAAACAAAATTAATGATAGAATTTTATTTTTAACATTTTAATTCTTTTAAAATGATTTAATTTCAAACCAAGTGAAAAGTTATCTAATAGTTAATTTTATTTATTTTTCAATAAATGTTTTAAAATATTATAATATTGTTTAGATAATCTTCGGCAAAATCACATAACCAATCTTTTGTCGACGCGTTTCGAACCAACCAGTGTGGTTCATCGTCAGGACAAGTTGAAGAACCAATCTGGCTTAGCTTGATTAAATAGAGGTGCAGAGACTCCAACGTTAATAATGCCAACGGCTAATTTTGACCAATGACCCTAGTCAAATTAGTTAATTAATATTTAAATTTTTTTAATAACGGAGTTAATTTAAAAATAAATAAATCTAATATTAAATAATAAGAGAATTCCTAGGTAATAACCATATCTTAATAATCTAGTTATAATGGTCATTTCACATTTATTTATATTTGATATTATTCCAATATATTTTTCTAAAAAAGTAATAAACACAATTAGGTAATTGGTAACAATGGTAAGTTAGTTCTTTAGAATATATTATTTTTATATTCTAAAGATTGGTTGGTTCGAAACGCGTCGACAAAAGATTGGTTATGTGATTTTGCCGAAGATTATCTAAACAATGTTATGGATCACAGAAGTCTAAATTCCTTAATATTATAATATTTTATAGTTTATTTATTATTAAAAAATTAATTATAATTTTTTTTTACTATTTTAGTTCACATTAAGGACATTTAAATTAGAAGAAAAAAAAAATTAACTAAGGGCATTTGAATTTAAAAATATTTTATTTAATTTCTAATACACTAAATTTTAAATAAAAAAATCATTTAAAATAATAATATTATCAATTTATTAACTCTCTAAAATTCAAATTACTTTAAATTTTGAATTTATTTCGAAAAAAATAAATAATTATTATTATCTTTTGGCATAATTTTGTATTATTACATAGAAATGGTAATGGTGGTGAGAGTGATAATGATAATGATAATAGTAATAATGATAATGTGTTTATTATTTCTAGTTATTTTATAGTATCTAATAAAATTGGAATAATTAGTCATGTATGTGGGAGCTAAAATTAACATATATATTTTAGTATTTTAAATATTTTTCTAGAAGAAAAATCTTTTTATGATTTTTGAGCCTATTTAAACATAGTTACCAAATTAATCTGAATTCGGTCCAAAAATAGGAAAATTTGTTAATACTATTTTTAATAGCAGTGGATTTACAAACAATCGATCCGATCTAACTCTTGTTGTCTACAAAATTGAATCCAACCTTATTAGTTCCTTTAGCTCTGATACACTTAATCAATGTATCCCCAATCAATTAAATGAATTCAAATTAGAGCGATGCATCTCTATTATGTTTTTTTTGTGTAAGCTTGGTAGATCTTTTTCTATTACTATTTTCCAAACATAAGTATAACTTTAACAAAAAATGCAGGTGGCCTCAACTTCCCTGCAGGAAACCAGGTCTGTCAACCACCTGTCTGCATTGAATGTTGTCCAAAATTTGAAAAGAGTTTTCATGATCATCCAGGCTACATTGGCAATTTTATCTACTATAGAATTCATCTTAAAACAGTTAATTCTAGCCAACATATAAACAAAATTCTATTTGAAGACCTTCTTCATTCATCTGATAAGTCCATCGGGGCTGGGGCTTTCGCGCTAGATCCCGGGATTTTGCTTCTCTTCATGTCCTGTATGCTCTGTTCAATCTTGTTCACTGTGAGATTGTTTCAGTACAATTGCATCTGGACAACAACAATCTCCCTGTGCAAATCCTTCATACTAGGCTCAGCTGGTCTGGCCTCCTCCGGTTCCTCTTGTTCCTTATATAATGTCATTGCTCTGGCCAGGATATTCTTCATTACCCAGTATTGTTGAATTGTTTGTCGGAACAACGTTTGACGGCCTCTGGTGTTCCCAGGGTCTTTAACTATGGTTTCCCATTCTTCTGCCTCTATTTCCTGATTTTCTATATTGTCATTAAGCTCCCTCTCCCACTCGGATATTTGTGCTTTCACCTCCGGTGGTGTGCCAACCACATATGCATTTATCAAGTTTTTCATATTCTCTTTCCTGGTCTTCCTTCCTCTTTTACTTGGTCCTCTGCTGGAGGTTTCTTCCAATCCTTTCGACTTTGTTTCTGCCTTGCCTATTCCTCTATTACCTCTCTTGCCCGCTTCTTTTCCTTCCTTTGCCATCCTGTTCCCCTTCCAGCTTAATTTCTTTTTCCTCTGGCAGCTCATCTGTTCCGAGCTTCTCTCTTGTTCTTGGCCTGGAGCACTAAAAGAGTTCTGATGCCCTGAAATTCGCTGCACTCTGGTAGTGATATTACCTAAAGCATAAACCAGTGAAAATTCCTTATTAGTCAAAATTATTTTGAGCATAGTAAACATAGTCTTCTCTAGCCCGAGCTTTTCCAACTGCTCCCGGCATGGAGAATTGTAATGGCCCACTTTAATACCCGAATGCCCCCCTTCCTCCTTAGGGAAAAAGAGGCTTATGTCCTCCTCTTCGTTGCATTGGTTCTCTGTTGAATTCTGGAGAACCTCGTTTCCCCATTCCCACAGGGTCTCTCTGTTTCCCCTCCCTACTGAAGTTTCTTCCCTCCCCTGCTTATCCCCACCCCAATGGGTGGGATGAGGCTTTTCGGAATGAAACCTTGTGCAGGCATCCCTATTTTGGGTTCCATTAGAGGGGTGGGACCAGAATTTTCTCCTTATTGTTCCCCTAACACAGTTGCTACCCCTATTTCTGTCTTTGGACCCACGGCCTTCAGCTAGGTCTGGGCTCGACTTGAGTTGGCCAAAACACAGCCTTACTACCGGTTCCAAGAAGGCAACTGACCTCCCACCCATGACTATAACTCCTTCTCTTTCAGGCCACAGACTCCACCAAACCGAAGCTACAAAGTTCATTCTTCCTCCATAGTGATAACCCCAAGGGATGTCCCAGCGAGCCAAAGTCCCGCAGGTCCTTTGTACCCAGAGACCCATTACAGAGTTCTCAAACCCCCTTGCCTCGATGACATTCCAGGCAGAATCATTCCAGGTTAACGAGTTAGATCCCCGGAAGGAACAGGTCTCTTCACTTATTGCATCTTGAGTTACCCTATCCATTAACCAGTAAACCTCTGTAAAAGTTATTTTTTCCAAGCAGTCTAAAATGGGGGCCGAGATAACATACCAAGGCTTGCCGACGAAACCTGACTGTAGCACAACGTCCTTTAGCACTCTTCCACCACCTTCCGCAGCACGTCCTGCCTTTGCCCTTTGCATGCAAATGCCTATTTTTCTAACTGTCTTACCTTTTTGTTTCTCTGTCCAACTGCCTCACCTGCCATCTAAAGGAAACTCCACATGCCTTCGTCCTCCTTCCGCTGCCCTTCCCCTCGTTCATTTAACTCAGGATGGGGTTTCCTTGGCACTGCCATAATTTCCTTTCATATCTCCACACTTATCGTCGACTACTACTGCCATTGGCTTATTCCTTCCGTCCTGCCACTTGCCATCTGCTCTTGCGTGCCCGCTCCTGCACCTGACACTGGGTCGCTATCTCTCACCTCCACCCTTGTCCACATCTTCCTTTGCCCTATACTACTTGTTGCCCCACCTACACTCGTGGCCTGACATCATCCCCTTCCACCTATGCCCTTTGAGCCAGCTGGGTGTTTGCTCTCACCTTGACCCCCCATGCCCTATGGCCCACCTCCCTTGCCTTCATTTCTTCGTGCCTACCACACCCCGATCAAGGGTTTTCTCCCTTCTCCTTCTTAGTTTTTAGTATTTCTTCTAGACCTCTCATCCCTTCCATTTGGCTTAACACCTCTCCCCTTATATCAAGGTCTCTTCCTGCCTGTCCGCCCCCCCAGTTGGCTAGGTTATCTGCTGCCACGTTCCCCGCTCTACGGACATGCGTCGGAACTATGTAGTCGATGCATCTCTATTATGTTGTGTGTGGTATTCTTCTGAACTATTTTGTGAATGTTAGTTTGATTTCCTCCTTTGTTCTTCAATGACGACGATGATGATGATGATGACTACCTTATGTCATTATTGATGAAAATGATGATGATGATGACTACCTTATGTCATTATCGATGAAAATGAAGATGATGATGACAGTGGTGGTGGTGGTGGTGGGAAAACGAAAACAACAATGATAGATGATGATGATGACGATGATAATGGAAAACAATGATGATGAGGACAATGAATGATGATGACAATAACAACCACAATGATGATTATCTATCGTCAACAACGACAATAATGATTACCACCACCATGACCATGATGATGATCTTAAATACACCAAAATTGATGTCAGATAATTCTCATCATTATAAACGATGTTAATGTTGTTGATGATGATTCCACAACATACACAACAATAATGATAATTTCTACGACATACACAATGACAATAAGAATGAAAATAACAATGATGATACCAAATTTTATCTATGATCATCTTTATTATTTGTCCATCATTACCATGACATACACCCATATAATAACGACAATAATGATGATACCAAAATTGATCTAAGGTGATCTTCATTATTATCCATCAAATCCTCGTACTGACCATGAAATCGTCGAAACCATAGTTGTTAATAATCAAAATTAAAACATTTCGATTTTTTTATTAAAAATAAATATATTATATTTTAATAAGAAATAAGAAATATATTATTTTTTAATATAAATTTATAAAATAAAATAATAATGGACATAGAAATTAAAATAACATTATTAATAAAATATTTTCCTTATTTTAAAATTATCTTGACTTTTTTCTAACGATATCAAATTTATGGAAATGCAAATTTATCTCTACATTTTTGCACTTTAAAAAAATAGTATTATAGTGAATAATGTGAACTTTATTATCGTGGGAGTTTTCATGTGTTTTTTTTTTAAACTTTTTTATTTTAAAATAAAGTTATATATCTTGACTTTTTTAAGGAATAAATATAAAAAAAGATAAAATTAAAATACTCAATCCTAAAATAAAGTGCGTCGGCATATTTGAGGGAAAAAAATAATTATTTATCTTTTAAATAAATAAATATAAACCAACAAAATTTTAAATAGAATAAATCATGACATCACCAATAAAATAATTGTATAAAGAAATAAGGATTGCATCATGCAAGATGTTTAGAACATTTTTTTTTACAGTGGCATGATTTTCGACTTAGATTACATTGGTATGATTTATATATACAAAACTTTTATGACATGATTTTTTACTTTTTATATAAGAAATTGGTGTGGTGTGATTTCTCATTTTACTTTTTAAAATATTAATATATATTTCAAACTACTAATTATTTGTATTTTTAAAACCTGTTTCATAACAATACAATTAAAAAAAAATATTGACTTATTTAAAACTACACATCTAAAAAATTATATAAAATTATTAGAATATTTAACCAATCAAAATGTTTCCAAATTCATGTTTTTAAGTATTGACCTATTATAATTTAACATAATATTAAACATTAAATGTATAATGATTTAAAATTTTTATATATTTTTTCATTAACAGTTTAAAGAATTTTTTAAAATAGTATAGATTCACATATTAAAGTTGTATTAAGGGTGGAGAGGGATTAAATTTCATGAGGTGTGAATCCCTTTTAAAGTGTAAAATTTGAAGAAAGGTTTGCATTTATAGAGATATTTCTTGAGGTGTGAATCTCTTTTAAAGTGCAAAATTTAAAGAAAGGTTTTCATTAATAGAGATATTTCTTGAGGTGTAAACCTCTTTTAAAGTACAAAACTTAGGAAAGGTTTGCACGGATAGAGATATTTCTTGAGGTGTGAACCTCTTTTAAAGTACAAAACTTGAAGAAAGGTTTGCACTTTTAGAGATTGGATCCCTCTTGGTACTTTATAAATCTTGGATTAACATGGATCTATGTTTGTTATTTATATGAGCCAAACTTCTGTAAGACTAGTTGTATTAAGGGTTGGGAGGTATCAAATTTCTTGGGGTGTGAACATCTTTTAAAGTGAACAACTTGAAGAATGGTTTGTAGTGCTAGAGATATTTCTTGAGATGCGAACCTATTTTAAAGTGTAAAACTTGAAGAAAGGTTTGCACTTCAAGAGATGCGATCCCTCTTATATATGCCATGTGTCAACTCCATGCATTTCTAGAGATTAGGAATGAGATTAGAGATTTGTGTAGGAATTTACACGGCAAGTTCCTCAGACAGAACACCAAAGGACACTGCTCACAAACATATCACAGATCAATACACCAGTATTCTTGACATGGTTAAAACCCTCAAAGAGGGAAATAGTCCATGGATTGAGCCAACGCGGCCACTTCAGGCAATTTATTAATAAAAGAATGAAAATTTACATAAGCTTCTCTCATAAATGGTTACACTACAAATGACCCTCCATGCTCTTTAAATAGATCATGGACCAATCGGGTGTTAAGCCATGGATCAAGTGTCGGTAATACCGAGGATAGAATGAGCCGTCAGATCACTTCATGTCTAGAACATATCGTGACCGTCGATTGTAAGTTACAAAAGTACATAGTAAAGAAACACACTTTACCTAACTCTAAACTAGACCAAGTTATACTTAACTATTTCCTATGTGTCGGAATATCCTAACATCCCCCCTTAAGAACAGCGTGGGATAGGATTGAAGGATGTACAAATATGACAATAAGAGAAGGAAGGAGGAATTAAAGCCTATCCCCCCTTAGTGACAACTTCTTGAACTCCAACCATAAATCGAAGTTTAGTAAACTTCGCCTCTGTGAGAGCCTTTGTAAAGATGTCTGCAACTTGATCATCGGTTGAACAATATTGCACTTCAAGAACATGGTCATTAATAAGCTTTCTGATGAGCTGCATGTGTAGTTTAATGTGTTTGCTGCGCTAATGTTGGACTGGATCTTTGCGTAGTTGAATGGCACTTTGATTATCACACCAAAGTGTAGTCGGATGTTGCTACTGAAAGCCAAACTCTGACAGGTTTTGACGAAGCCACAAGGCTTCCTTACTAGCTTCTACGATGCCACGATATTTTGCTTCTGTTGAAGAAAGAGAAATGGCACTTTGTTTCTTACAAGCCCATGTAATAGGTCTAGAACCAAGAGTGTAGACATAACGTGCAGTAGACTTCCGATCATCAGTGTCACCAACGCAATCGGAATCAGTGAAACCAACCAATAGAGGAGATGCTTCTGCACTGTAATGAATCCAAAACTAAACTGTACCTCGAACATAATGAAGTATTCTTTTAGCTACTTTCTGATGGCTTTCATGTGGGTTTTTTATAAACCGAGCAATAAGGCCAACAAAAAAGGAAAGGCCAGGACGCGTATGGGTCAGATACAAAATTTTTCCTACAAGTTGACGGTATAAGGTAGCATCAGCTTCAAGGGATGTACAAGTGACTGAAAGTTTCACTCCAGATTGAAAGGGAGAAGGGGATGGCTTACAGTCTTCCATGTGAAATTAGCGTAGAAGATCACAGGCATACTTGGACTGGGAAAGGTAAATACCTTCCTTGGATTGAAGACTTGAAGACCAAGAAAATAATGCAAGTGTCCTAAGTCTGTCATTTCAAACTTCTTTTTAAGATTGGACTTCACATGGTTTATAAGGTTGGGATCACTACCAGTAAGGATAAGATCATCAACATAAAGAACAAGAATGATAAGAGACTTGCCCACTTTCTTGATGTAGACTGTATTGTCAGAATGACACCTAGAAAAGCCAATATCTAAAAGAAATCTATCCATTTTGGCATACCAAGCCCAAGGGGCTTGCTTGAGACCATAAAGGATTTCTTAAGCTGACATACAAGGTTGAAGTCTGGTTGTATAAAGCCAGGAGGTTGTTCCATATAGATTTCTTCATGCAAATCCCCATGAAAAAAGGCAGATTTAACATCCATCTGATGGACTTCCCATTTGAAAGAGGCATCAAGGGAAAGAACAAAGCAGATAGAGTTCATTTTGGAAACAGGGGAGAAGGTTTCAGTATAGTCAATGCCTTCAACTTGGAAAAAACCCTTAACAATAAGACGAGCTTTATGTTTATCAACTTTTCCATCTGGTCCATACTTGGTTTTGTAAACCCATTTGCATCTAACAAGTTTTCATTCCTTTGGAAGAGGAACAAGATCCATATGCCACATGTCAACTCCATGCTCTTATTAGAGATCAAATTAGAGATTTTATCCCTCTCAGTGCTTTATAGATTTTTTGGAAAATTCTTCATATGATTTTTAGACTATTTAATTAATGTATCCTCAATAAATTGAAGTTTAGAGTTGAGGCTATAATGATATTCATACCATTATAAGTTATTTTATGGCTATTTTATCTTGCTTTACTCCTTTATCCTTCAAATTGATATCATAGCCAGAGGAACCAAAGGAGCTAATAAGGCTGAATTCAAATTTGTAGAGAACAACAAAATTGAGAGATAAATTGAATCGACTGTTTGTTAATCCACCGCCATTAAGAATCCCTCGTTGTGCAATTTTATTAGTTGTTGCTAATTGAGGGAATCGTGAGTAGTTGATTGAAGAAGGCATTTCCATTGTAAGGACAGCCACAGTCATCTCTCCAAAGCTAGTTGCCACTGTTTGATGGGATCAAGAGAAAGTAGAAATCAACCTGTGGCCAATGCTTATAGAACTGCCACTATGTGATGAAGGCGTTTTTCCACCCCTTTGTTGTTGTGAAGTTATCGTTATTACTCAATTAAATGATAATTAAAAAAAAAAACTAAAGTGATTGAGTAATATTTTCAAAATATTTTTTAAAATTAATATAAAAATAAAAGGTTTATTAGAAAATAAAATTAAAAGGGGTAAGATAAGAAGGAGAGATTTGGGAAAAACGAGTTTATTTTCTTAAGAATTTTTTTTCTATTGAGTTATTGTAATATTTAATGAATATAATTTTTTTTATCTTTTGTAATCTATTTTTGTTGACAAAATTTATGAATTTTGGGTCATTAAAATGATAATCAAATTATGATTAAATGATTTGTATAATATTCTTTTGAATGGGTTTGAAGAACCCCAAGTCAAGTAACTTAGGAGGCCATAATACAATATCAAAACGATCAGCGCATTGTAAAAAAAGGATTATCTAACAAAATTGTTTCTCATTCAATGAGAATTGGATAACGACATTCCTCCCAAGATTGCAACAACAACCAAGTCCAAATAAGCTTGGAATATTTTTGAGATGGCATATATTGAAAGGGGGAGCAACATCAATCAACAAAGTGTTGTAGTTGTTGTGATGAGATAACTAAAAGATTTTGATATCATAAAAGTAATTGTAGACGCTGTGAAAGAGCATGTATAATCAAAGGAAGATATACAAGAGAAGGAGACGACAATTGTCCTCAACAATACAGTTGAATAAATTGCAGAAGAAAAAAGTGATTTCGTACAAGATGCATTGCATGAACATATTTAAAAAGTGAAGTTGAGTATGTAGATACACATGTCAATGATGAAATTAAAATTACCTTTGCAACAATAATAACAGGTGAGAAGAACGTAGTACTAAAAGTTCAATTCGATTACGAAACTAGTACTTCATTGTCCATTCTTGTATATGTGCAATAGCAGCATGTATGTCTTTGAGAGTTTGGGCAATCTTCATGCACCACTGCTAAAAACCATCTAGATGGAAAACTACTTTGTGCACGGTGAAAAATCCGTCATAACGTTTCCGCGTGGTGGTCTCAAGAGTCGATACTTCAACAAGTATCACTTTTCTCATCTCTGCCATGGCAGATCCTGTAGAATGTTCTGCCCTCTACCCTAGCCTCTTGTGATTCCTTTACCAACTGATCATTCTCTGCTAACAATAATTTGCCACTCGAGCTCGTGGCTTCTGCATTAACCTTACAGGAATCGACCATGGCTATTGGATGTTTCCTAACATTTGACACAATCATATCTTCCTCCATTTGTGCAGGTGATGCGTGATCATCCAAGAGATGCTTTCTTCACGTCTGTACAATCCTTTGTTGTGACTTATCAAACGATGGATTGCACACATCCATCACTGGATCATCATCAAGGAGAGCAACCTATCCTTGCTCGCTCGGGACTAGTTATGATTATGGAGGTGGTGGAGACTAAGGGGAAACCTCGGATTTTGTCGACATGAGGTTGGTATCTTGATCGTGTGGCTCTTGTTCCAACTCCATGTATGTTTCTTCAACCATTTTCTCAATATGATGAGAAAGCTCCCGAACCTACACTTGCTCACCCTCTTCTTCATCTGCTGGTTTTTCTGACTCCTCAACCTATATAGGCGCAGTTTGCTTTGTCATCGCGCCTTTACCTTCTTCTTGTTCATGTTTTTTCTTCTCTTCCCTCTATCTCCTTCTTAGCTCCTGTTCTTCTTTCAACTTCTTCTCTGTTTCGTACAACTTCCTTTCTGCATCCTCCAACATTTTCTTCTCTCTCTTTCTCTGTTCTACTCTCTTTATGTGATGTTTCCTCTTTGCCTCCACTGCCAAAGTTGCTTTCTGAATGAGAGGATCTCCTCTAAACTTATATCTTTTCTTAGCCTCTGGGTTCTCAAAAATCTTCCTCTTGTCTTTGTCCTGCATCGGTTTGCTTCTCATTGTTGTTCTTATTGTTGCTTCCTGCGATGTTTCTTCCTGCAGAGTGGCTTTCCACTTTATAACCATGCTTCTTGATTCATTGAGACTAAAGGAGTTGTAATAGTACCTCCAAGGATCTTCCTCTGCCCAATAAAATGTCTCATGGATCCATGGATAATACACCTTCGCACAATGGTTCTTGCATATGCAGTGGGGATCATATGGATTTTAGTCCTTGGTGCCGAAATCAAACTTTTCTAAGTCCTTGGCCTCAGCATCTACATTCTTCAAGATTTGAATCACGTACAATCCAATCCACAAAGGAAGAGCAGGCCATGATTCCTTCTTCCTCCTATGTAGTCTTGTTGATAATCCTATGGAGATGTGATATGCAACCTCTTACATGACCAAATTATCTGCAGAAAACCTTGGTAGCACATGTGAAGGCTTCTCTCCACCAAACATCCTGATGAAGGTGCCACCAAGTGAGGCATACCAATCTGAAATGTTAAGTAATGATGCATCGCTTCTTGGGACATGCAAGGTGGATCCTTCTCAAAGATCAACTTGTAAACTAGGATGATGAAATGGTTAGATAGCCTCACCATGACTCCTCGGTAGTTGCACTCAGAAAGAAACTTGCAATAAATTTTCACAACATTCTCTGATGGTGTCCATGTCCAACCCATGCTAGGAAACTGATGTTGGGCACATATTGCATCAAGTAGGTATGTGGACATATAGAATATCACTTTCTCATCCTTGGGTGGATTCCGAGAATTAGTCACATGCACTTTCAGTTGAAGAGCCAACAAATCCGACCAGTTGAATTTCCTTCATTTTCCAACTGGTACAACACAACCACCCAATTATGTGGAAAGGGCTTCATGCTCACTTGACCGTACAAGAATCATGCAAATATGATCAAGAGTTGGTAGGCCTTTTTGAATGAATTATTCTTGTAAACATGATTGGGTGTCAGCCTAAACTTCGACGACTCTTTCACCCAATGCTTTATGATGTCTCTAGTGTTCACATTGTTGTTGGGGGCATAGAAAAGTGCATCCATGCGGTTCACTAGCTGTGGTAAGTGATACATCTGATGATAGTTTTTTGTCCTGAAGGTAGCAAGTTGTGTTCCACTGGCACTACTCAATGTCATCGTCTCAGGATCAATATGTGAGACAATCCAGTGAATGATGTCTGCACATGGGAAGGTAAGGTACCTGCATGAAACCTTATAAAAGCCTAACTTGTGGATGTTGACATAGACCTATTGATCTTCTAGATCTTCCTTGAAGTTGCCTGCAAAGATATCCTTGATTTCTTGCCATGTTATCTTCATGTCCTTCTCTATGAAAAATTGTGTGTCTGCATAGACTGGAAAGTTCATTGACACTTGTTCAACTACATCCCCAATGCTTCTCTCGATGACATCCTTTGATTCATCTCTCTTGGAAGCCATGTTACCTGTACTACTGAAAAGATGCTCAAAAACTATTATACCTATAGGCAGAGAGGACATTCATGACATGCAAATGTTAGCTTGAAATCAAAAGCACTTCAAGACAAATAAAGCAACAAACTGTGCAACTGCTGGGCAAGATTGAGAAATTCTGGGTTTCAGAGGTGAGGGACTGTCAGCTGTATCTACACATTGTGTAGTCCCAGCTATCAGTGAGGAGGTGATGCTGACTGGAACTGTGCAATGCATAGTTCAGTTTGTCTTTTGCTGGTTGGGACTACACATTACACAATCTCAATGGCCAAGGCTCTGGGACTGCCTCCTGGAAATGTGCAGTGTGCAGTTGGAGCCAGTTACTGGCAAGCTCTGCACAATTACTAGAGTCAAGGCAGAGCCTTGAGATCTAGAAATGTGTAGTACAATGCGGAAAGAGATATATTCGGGTCAAGGAAGCTGAGATCTTCCCAAGGGAAACATCAAAACGAGAAGATTTGAAAGTGTGAGTGATGGTTGGTGCAGATCTAAGTGCATGGTGATGCATGCAATCAAAAAAAGTGTAGGAATCAGTTAAACATAAGAAAAACAAAGCTTATGGAGAGAGTCGCCGCAACGACAACCGTTAGTGCAAAACATGGTTATGCATGTGACACTTAGGAAAGGCAATGAAAAACTTAAAAAAACACTTCTACAAGCTAAAAAAAATCAAAACGCCAGTGTTTGTTCAATAAAATGGGTAAAACAACACTGTCACAAGCCAAGGAAACAAAAGCGACAGAGAAGGCAGCAAAAGACAAGAAAAGCAAGAGTTACACAGAAAAGCTACGTCGGTCGTACTAAAGGTTCTTAGATCTCCTTGGGAATGCCAGAGCTGCAAGATCGAAAATGCAAATGAGCTTTTGGATTTAGGGTTTATGACACGAAGGTCAAAAATCTAGGAAAAAGCAACACATGGCAGTACTTTCCAAAAATAGCTCAAGTATAACTTTGGCTGCTAAAAATAGATACCTAATTTTTAGGGATACTTTTTCACTGTTTTCTTTCTGCTTTTTTGGGAAAGGTTTCCATGCATGCAAGGAGAAATTGCGCAGTTTTGAGGAGAACTCGACAAATCATTGGCACATGCATCGGGCAATTGTTGAGGGAATGCTTCTGCGCAATTCCTAGGTTGAGTGGCTTTAGATGCCTCTCATGCTCTATGCAGCTTCCCAGCTGAAGATAGGCAGCCAACAGGGTCTGCACAATTCTGGAGCCAAAGTTCATTGTGGTCTTGAACTGCTCATTGTGGTCTAGGATTGAGCAAATCAACAAGGAAATGCTAGAACCAGATTGCAACCAAGTGAAGAGGTTAGCTTGTGGTTAGACAACAAATAAAGTAAGAAAACACAAGCTATAAAACAAGATATAAAACTCAATGAAAGCATAAGTACTTGGTTCAGTGCGAGATAAGTTGTCGGGATTTTTAGGAGGGAGGCTCCAAAATGAAGCTTAGGAAACATTTTAGAGGGTGGTTGTAGCCACTACAACATTAGTGATACAGCGGTATAACTCCATCTCTCTATATGGACCTTCTCTCGTGTAAAGCGAGTCTAAATCTTTCAGAAGTATTGTTTACTTCTTTGATCGTCATGGTTCCTTCACTAGCTTGAGTTAAAGATGTAGTCCCTACCATTCTCTTTTATCTGTAGCACACATACCAAGCCAAATCAACTGAGTTGTTTTGATTGGGGATGAGGGGTATATTGATGCACAAGTAATATGGACTGTCGAAGTTTTAGTTTCATCTCCAGTGTTGCTCCGCTACTAGCAGGCCTAGATAATACCCTGGCAGAGTCACTAGAGGAACATAAGTATTTCTCTCCTGCCAGTGAACCTGGAAAGTACGCTGGTGGAGTTACTTTCTTCACCTCTTTTCGCAGGAAGCCTTTCTCTTCTTTCGTCTTCATTTTATTTTTCCCATTTTTCATTTTTCAAAGGAATGTGCATAGGCACTTATTTATTTCATGAGGCAGAAGAGGGATCCCGACTTATTGAGAGAAGAATAGGTTGTCCCTTAAGAGAATGATGTTTATATATACCTCTAACATACTTGTTAAGGTTTCCCCCATCACCTTACTCTACTTGACTGAGTTGACAAGGGTTAACTGAATATAGAAAACCGATTAGAGTAGGTGTTACTAGTTAAAAGTGCAAGCGTTGTGATTTCACCAAGACTCACTCTGAAAGGAACGTATTTTCCATCAGGGTATCATTGAATAAAAGAACGCAAGATCTTCATAAGGAGATGGAATACACAGATAAACAAATGTTGGTAGTTTTACAAGTCCTCTTATATATCACCCTGCTTGTCTCAAGAAGCCAAACACGGTTTCATGGGAAACTAATCCTACGAGTGCATAACAAGAAAACAAGCAAAGGACAAAAGTAAAACGAAAGAAAAAACAAGTAAGCAAAATCCAAACAAGAAATCAAACACTACTCCTACTCCTAAGCTAAATAGTGCATAGGCCTTTTCGCATGAAGTGATATTTCCAATGCAGCCATCGACACATTCATGTAGGTGATGGCATGGTTAACAAGAAAGATATTTAGGAAAACCAGCAAACAAGAAAGATAAAGCAATGAAAACCAACACGCTCATGGTTTGAATGCGTCCACAGAAAAGAAAAGAGTGAAAGGACATGGAAGGAACTCTATAGACGTATCATGGTGTTGTATTTGATCTGAAATGGGGCACTAAAGGCTTCTTGTCATGCTTACAAGAACCTCTCCCACTCCAAAGCTTATATATCCCCAATATCTATGCTTATGATTGACAATTTGCAGAATTAAAGGACTTGAAATAGGTGTATGCATTTATTTGCCTTTAACTGCTAAGTGCTTATGTTCATTTGCTTAAACTGATATGAAATGCATATAACAGTAAATAAAGCAGCAAATAAGCAAACCACAGGAGACAACAATATAATATGGAGTTCACCCTGATATCTTGGGCTACGTCTCCTTGAGCACTAATCAACTCGATTAGGCTCTTTGGGATTATGGATTCAATTATTTTACAAGTGCTACACTTAACTCCATAGGTTTACAACTGAACCCATGGGCTTAGAATGCCATCTTTATCTCAGGCTGTTTGGCTCTCTGGCTCTTGGCTCTCGACTCTCAGCTCTTGGCTCTGGCTCTCGGCTCTTGGCTCTTGGCTCTTTGTAAGGAGAATAACTGCCTCCAACCTCTGGTGGCTTCTCTCTGTTCTCCTCTTACTGGCTCGAATTATTTCCAATGTGTGAGCTCCCCCTGAGCCTCTACACAACAATGGGATTTATCCCTCTGATGGCTCAAACTCCTCAAGTCCACAATAATCACACCTCCAGACCCCCTGGACGGTTACCAAAACCTCTTTGGTTCCCAAAAATGCCTTCCTCTGTGCTAGACCCTTCTGTCTGTCTCTTTGCCTTCTCTTATGTGTTCTAATTCATGTTTTCATGACATGTTCTATTTCATCATTTCTTTGCGGCTCTGCATCTCTTCAACTAGCCCTCTAGCTCACTAGCTCTATGGTTCTGCGTCTTCTATAATGCATTCCTATTACAAAATGCCCGCTTACAGTGTGGCACAGGTGAATGGGAGCCGTTACAAAGAAAATACACAGGTGGCCTTTCTTCGGGCAAATTCCTAAAAACGGAACATAATAACCAATGCACAGGAAATTCATGGCAAAATAGATTAATCCAAATCTCAAGGAATAATAAACTCAACACTATAATCTCGTTGGGTCCACCCATCTCAATCACATGTTGCATGGTGCATTGGCCTTGCATTATCGCAATCCGATTTACCGATCTCTGATCACTCCGATCGGCGCCTCATCGGCTATCGACATTATCGCTATATCGCTTATCGGCGGTCACTGCTTCCATGGTCCGCAACCCTTAAGCTCCCCCGATCAACGATCTCCAATTAGATCTTGACCATTGATTCCTTTTCCAATCCGATGACTCAAAGTGCTCATCCCCATCGGCCTATCGCATATCGCAATGCTCAATGGCATGGGTCTTGGTGCTATGCTCCTCTGATTGCCGACCGCTGATCGCATCAGAGTATTGCTATCACTGATCACACATCACATCATCGCATGTCAACGGCCCTTTGTATTGCACTACCCAATTGCTGATCACCGATATCGGTGCATCGCATATCGGCCCTTCGCAATGCTACGGGTCCTTCCCCTTGGGTTATGTACGATGCGATATTGCGATGCGACAAATCACAATCGCATATCGTTGCATCCTTCGGCTTGCGGTAAGTCTGCTCCTTTGCTTTTCCTCCGATGCGATTTCCTCTAAGGAACATGTATTTCCCTTAAGTCCCATTTAATGAGAAATTGCCTCCTTTTCTAAGGACATTGGGCAAATTTCTTTTTACAATAACTTCTTCATCCAAAGTCCATTTTAGCCCATTCAAATTGCGTTAGATTCAAAATGAAGAGATCTATGCAATGAGACTATTTCCAAGAGCATCCTTTGAATTTCATTTTCCTCTGTGAGGAATATTTTTAGACTTAGAGTCTATACTAGATCCATTTTGGATCATGCCTTCCCACTAAAAAGATTTTGGACTCCAAAAGACTGATATACTGATTTGAATAGTAAATGAGAGTACCTCACCCTCTTCTTTCAGCCTCCATACACTTGCCTTGCATAGTGCCTCTGAACTAAAGCCTTTGAACACTCCCTTCCTGGATGTGCTTGTCCTCCTGGGAAGAACTGTCTTCCTCCTTGACTTCCTGTAGAACTCCTGCTGAGAAGGTCACAGAAGGTAGTTTGAACTTCTTTGCCTTGATCATTGATCCAAGGTGGCTCAAACCAATGTGAAGTTACATCTGCTTCACAAAATTTTCATTTGTACCTGTTTGACATACTATCAACAACAACTGTTAACAACAATAGGATTACAAACAACAACTAGATGGCCTAAACTCTTGCTTCATAAAAAGAAACAGATTTCACATCTTGTGAACACCTCCAAGTCTTTACATCTGCATACAAATGATTGACTGGATAATAAGCCAACAAAACATGCCTTTAAAACAATTGACCCTTCCAGTCAAGCATGTAGAAAAAGAATTTTGCAGTTCCTTTTCAAAGATGAAACAATTCATCATTATCTCCATCTTGGAGACCAAATCAACTTTTTCCAAGTCAATATTACATTACATGCATGCTTAAAAACAAAGCAATCAACCCTTCAAGTTAATTACACATACATGTTCAAATACAAGGAAATCATCAACATCCCTGTGTTCATGCACATCATGCTTATGCATGCATTTCATCCTTCAACTTTCGCTTAAGTACACTGTACTTTCGAAGCTGAAATGAAATATAATGTTTCATCCTTCAACTTTCACTTAAGTACACTGTACTTTCGAAGCTAAAATGAATATAATGTTGCAACAATAAAGTGAGTCTCCTACTCAACCTTTCCATTCACCTTCTTGGTAAAAACCTGCAACTTGCATTCCATTAACAAAGAAATGCAAATAGATGCATTATATCAATAGACATGCAATCTTAATTGGATAAGAATTCTAACCATTTCTTACCAATCCATTTCAAAGGTCCTTCCTTTGTCTGCACATCAGCATCAACATGTGAATCATCTTGAAACACATCATTTATGGAAACTTTCTTTCCATTCATGCCATTCTCTCTTTCCACCTTCTTCAAGTTTCGTCGAAGCATTGTTGGATTCAAGGTCCAACACCTTTCAGTAATATGTCCTTGCTTATGGCAATAAGTGCAACACATGTGCATCTCCTCAACAACATGATTTTCCTTGTCCAAGGGGCCTTTGGCTTCTTGCTTCTTTTCCTTCCAAAGTTTCGTGCATGTGGCCATCTTCTTCCAACAACTAGAAACATTATGGTTATCCCAACCACAAAAGGAACATGCAATGCTTTTCCAATGCTTATATGGAAATTTATCATGCTTAACATAATCAAAAGGAATATGATTAGAACTAGATTTATACCTTTCTTTCACCTCTTTTACCTTTATGAGGAGGTGAACTGAATGAAGAAGTGGCTCCCTTTGGAACACCATCAATCTCTTCAAGGCTTTCAGAGTTTCCACAACTCTCTGGTTCAAGTGTATGCTTATGAACACCTTCATCCTGAAAATGATGTTTCAAGCTATTGCATTCCCCATGAATACAATATTTACACTCTTGAGGTAGAAGACCTGAAATGAAAATCCTTCTTGGAACTGTTTCAATTGTCTTCATGGCAGCTTTGGAACTTTCTCCATAAGATTGTCCATAGCCAAGACCCAAATACTTAGGCCTTTCCTCAACTATTATTGGCTCAACAATACCCCATGCATGTTTTCCCAAGCATTTTCCTTCATAGCCCATTTTGGACATTAACTTGGACCCTATGCCTCTGGTATGTTTTTCAAAAGAACCAATATAAACATTCTTAGAGGAAATTGAAGACAAACTGGAATTATTTACCTTTTCTTCAAGCTGATACTTGGATAAGGCTTCTTTGGCAGCAAAGAGATGTGTGTCCAACTCATGCACCCTTTCCAGGTTCATATTTTCAATATGAAGTTGTCTCTCCATTTCCTACAATTTGTTATAAAGCAACTGCTTCTCTTCCTTCATGGAATTCAACTGCTCTCGAAGTCCAACACTCATTTCTCTCACCATATCCATCATGATGAACAAGTCTTACTTCATGTCTTCATCAAAGAATCTTGTGATGAAGGAAGGATTTTAGGACTCACTTGTAGAAGTAGTCATTACCAAAATGAACAAAAGAACTTCAAATAAGATTAACAAAGAGCTTATTCAAGCAATATTTTGCAACAAACCTCTTGTGCTTCAAGGATTGCTTTGAGGTCCTTTGGGATAAGAAGAATGCCTTCAGCCCTTCTTCCTTCTTCTCCTATCCTGGACTTAGCTAACAATAGCTTTCCCTTCGCCTCTGCAAACTCACACAATAGTCAGTTTACAAACAATCAAACAACTAAATTCTTTCTACTGTTTGAACACCTTCCAAGTCAAACAAGCACATATATTTCTCTGTCAATCCAGCATCCTGCTTTGATCAATCAAGCATCATGATACCATGATCCAAATTGGATCCATAGAATACTGTCAAAGAACCATGACTATATCAGGTCGAACAAATCTCTAAAGAAATCCAAAGCAGTGATCAAAAACACCCTGAACCAGTGGCAATGGCAGCCAACCTGGAACGACGAGGACCTCGGTCAAAGCACGCTGACCGAGGCCCATGCAGACCGCGCAGGAGGTCAAAGTAGCCATTGGGAGCCCCGGAATGAGAAAAGGAGGTGGAATTTGATGCATGAAATCATGCATCGTTGGGCAAATAGGGCCGTGAAGGAAAATCTTGAGCACTCGGTCATGTGGGGGAACCAGAGGACCACGGGCAGAAAAGGAAAAAGCGCTAAAACACGAAGGCGGTGTAGGTTTTAACCTCGTACAGAAATTACCTGCATACGAATTCTAAAACACATAAAAATAGACAATGCGAGAGCATAACACATAAAACACATATACACAGAGATTTTCCCACTAGATCCCAAAACCGGGACTACCAGCTTGATTTTTCATTATGTTCCTTTCAATGTTACAATACATATTTATACATGCTGAAGCATCCAATACCATGGAATGAAAACCATCGCATCCAATACCATGGACCGAAAAACCATCGCGTCCAAAAAACATGTGCGAAAATCATGCACAAAACCATAGGTGGGTCCACCCAACCTAACATAGGGTCCAAAACCAAATTTTCCGGGGTGCTGCCCCGGACCCCATAAAGTGGGGTTATGGGTGCCCTTCAAACCCCCTGTTAACTACGTGGAGATAATATAACACAACCCAACATTCTCCCACTTGTTGTTTTTTTTCCACAGGGGGCCATAAGAGAGCTTAGTCATTTTCCAGCCCTGAAATGCCCATTGTCTCTCTACAACAAGAGAACTTCTCAGAGCTCACAGATTTTGTCAATGCATCTGCAATATTCTTCAAAGTGTCCACCTTTACCAACAACACCTTTTTGTCTTCTATCATATCCCTCACAAAGTGATACTGAACATCAATGTGCTTTGTCTTTGAATGATATGCAGGGTTCTTTGCCAAGAAAATTGCACTTAGGCTATCACAGTCTATCCTTATAGCTCCCTGTACTAACCCCATACTTGAACACAATCTCTGCAACTAAACTACTTCCTTGCTTGCATGAGTGGCTGCCATGTATTCTGCCTCTGTAGTTGATAGTTCCACTACAGATTGTTTCTTACTCATCCAACTAACTGCACCTCCAAATAGGTTAAATACATACCCACTTATAGATCTTCTCTGATCCAGATCTCCAGCCCAGTATGCATCAACAAAGCCATGAATATCCAACACTTTGTCCAATCCTAGTCTTTCTTGGTCGCACAAACCATAATCACTAGTGCCATGCAGATACCTGAAAACTTGCATCACTGCTGTCCAGTGCTCCTTCCCTGGTTTTGACATAAACCTGCTCAATACTCCCACTGCATGTGCAATGTCTGGTCTAGTATAGACCATTGCATACATCAGGCTACCGACTGCACTTGCATATGGAACACGGGACATGTCCTCTTCCTCTTCTTGTGTCTTGGGACACTGCTCAGCAGATAACCTCACACCTACAGGAATAGGAACCTTCACCGGTTTACTATCCTGCATATTAAACCTATATAGTATTGTCTTGACATACTTCCTCTGGTTTAACCAGAGCTTCCGCTTTGCCCGATCTCTTTTAATTTCCACGCCCAAAATATAGTTTGCAGCACCAATATCTTTCATGTCGAATTTGGAGGACAATTGGGTCTTCAAATCCTGGATAATTTCTTTGTCATTTCCAACCAGCAACATATCATCCACATACAAGACCAGATAAATAACATGGTCACCAATTAATTTAAAATACACATGGTGATCTGCTTTGTTTCTGGTGAAGCCAAGTCCCCGTATAAATGTATTAAATTTCTGATACCACATCCTTGGTGACTGTTTTAACCCATATAGAGACTGCTTTAACTTGCATACAAGTTCTTTCTTACCCTTCATCGCAAAGCCTTTAGGTTGTTTCATGTAGATCTCCTCTTCCAGATCCCTAGTGAAGAAATGTTGTCTTCACATCCATCTGTTCTACCTCAAAATCAAAAGCAGCAGCAATAGATAAAAGTAATCTAATAGAAGTTACGTTGGCAACAGGAGAAAAAATATCACCAAAATCAATTCCCGGAACCTGGGAATAACCTTTTTCTACCAACCGAGCTTTGTATTTCTCCACTTTTCCTTCTGCATTTGTCTTCTTTTTGAACACCTGATGAGCCCCAAATTTTGGTAACATTTTGGGCTCATTTGGCCTGCTTACCTTGCTCAACCCTTCATTTTTTATCACTTATGCATCATTTCTTAGTATATTCATGTTATTTGTAGGAAGGAGGGCAGTCATTATGCCTATGTGGCTAATACATGTTTATTTCAGGTCTTTTTGACATTAAATGGAGCAAAACCACGCAGATGGAGGCAAGGAGACAACCAAGGTGGCATTGCGGGTTTGTAGGAAGGTTGTCCACAGCCTTGAATGACCTTCCTCGTGATCTCCACCCCAACTCCGAGCCCCAACAGCTATCACCACCGAGCTAGAAGGCAGCCAACGGATTCTACAGGAACAACAGTTTACTTTTAGTTGGACAGCCAAGCCCCACTAATTTAGGAGGCCAGCTTGGCCCTCATAATGTATAAATATTGAGGCTGTAGCCTTCGATGAAAGACTTTTTGAACCTTTGTTGCAAATTCTGAAGTACGAGCTACAGCTCTGTTTTGCTCTTTGTAAGCCATTTTTGGCATGTTGTTAGACTTTTGACTATGATCTTTTAATAAAAGGCAGGAAGATTTGAGTTCAATTCTGAGTTCTTAGAGGAGCTATAGCTCTCAGGTTTGGGCCCAACCTGAGAGCAATAGGCCTGCTTCCTTTGTACTGTTACTTGTCTTTCCTCTCAGCATTTCATTTCTTTTCCTTTACATGCACTAAGAAAACACAGTTTGCTGATTTGAATTTCTTGATGTGATTAAGTAGGTTAGTTTTATGGATAAAGTGATTTCAGTAGTTTAGATTAGAGTAGGAGGATTAGGATTCATCAGAGTTCCAAGAAAAGGTTGGTTGTACACTCACTTCCACCTCTGTTTAGAGATTGGGAGTGTAGACCGTGCCAACCACCAAAAACGCAGTTTTATATGTTCATGCAAGTTTTAACGTAATATTTCCATTGGTAGAAGTGTCCATGCATTTAGATCTTGAGCAATAACTCTTTGTTTCAGCACCATGCATGATTTCTCTCTAAAACTACGTTGTTGTTCTTTGGTTTTCAATAAAACAGTTAGAATAGGTTGATGAATTCTCGGTTTTGTGCAAGACAGAGGTGATTTGTTTCATTTACACTGCGCAGCACCACTCTATCATTTCCTTATCCTTCTCAGTCGTGCCTAAGCCGTCTCCTTACCTCCCAGCTAGATCATTTTCCCACCAACTCTTCTGTTATCCACGTTGTTTTATCTTTTCGGCCTTCCATTGCCTCTACCCTTCTATCGACCAGCCAGCTTTACACACCCCCTCTCCATCTCATCTCTCTGTCCATAAGCCATCACAAGCTCCCCTCTCATCCTACCTATCCACCCATACAGCTCATTCACTCCTCCATCACCCAAAACTCCGATTGCAGAACATCGTGTAGAAGTTAGCAGACTTCCTTGTAGAAATCCCGAGCTTCCTGTAGGATCCCCTGCAGACATCCTGTAGAAGCTTGCAAACACGGTTGCCAGGCATCTGAACGTTGTGAACTTCTGTGGAATGATGTTAGGGATCCCCTGGAACCTCTAAGAGTCCTCTTGACCTTTTCCAAGCCTTCCTCCCCTTGAACTACCCCTGCACAGTCAAAGACCCAGTAAGAAGCACAGTCATAATAACTCCAACCACTTGAGCAAAAATACAAAAACATGTTCTCTTCAGATGAAAGTAGTTTAGACTCATGCATCTCATCTCACTAGAAGTAATGGCATCATTTTTAGAAGTTGCATTCCCACCATTGCATCGTAAGGATTAAGCTGGTCAGATTAGGGTTTACTAGGGTTTCCATGTTTTGTTGGCTTTCAGTTCATTTTTGCAAAGTAGGTTAATTTCCTTTGAGATAGTTTTCGTTCATCACTTAAAAAGCTTCTTCTGAGAACCTATATAAGTTGGCTTGAGCCCTAGCGGACTTGTGCCAGCTGACCAAGTGACAGCTGCGACAAGAGCTAGTACTTGTGCATATAGCACCGTCGCTTCCAAGTTTGTTACGAACTACCGGGTTGATAAAATTAGAGAAGGAAGCTCCAGGAGTTGTAGCATTATTGCTACAATACTGGAGCCCACCATCTTTTTAGCGCCGTTGCCGGGGAAGCGTCAGAGTATTAGTAATTGTTGCTTTTCTTCTATTTTCCTACTTTCGCCTTCTGCCAAGTAGTTTATTTCATTTCCATTCTGCAAAAGTAGCATAGACATTTCCTGCTTTCATAGATTAACATTTCAATTCCGCAATTTCAATTTTGCAAGCATAGATTAGCATTTCAATTCTGCAAGCGTAGACTAGCATTTCCATTCCTGCAATTCCATTTGAGCAAAGTAGATTAGTTCTTTCCTGCTTTCATTTCAATTCTACATTTCAACAAGATAGTTAGTTGTAGATCAATCTGTTTCAGTTTTTGCAGGTATCAAAGAAAAAAAACAAAAGCAATCAAAAAAGTCTTTCCATTTCATGCCTCGTAGGAATCGAGATAAAACAGGCAAATTCTTACCCAACACCCCCACCACATCACTGAGTCACCGTTCTCTCTTCTTTGGTGACAGTGATCCAGAAGAACCTATAGGTGAACCTCCTGAGATATACGAAGATCCTATAGCAGAAGAAGAATTAGAGACCATCCCATCTGAAGCTATGGCTGACAATAGAGGAGAAGATGAGAGAATAGAAGGTGCCTTCCCCATCCGAGAAACCAATGGAGACATGAAAATGAAGAACATTAGCCCCTCCGCTTTACCTCACTTCCATGGACTGACTACTGAAGATCCTGATACCTTCCTGTTTGAGTTTGCTGTTCTTTGTCAAACCTATGACTATACTGAAGATGAGCAGAAGCTGAAATTCTTCCCTTCAACTCTTAAGGATGCAGCATTACGCTGGTTCATGGGCTTACCTGGGAATAGTATCACCACTTGGGCTCAGATGCAGCAAGCTTTCAATACCAAGTACCGGGACTACTGTAGGTCCAAGGAAACCAAGGGAGAAATCTTTTGGATGACCATGGGAAATGATGAGTCCTTAGAGGATTATGAGGAAAGGTTCCAACTTAGCTATAAACGGGCCAGGTGCACACTTGACCCTGAATCCCTCAAGTTGGTCCTGCTCCGAGGAGTCCCTGAAGACCTCTTAGATACCCTTCACATGTTAGCTGGAGGAGATATTTACCAACTGCCTTATGAGGACATCAAGACTGTGTTTAGGAACCACTCTAGGGCAGCCCGGAAACGAGGTAGAGGAAACCTCCTCTCAGCTGGTATTCCTTTCTCCAAACATGAGTTTGCAAATCAATTAGAGGATCTCAAAAGTGAGGTGAGACAGACCATTGCCATGCAACTTGATACATTCAGGATCCAGCAGAAGAAGGAAGAAGCTGAGAGGGCCTTGGCTATCTTCTGCCCTAGATGTACAAGGAGACACCCTAAGAACGAGTGCCCATTGCATTCGGTTGAAGTGTGTTTCATTTGTGAGGAGGACCACCCCACAAATCAATGTCCAACCTTACCTGGGCTTAAAGCCATGTACCAAGGGACAGAAGCCCCCACTGAACCTCTCTATTTCCTCAACCAAAGGAGGCCACAAGGACCTAGACCTTACCAGCAGGGGATGCAAGGGGCACCCCAAGCTTATTACAGCCCCAACCAATCTACTCCTATGCCTTCCTGGGGTCCCCCTGCTCATCCTTCCTGGTCTATGCCTCCTCCATGGTCTTATCCACCTCAGTACCCTACTTAGCCCACTACTCATTCATATCACTCACATGCCCAGCCACAGCCTTAGTGGAATGCACCTTAGTCGGGGTGGAGGCCCCAGTACAACACTCCTCCCGCCATTTTGCCTCCACCACCAGTTCAACCTCAACCATTACCTCCTGCTCCTCCAAGGCAACCTCAAATGCCTGCTCAACCGAACCCGAACCCCAACAATAGATAGGCCCAGCAGGTATACACTGGGGAAACATCATGCCCTACCTATGCTGTGGAGATCCAGGAGATCAATCTTTGATTTGGAAAGACTCTTCCGGATCGCCAACCTCCTCCCCCAGAGGACGAGGAAGACAAACAGGAAAGTGAACCAAAAGCTATTCCACCCTTTCCTGAGAGACTAACAGCCACCACACAACCCAACCCAAAGGAGGATGAGCTTCTGGGAGAGCTCAAGTAGTTGTGTGTGAAAATACCACTTCTCCAAGCCATCAAGGATGTGCCAATATACAACAAACTGGTTAAGGAAAAGTGTTTCAAACACCCAGGCAGGTGAAAGAGAGATGCTTCAACCATCAATGTCTTAGGACAACTGTCTGATCTTATGTTAGGACAAGTCATCTGCCCAAAGTATCTAGATCCTGGGAGTCCTGTAGTAGATGTCCACATCAATGGCACTATCATACCTCACACCTTGATTGATCTGGGGGCTGCCATTAATGTGATGACTAGGGATACCATGCTTAAACTCAATCTTCAGGGTTCCTTGAGGAAGACCTCGACAGTCCTGCAACTAGCAGATCACTCCACCGTGACTCCCGAAGGGGTTGTGGAGGATGTCTTGGTCTCTGTAGACTCTTGGGAATACCCTGCAGATTTCTTGGTTCTGCAACCAAAGGCAAAGCTTACTGGATATCCTCTTATTTTGGGAAGGCCTTGGTTAGCCACTGCAGATGCTTACATAAGTTACCGTGCAGGAAACATGACCATCAAAAATGGTCCTATGTCCAAGCAGCTAGTCCTATACCCTCCTGCCCAACCCTCCTTAGAGCATGACTTACCACTTTGGTTGGAGGAAGGAGAAGAGGATGAGGTGTACTCGACACCTTTGTGCACCCTAGATACCACTAGAAGAGACCCCCCAACCGAGGATGACTTGATTGAGACCTTGATCCAGAATCCACCTCCCAGTGCACTATCCTTAGAGAAATTGGTGGAGGATGCCCAAGCCAGCACCTTAGTGGACCTTTGTGCAACTAACCCTGTCACTCCCAAAGTCAAGAATGTGGAGTTCGGTCCTGAGAGAACATTAAAGATCAACTCCTTCCTATCTCCTTCCCAGGAAAAGGAGCTGTGTAGCCTGTTGGCCAGTCATCTAGATGCTTTTGCTTGGAGCTATAAGGAGATGAAAGGAGTCCATCCTTCGGTCTGTACCCATCACATATACATCAAAGAGGATTGTAAACCGGTTAGGCAACCCCAGAGGAGAATGAATCCAGCCCTTAAAGACATTGTCAAGGAAGAATTGCAAAAACTGTTGGATGCCGGATTCATTTACCCCATCTCAGATAGTGAATGGGTGTCCCCTCTGGTGTTGGTTCCCAAGAAAAATGGGAAGTGGAGAATCTGTGTGGACTATCGAGAACTGAACAAAGCTACCAAGAAGGACCATTTCCCTCTACCTTTCATAGATCAAGTGTTGGATGGACTGGCAGGAAAGAAGTTCTTCTCTTTCCTAGATGGGTTTAGCGGGTACAACCAAATCCAAATCAGCCTGGAAGACCAAGATAAGACCACCTTCACTTGTCCTTGGGGTACCTTTGCCTACCGAGTTCTTCCCTTTGGGCTATGCAATGCTCCTGCTACCTTCCAGAGAGCTGTCTTGAGCATCTTCTCGGAGCTGGTCCATGATGCAGTGGAAATCTATATGGATGACTTCACTCCTTATGGGTCCAACTTCCAGGAAGCATTGTCCAATCTGGGAAAAGTCCTAACCAAATGCATTGAGATGAACCTGTCCCTTAGTCCTGAAAAATGTGAATTCTTGATGACTGAAGGGACCGTGCTAGGCCATACCATTTCTTGCCAAGGGTTACAGGTGGATCCTAACAAAATTGCTCTCATCAAGAAGGTTCCACCTCCCCAAAAGGTAAGGGATGTTCGGAGTTTCTTAGGATTAGCAGGGTATTACAGGAGATTCATTAAAGACTTCAGCAAGCTAGCCTCACCATTGTTTGGCCTGTTGGCAAAAGATGTGGAGTTTAAATGGACTGACGATTGTCAGAGGGCTTTGAATGAATTAAAGGACAAGTTGGTGTCGGCCCCAATCTTGAGAGGTCCAAACTGGGCCCTACCTTTCCACATCCACACTGATGCCTCGAACAAAGCCATAGGGGCAGCTTTGGGACAAGTTGAACAAAAACTTCCATATGCCATTTACTTTGTTAGCAAAAACTTATCCAAAGCTGAACTGAATTACACTGTAACCGAGAAAGAATTCTTGGCTGTGGTCCATGCACTGAACAAGTTCCAACATTATATCACTGGCTATCAAACCTTTGTACATACAGATCATGCTGCAATTAGATATTTAATGAATAAACCAGATGTGAATGCTCGTATTATTAGATGGTTACTTTTGTTGCAGCAGTTTGATTTGACCATTGTTGACAAACCAGGTAAAGAAAATGTTGTTGTTGACTTTTTATCTAGATTGGATTTTTCTGCAGATGAGGATGGAACAGTGGATGACCAGATGCTCGATGAACATCTGTTTGCTATCTCAGTACTCTCTCCATGGTTTGCTGATATAGAAAACTACCTTGTTTCAGCACAGTTCCCTCCGCACCTATCTTCAAGAGAGAAGAGCAGAATCATCAGAAAAAGTGCCTCATTTACTTGGATCGGGGGCAACCTGTTCAAGCTTGGCCCTGATCAAGTCTTAAGGCATTGTGTAAGGGAGGAGGAAGTCTTTGATATCCTCCTCACCTGTCATGATGGCCTTGTGGAGGACATTTTGCAGCAAAGAGGACTGCCTTCAAAATCCTGCAGGCAAGCTACTATTGGCCCACACTTCATCAAGATGTCAGAAGGTATATCAGCCAATGTGACCGATGCCAAAGAATGGGGAAACCGACTCAAAGGGATGAGATGCCTCTCCAACCTCAAGTGACTCTTGAGCCATTTGAGAAGTGGGGTATGGACTTTGTGGGTCCAATCAACCCTCCTTCGAGGCAAAGGTCTTACATCATTGTGTGCACCGACTACCTGACAAAGTGGGCAGAGACTAAAGCAATCAAAGCAGCAACAGAAGAAAAGGTGGCTGAGTTCTTAAGAGAGAACATCTTCTACAAATTTGGCCACCCAAGAGAGCTGGTCACCGATCAAGGAAGCCAGTTCACATCCAACTTAATTGAAGACCTACTAGCTCATCACAAAATCAAGCATAGGACTTCCACCCCCTATCATCCTCAGGCAAATGGGCAAGTGGAAGTCACCAACAGAGCATTGGAAGGGATTTTGACTAAGGTGGTGAGCAGCAGTAGGAAAGATTGGGCAGATCGCCTGGTTGAGGCCACATGGGCTTACAACACCACTTGGAAGACCACCACCGGCTTCACACCTTATGAGCTGGTCTATGGGAAGAAAGCTTTGCTGTCCATTGAATTTGAATACAACACTCTGAGGATGGCAGCTCAGCTGGACCTAGATCTCAGCCATGCACAACAAGAAAGGTTATTGCAGCTGAATGGACTGGACGAGCACCGGATGCAGGCCCTCCTTCACTCAGAAGTGGTTCAACTTCAGAGAAAGGTGTGGCATGACCAACACCTCAATGACAAGCAATTCCAGCCAGGAGATTGGGCACTGTTGTATGACTCCAGGCACAAATATTTCAAGGGGAAGTTGAGAGCCAGATGGATGGGACCATATGCAGTGGAAAAATGTCATGACAATGGATCTGTTCTTATTCGGATCATTGCTGAGGAGTCCATCCCCATGCTTGTCAATGGGCATCGACTGAAGATCTACAGGAAACCTCTCTCAAGACAAGAGTTCATCAAAACTATGGAGAAATCAGTGTTGGTCATAGAGAAGGGTTCCGCCTCTGCTTTGGGCATACCCTGAAAGATCTAAAAAAAAAATAAAAATAAAAATAAAAATAAAAAAAAAATAAAGATCCTTGGGGGAAAACCTTTCTGAGGCTCCCAAGGCAGGTGGTAGGGGTGAAAACCTCATTGAGGCGCCCCTATTGTCTTTCAAAAAAAAAAAAAGAGATTTGAAAAAAGATCCTTGAGTGAAAACCTCTCTGAGGCGCTTAAGGCAGATGGCAAGAGTGAAAACCTCATTGAGGCACCCCTGCTATCTTTAAAAAAAAAAAAAAAAAAAACAATAAGCAAAAGAAGACAGGGACAGCAAGTTTATAATGTGGAAGTGCATGCAGGTTGCAGGTGTTCTATGAAGGAGAGGAGGTCTCTCAACTCAAAGTCAAGGATCCTTATCATGCTGCCAGGGGACCTCACCAGCACCTCCTCCAAGAATACTCATCTTCTCCAAGGTATGGGCACGATTTCATCACAGCTTAAGTCTTCTACAGGAAGGTGCAAACTTTCTACAGGAAGTTCTGTATTTCTATAGGAAACTTCCTGTAGAAGTTTGGGACGGCCCAGAATTCATTGTATGAGGAGATCTAACGACCAAGAATCGGTTTGGACGCATGCAAGCTACTATTTTCACCCTTACACACTGCTGTCACCTCTTTCTACTACCCCTGTCGACATGCAATGAAGATACCTACACCATCAAAGCAGACCATTGAGTATCAAGAGAAAGCAATTTTTGAAAATGAAAAAAAACGCTGAGATGTCATACCATATCCATCCCAGCCATCCATGAGCTCTGTGAGCGTGATCGTGAGGCCACTGCCTTCGTCGTGCAGCATGCACCTGAGGAGGAAAAACTGCTACAGGACATCCTGCAGGAGTCCCGTAACAGTTAAGCCCGCTAGAGTGTACACCATTCAAAGCGCTTGCCACATGCAATGAAAACGCAGGCACATGCAGCCGCATCATAAGATTCATCGTCGACGGCCTGTGAATATGAACCTCCGAACCTGTGCAATCAAGCAGCAGCAAACAAATCGAGCCATCGTCGTCCAAGAGCCTGAGAAATCGTGTCGCGGCCGCATAGGTAAGTGCCTCGACCATTACTTCCGTCGAATTGCATGAATTTTACTTTGAAAATGTTTGCGAAGTGTAAAGTGAATGGGTTGAGCGGTCGTATGGCCATTCGACTAGCCACGTCGACCAGTCAGTGGTCTAGTCGGATGTTTGAGCAGTGGTCGTGGCAAAAAGGAACGGGCAGTGCACACGTGAGAGCCATCCAGTCGGGAAAAACGAATTTTAACAGAAGTGACGGCGGCGGATCTACGGGGAATGATGTGGCAGTGAGGGAACTCGCAGACGAATGATGGAGTGACGTCGTCCAACGGTCCAGCAGGGACAACTCACCCCCGCACCACGGATTCCGCCGAATTCAAATCTAATCGGCTAGATTGCCACCCCACACATTTATCATTCACCGTTTGAAACTCGAGTGATCATCCGGATCCCTCTGCAGCTCGACACTCCAAGTCTTTGGCCGTTCGAATGCCTGTTAAGCAGCACAGAGAGCGCAGACCCACTGCAGTATCCTCCAGAATTCGCGCACTGCTTCTACAGGAAAGCTGTTTCTACAGGAAATTGGGTCCTCACGTCAAAAGGTGGCGGATTCAAAAGGTAAGCCTGAACTCTCCATGCAATTGGTTTTGAGGGTGGCAGAATCGACGTCTACAGCCTGGTCGTAGAAAAATTTTGCAAATATTGTCTGCCGTTGCATGAATTGTCGTCCTACAGGATGTCAGTATATTTAAGCTGTGTTAAGGTCCTCGGGGGATAAGCTTCGTGAGTTGTATGCATGACAAAGGCGTAATTCTACGCTCTGTCCCAGTAGGCCAATTTTCTTCCGCATTCGCCACCTCCAGCTAACGCAGCAGTTTTTCACCATGCCGGGTGGGTTCATCAGAAGGGAACCAACCGACTCCACAAAGCTAAGAGAAAATCCTGAGGTGGTGGAGCTCTTCACACGAGCGCAATGGATATCATTCTGTGACAAATTGCAGGGCTATGACGACGAGGTGGCAGAGGAGTTTTTGCAAGCTCTGAGGCCGAAATCCAAAACATTGGCCACCGTTAACTTCAGGGGTTTGAGTCTCAGACTCACCCCACAATTCATTAGCCGAGTTACTGAGCTCCCAATGGGATTACCATGGGATAAAGAAGAAAGGAAGTTAGGCCAATAGGCTAAGAAAGAATTCTTTCCACCAGAGGAGGAATTCTCAGAAGATAAAAATGGGGTTCGTAGAACCAGTTTACTGCCACTGTGGAGTGAAGTTAGCCTTCAGATTATGAAGTACATCACCTGCGAAGGCCGTTTTAGCATTGTATATGGGTACCATTTTCAGTTACTCATGGAATTAAGGCACCAGATGGACCTACCTGTAGAAAACAAACTCAGTGTCCCCTACTTTCTACTACAGTCTCTGATTGAGTGTGCCACCAAGTTGAAAGAAGGCACACCAGACCAGGTAGCCCACCATGGACTCATCAAACTCCTCATGGAGGATGCGCTCCACACATACAAGGTTCCTCTCTCATGGGAAGCCTTCAGAAATTTGACCAAGGATGGTGATATAAAGATGCTGACCGAAGAGCTCGGTTCATCTAGCAGTGAGGAGAAGGAGTCCGTGCCTGCAGGGAAGAAAGACAAAGGCCAGAAGACCACGACCACGGAGCAGAAGAAAAAGCAAGAGAAGAAACAAGAAAAAGAGGGTGCCACACCCATGTTGACAGCTAGGGAGAAAAGATTGCAAAGCAGAGTGGACAAGGCTGAGAAGGTCCACATCAGCAAAAGTGCCTCGACAGCAACCGCAACCAAGTCAAAAAGTAAAACTCATGCAGCAAAACAAACCAAAGTGGTGACACCTGTTTCTACAGGAAAACCGAAACCAGCTTCTACAGGAAGCCCGAAATCAGCTGAAAAAGGGCCTTCTACAGGAAGCCCGAAATTAACTAAAACAGGGTCTCTACAGGAAGCCCTGAAAAAGCGAAACCCAAGGAGAAGAAAGCTGACATTCTTGCAAGGGAGGCAGCAACTGTGCTAGCCGCCCTCAGCACACCTCCTAAGCCCAAGGAGAAGAGAAAGAGGGAGACCCCTCTATATTTTAAAGCTAGAAGAAGTGTGAGAATTAAGACGGGTAAGCCACAGCCTCCGTCCAGCAGCCCAATCATTATCGAATATGCCCCTACTTCGCCGAAGGAGAGGTCCCCCTCTAGGATATCAGTCACCTATGAGAGGGGGAGCCCGAAGAAAACTACTTGGAAAGAAAGGTTAGACCAATTGACTACAAAAGCTCGGCTACAGGATGCTGAGGATGCTCTACAGGAAACCTTAGCCAGGCTTAAAGAAACTGAGAGAATGGAAGGAGAAGCACCCTCATCACCATCGAGGGAGGGCGAAGAAGAGCCACCAAAAGAAGTGGGGAAAGAGCAGATACCAGAGCCCAGCCCTCAGCCAAGTCTGAGTTCATATTACAACTTTTTAGAGGCTGGCAAAATTATACCTCAGAAATTTACTGTGCCACTGTTTTTTGCATTGGAGGAAGAAAGAGTCCGTACACACACGTGGATGAAAATAGCCAAGTCAAAGGGTGTGGCGGACATAGGTCCCTTGCAGGAGCAGCTCAAGGAGGCCAGAAGTGAATTGGACATGGCTAAACACGTGGCAAATTGCCAACAAGTGTTCCTACAGGAAGAAAACGAAAAGCTTAGATTGCAACTACAGGAGCTGAGGACAGGAACAGGTACACCCTCCAATGACACCATAGCAGAACAACAAGGCAAAAAGGAACTGCACACCGGTCTTGGGGAGCCAACCACACATCTACAAGAAGCAGAACAACAAGCAAAAATTGAGGTGCAAGCTCTCAGACAACAGCTGCAGCAGAAAGAGGCACAATTGGCCTGCATGGCCAGTTGGGCCATGGATGCTATACAATGCAGGCAGCCGGCCAAATCCTATGGCCTGTACTTGAAAGACCAATGGCTGCAATTTCAAATCAATACCTTGGCAAAAAGAGGTATCTCTCAGCTCCAAGACCCGCAGCAATTCACTGAAGTATGCAGCACCAGCTCATCAGAGGATAAGGCCAAATTAGCGGAGTTCTACCTCCATAATTTGGCCCCGCCTAATGTAGTTTCATGGGATCCCAATACGGCCTTGGGAGATATGCAATTAATGGCATTTGCCTCATGGCTGAACCATGAGGACAAAAGAGCAGCAGAAGCCAAAGCAGTCATGAACCGGGAGCTGAATGAGCCATTGCTCATTAGACCAGAACCAGGGGATCCAGTTGCACTAATCTCCGCACACCAACATTTGTCCACCGACCCTCAAGCTTCATTGAGATATATGGATCAACAAGCCCAAGCCATAGCTCATTTTGAGGACATGGAGAGACTGTTAGGAGACAACTCTGTCCAAGCATGCACCCGCAGATGGAATACATTGGCCCACAGTCTGAAAATCCGAGAGTACCATACCCCAACTCGGATGAGGGAAGCTCTGGTACGGGTGTCCCTCTATAAGAAATCCATGCAAAACCTCCAGGCCAGCTGGATTGGCCTTAAGCTAAGCCCACCACTGCTGCTAGGATTGATGGAAGGCAGCACAGAGAAAGATGATAATGAACAGTGGGAAGAGGTGAACAGAAGGGCTGGGTTTCATATCAGCAAGGAGGACACTACTACAGAGGCTTGGGATGTAAGGGTGGCAATAAAGGCAATGAAGGATGAAGAGTTGGACTAGTTGCTCAAGGATGAGCAAATATTTTAGCTGGGGGGTGATGATGAGCCCCAAATTTTGGTAACATTTTGGGCTCATTTGGCCTACTTACCTTGCTCAACCCTTCATTTTTTATCACTTATGCATCATTTCTTAGTATATTCATGTTATTTGTAGGAAGGAGGGCAGTCATTATGCCTATGTGGCTAATACATGTTTATTTCAGGACTTTTTGGCATTAAATGGAGCAAAACCACGTAGATGGAGGCAAGGAGACAGCCAAGGTGGCATTGCAGGTTTATAGGAAGGTTGTCCACAGCCTTGAATGACCTTCCTCGTGATCTCCACCCCAACTCCGAGCCCCCAACAGCTATCACCACCGAGCTAGAAGGCAGCCAACGGATTCTATAGGAACAACAGTTTATGTTTAGTTGGACAGCCAAGCCCCACTAATTTAGGAGGCCAGCTTGGCCCTCATAATGTATAAATATTGAGGTTGTAGCCTTCGATGAAAGACTTTTTGAACCTTTGTTGCAAATTCTGAAGTACGAGCTACAGCTCTGTTTTGCTCTTTGTAAGCCATTTTTGGCATGTTGTTAGACTTTTGACTATGATCTTTTAATAAAAGGCAGGTAGATTTGAGTTCAATTCTGAGTTCTTAGAGGAGCTATAGCTCTCAGGTTTGGGCCCAACCTGAGAGCAATAGGCCTCCTTCCTTTGTACTGTTACTTGTCTTTCCTCTCAGCATTTCATTTCTTTTCCTTTACATGCACTGAGAAAACACAGTTTGCTGATTCGAATTTCTTGATGTGATTAAGTAGGTTAGTTTTATGGATAAAGTGATTTCAGTAGTTTAGATTAGAGTAGGAGGATTAGGATTCATCAGAGTTCCAAGAAAAGGTTGATTGTACACTCACTTCCACCTCTGTTTAGAGATTGGGAGTGTAGACCATGCCAAACACCAAAAACGCAGTTTTATATGTTCATGCAAGTTTTAACGTAATATTTCCATTGGTAGAAGTGTCCATGCATTTAGATCTTGAGCAGTAACTCTTTGTTTCAACACCATGCATGATTTCTCTCTAAAACTACGTTGCTGTTCTTTGGTTTTCAATAAAACAGTTAGAATAGGTTGATGAATTCTCAGTTTTGTGCAAGACAGAGGTGATTTGTTTCATTTACACTGCGCAGCACCACTCTATCATTTCCTTATCCTTCTCAGCCGTGCCTAAGCCATCTCCTTACCTCCCAGCTAGATCATTTTCCCACCAACTCTTCTGTTATCCACGTTGTTTTATCTTTTCGGCCTTCCATTGCCTCTACCCTTCTATTGACCAACCAGCTTTACACACCCCCTCTCCATCTCATCTCTCTGTCCATAAGCCATCACAAGCTCCCCTCTCATCCTACCTATCCACCCATACAGCTCATTCACTCCTCCATCACCAAAAACTCTGATTGCAGAACATCCTGTAGAAGTTAGCAGACTTCCTGTAGAAATCCCGAGCTTCCTGTAGGATCCCCTGCAGACATCCTGTAGAAGCTTGCAAACACGGTTGCCAGGCATCTGAACGTTGTGAACTTCTGTGGAATGATGTTAGGGATCCCCTGGAACCTCTCAGAGTCCTCCTGACCTTTTCCAAGCCTTCCTCCCCTTGAACTACCCCTGCACAGTCAAAGACCCAGTAAGAAGCACAGTCATAATAACTCCAACCACTTGAGCAAAAATACAAAAACATGTTCTCTTCAGATGAAAGTAGTTTAGACTCATGCATCTCATCTCACTAGAAGTAATGGCATCATTTTTAGAAGTTGCATTCCCACCATTGCATCGTAAGGATTAAGCTGGTCAGATTAGGGTTTACTAGGGTTTCCATGTTTTGTTGGCTTTCAGTTCATTTTTGCAAAGTAGGTTAATTTCCTTTGAGATAGCTTTCGTTCATCACTTAAAAAGCTTCTTCTGAGAACCTATAGAAGTTGGCTTGAGCCCTAGTGGACTTGTGCCAGCTGACCAAGTGACAGCTGCGACAAGAGCTAGTACTTGCGCATACAGCACCGTCGCTTCCAAGTTTGTTACGAACTACCGGGTTGATAAAATTAGAGAAGGAAGCTCCAGGAGTTGTAGCATTATTGCTACAATACTGGAGCCCACCAACACCCATTTGCTGCCAATGGGTTTCCTTCCAGCCGACAACTCCACCAGATCCCAAGCCGCATTTTTGTGCAAAGATGCCATTTCATCAACCATGGCCTCTTTCCAGAGTTTTCCATCCTCTGAATCCACTACTTCCTTCACAGTTCTGGGATCATCATCAGTAACAGAAAAAGAAAAATTTGAACAGAAAGCAGATGGACTATACCTTTCTGGTTGCCTTCTTTCTTGAACTGATCTTCTCATAGCCGAATTTTGTGGCTTTTTATCTTTTGATTCCTCCTCTATTGTAGAGTCTGATTCTTCCTCCTTTAGCTCAAACTCCATCTTCTCAAGTTCCTTTGGTTGGACTTCATGTTTAATAACATCTTTTACCTCTCTGAACACCACATCTCGGCTGTACACAACCTTCTGTGTGACTGGGTTCCAAAACTTATAACCCTTTAAACCATCCTTATACCTAATAAAGATGCACTTTTTAGATTTACTATCCAACTTGGTTCGTTTCTCCTTTGGAACATTTACATATGCATCACATCCAAATACTCTCAGATGTGAAAGAGAGGGTTTCTTACCAGTCCATACCTCTTGTGGAGTCTTATCCTCCAACACTGATGAAGGTGACTTGTTGACCAGGTAACATGCAGTATCCACTGCCTCTGCATAGAATTCCTGTCCTAACCTGGCACCACTGAGCATGCTTCTTGACCTTTCCATCAATGTCTTGTTCATTCTTTCTACAACTCCATTTTGCTGAGGTGTATATGGAGTAGTTTTCTGCCGTGATATACCACACTTCTTATAGAATTCTTCGAATTCCTTGCTGCAAAACTCTCCACCATTATCTGTCCTCAGCACCTTTATCTTCTTCTCTGTCTGATTTTCCACAAGAGCCTTAAATTCTTTAAACCTGTCAAAGACTTTAGATTTCTTCTTAAGGAAATATATCCATGTATTCCTTGAGAAGTCATCTATAAATGATACAAAGTACACAGACTTACCCAGTGATGGAACCTTCACAGGTCTAAACACATCATTGTGCACAAGCTCTAATATCTGTTTCACCCTCTTAGTACCAGAGGGGAAATTCACCCGATTCTGCTTCCCATATACACAATTTTCACAAAAATCAAAATCCAGAGAGCTATTACTCATACCTTCTACCATACCTTTACCATGAAGTATTCGAAGGCCCTTCTCTCCAATATGTCCAAGCCTTTGATGCCACAGCATGGTCTTCTCTCTAGAGACCACTAGATTTTCTACTCCACTTTCAAGAACCAGAGAACTATTGCACCCATCAATAACAGTGCTACCTTGCAGCTTGTACATAGTTCCAATCCGAACTCCCCGCATCAATACCAGTGCTCCCCGAACCATCTTGCAGGTATCCTTATCGAGCAATGTTTTTACACCTGCATCATCCAGCTTGCTAACAGAAATCAGATTTCTGGCTAATGCAGGAATATGTAGAACACCTGGAAGCGTTCTAACCCTTCCACCTTGCAATTTCAACTTTACTTTTTGGCGACCAACAATTCTAGCCTTCCTGTCATTCCCCAAGAAGACATCACCACCATCATATTTCTCATACTCGCAGAACCACTCTCTAGGGGGAGCGAAGTGAAAGGATGCACCTGAGTCAATCAACCATGCCTCATGATCTACATGTGTACTTGAAGAAGCCAAGTACACATCCCCACCTTCATCTGAGGTGGTTTTTGCCTCTGCAGAAGGAGCCTCATCAGATCCCTTTCCTTTGTCAGGAGCTTTAGATTTATAGTCCCTTTTGTAGTGCCCTTCCTTTCCACATTTCCAGCACACCACCTTTACAGGTTTTCCTAGAGATTTAGATCTCCTGCTTGATGACTTATTTTTGTTTCTGTTCTGGGTCCGCCCTCATACAGACAAGGCATCACCATTTTGGCTCTCCATATTTTTCCATCTCATCTCCTCCATCAGTAAGGATGAGACTATTTCATCAAAATGCAAGGCAGTTGCATTGCTACCTATTGCAATAACTAGACTATCCCATGAATCTGGTAGAGAACACAACAAACTGATGCACTTATCTTCATCTAAAATTTTAATATCAACAGATGCTAACTAACTTACCACAGTATTAAATGCATTCAGATGCTCTGTCACCGAGTCTCCATCTTTCATCGTCAGGTTATACAACTTTTTCGCAGGAACAATTTATTCACCAGAGACTTAGATAGGTATAAAATCCCTAACTTGTCCCACAAAGCCTTCAGCGTAACTTCCCATGATACATTCAACAATACTGAATCTGAGACACACAATCATATTGTGCTCTTTGCCTTCCAATCCAACTTCTTCCATTCTTCATCGGACACTCCCATTGGTTTAGTACCTGGATCTACCACGATCCATTGATCTTTATCCACCAACAGATCCTCCATCTTGAGTTTCCACAACTCAAAACTCTGACCATTAAATTTCTCGATCTCTATCTTTCCACTGCTCGCCATCTTCTTTCACCACTAGAATCGATCTCACAGATCTCCCACTGAACAGGGTCTACCATAGGCTTGAGTGAAACCCCTCGGCGACAAAGGCATCCCCTTGAAGCCAAAACAGCTCTGATCCCAAATGTAGGTTTTAACCCCGTACAGAAATTACCTGCATATGAATTATAAAACACAGAAAAATAAACAATGCAAGAGCATAACACATAAAACACATATACACAGAGATTTTCCCACTAGATCCCAAAACCGAGACTACCAGCTTGATTTTTCATTATGTTCCTTTCAATGTTACAATACATATTTATACATGCCAAGGCATCCAATACCATGGACTGAAAACCATCGCGTCCAAAAACATGTGCGAAAATCATGCACAAAACCGTAGGTGGGTCCACCCAACCTAACATAGGGTCCAAAACCAAAATTTTCCAAGGCGTTGCCCCGGACCCCATAAAGTGGGGTTACGGGTGCCCTTCAAAACCCCTGTTAACTACATGGAAAGAATATAACACAACCCAATAGGCGGGACCCGCACTCTAGAAACTAGCGGTTTTGATCGGGGCGCCCTTAAACGGTAAGAGGTTCTAGATGAGAGAGGAGCAATTCCATACATCGATTGACGCATGGCAGGCAGAGGTGAGAGAAAACCGCTATTGATCACGTGCTATCAGTCGAGCAAGTCAACCGCGCGAAACGTACGTATGGCATTGGATCTGGAGGTCCCAGATCGAACGACTGAGATCCCGCCCTATGGAGGAAGCAGAACTGACAGGGAATTACGCTGCATTTTAAAGGGATTTGGAATCCGTTTGACTACCACGGTGGAGGAAGAACACATCCACAACGTAACTGAAGAAAAGAACCAACGAAGCATGCTAGCGCAGTTTAGAGGAGGACAAGTGGCCACTCCCTGAGCATTCATGATGACATCGAACAGGGAACTCTGAGCGCAACTGCAGAAGGTGAATCGACAGAGGTGGAAGAGGAATTGAACAGTCTTGGAAAAGAATGGCTAAAGGCCATGAACAGAGATAGGATACACGGCGAGGTTAGTCGAAGTCCAAGAGATGAAGAGAGACCGAGAAAGGAACCAGAATCCCGAGAGGAGGACAGAACACAGAGAGTAGTAAAGCAAAGCAAAAGAGACAGAGGGCCGAGCTGACCAAGCAGCAGCATCGAGCACTAGAGAGCTTGAAGATTCAAGCCATCCCATAGAGGAATTTGTCTAGACTGAGCATCACATTTGGCTCTTTCCATTGTAGACCAGAGGGTCATAGAGCTGGTTGGAAGAAGAAGTCTGTGTACTCAAGTGGCTTGGGGAATCCAAGAACCACCCTGCCAAGTAAACCTGCTTTAGGAGAACTCACATTAAGTCCCGGTATTATAATTCTCTGCTTAAAGGCATAATAAAACAAGGCCACCACTGAAAGCTGGACCGGAGATGTAGCCCTGGAGAATAGGGTGAACTCCTTATTAAAATCTCTTGTGTCTTTGTGTTGCTTATTGTATTTCTCTACTGTCTTTCCATTTTATTATCTGTGTATTGGCAATCTGATCGATCCGTTGCTTCAATAACACAGAAGACACACCAGCACATGAGTCTGTAATACCTTAGTTTAATAAATCTTTAACTGATGTCACTCACAGGGTGAATATCAGATCAAGTGGTATCAGAGCTCTAGGCTGTAAGGTTAGACAAGCTTGTGTTGGTTTAGCTGTGAATGCTCACAAGATCAAAGCTCAAATTAGAAGAAGGAGAGTTGGTGGTGTTATCACTCAGGTTGTCCCTAAAGCTCCTTAAAGGGATACGGCTGAGGTAACCACAAACCAATCTTTGGACAGCAGGTGCTAGCCCACCTGCAATCAGAGAGGGCTCTCTCTTTAGGATTTAGCTTTGTTGATGATGATTTTAGGCTAGTTGTTGAGTTCAAGGGGTTTTGTTTTGATTTTGGTGGGAAGGATGATTCCTTCAAGTAGAGAGGCAGGGATAGCATGAAAGTTTCAGAACCATTGGGCGTGGAGTCAAGGAGTAGGACTGCTGGTGCGTTTTCTTGGTCACAAGAGGGAATATGGAGCAAGCTAGCTGCACATGAAACAATGATTCAAGGTTAAAAGGATGGAATGAGGGCTGAGGACTGAGAGGAAATTAAGAATCTCTCATTCAGCTTAGCAGAGGGAAGGTGAATGAGCTCTCTCTAGGAGCAGCGAAGAATCCCTAGATAACTGTCAAACATGAGTGAATTTAGGGAAATATGAGCCACAGGGAATTCATATTTATTACTAACTCAAATGAAAACATAAAGAAACAGCAGAAATTGAGCATAGAGGGCAATTAAACCAATTCTAAGCTAATATTTCTTTCTGCTATTTAGATGGTATATCAATGGAAAACAAAGGTAAGAAACACTTATTGAGTCATGTTGCAGCACAAGAATTCCACATTCAATTCTTCAAACCATTAAACACAGAGCAGACAGTCATTCCTCCAAGCTTTTCAGCAGTCTTTGATTAAGTAAAACATCATGTACACAGAGCGAGTCTCTCTTGGAGCTATACAATCAACCAACCAACCCCTTAAACAATGAATTAGGGTTGTTTATATAAGCAAAATATCTACAAAAATAAGATCTTAGACAGATCTGTTGTAATAACTGTCTTTAACCTAACACATGTCTGAAATAAATGTGGGAAAATATCTTCGGGCTGCGCTGGGTGCAGCTGTACCAAAAAGGAGTTTAATGTGTTGTCTTTATGGCTCTGTGCTGATCACTTAGCCATAACTGTGCTTTGGGTTTTGATCCATTGTTGTTCGGTGGCTTTAAATGCTTTTAACTGTGATGGGAGAGCTTTGATGGGCTTTCACCGTTTTCTTTGACTTTGTTGGAGGTCATTCAATGTTCACCTGCATTTGGAATAAAGGTTTTCATTTAAAACTTTTGACTGATACTCTTTGCCGCTTCCTAGATATGCTTTGGCACTGAATGTGCACCTTTCTTACTTCTGATACTCTTTAAACTGTCGCATCGACCTTTCATGGCTGCTGTTCGGCCCTCTGTTTGCTTTTAAGACTGTGTTTGCCCCTTTCTGAATGTTGCGCGAAGAAATTTATGTCATTCTGCGCCTTTCGGGCCTGCTGGAGGTCGAGCCACGAAGGGGATTTCCATTTTGGCCTATTTCCCATAGCCATGCGCGACTAGCGCTAAGCGCTAATCGCGCATGAAAAACAATCTCAGATTTTGATTCCGGGCTTCCTAGGCTGCGATTTGTGCCTTTCACGCTTTTTGATGGTGACGTCAGCATGATGTCAGTGGCAGGTCCCAGTACGGCGGTGACGTGGCAGGGTGACGTCGGCAGTACGGCCGAGTGACATGGCGGTACAGTGGAGGAGGTGACGTGACAGTGATATGGTAGGGACGGCGACAGGAGGCCGACGTGGGATGGTGACGTCAGCATGACGTGGCGCTGATGCAGGAGGGAGGCGGTACCCAGTTTCGGGCGCACCGCTTTTGTGCACAGGTGGTTTCGGAGGAAGGGGCTCCGCCACAGCCGAGAGGGTGATGCGTGGCGGGAGTACGACGGGAAAACCGCCCATCTCCCGGGTGCTAACCCTCGGCATGTCGGGGTATGGAAAGACCCGCCCACCGTTGATCTGTGGCATGCCAAATCTGACGGCCGGCGGCGCGATCAAAGCGGCGGGGGATTAAAAACAGGGCCCGCGAATATTTAATTATATGTATTATTCATACGGCAGGGGGGGGAACCTTAGGAAAGTGGGTTTTTGGGTTATTTACCAGCAGGGAAAATATATTTACAAGTATGACTTTAGGATAAGGGCAGGAAATGAGTGTTGTAGGGTTAGCACTTAGGGGAAATGGTTGGTAGGGTGACCAGATGTCAGACTAACTCCTGTTTAGGACATGGAAGGGTTAGTAGTAGCCCCAGGTGGACTACTATTTCCCGGACTTGATAGATATGGCTATAATGCCAAGGGATGGGGATATGTACATAGGGGAGTTTATTAACATAGTTTTAGTAGGGGAAGGGGAGATAGATAGGGAGCTACATAGTAAAATTAGTAGTTAATATGGCAAGTGATAAGAAAGCGCTAAGTATGTGAATCTTAGGCTAATAGGGGGGAAAATGATTCATAGAGGAAGTATTAACACTCCTTGAGTAAAGCAGATCTTTACCAAGGCAAATGATATGGAAGATGATGAAACTAGGAGGTATCAAGCAGATCTTGACCTCTTCAGGGAAGTTAGTGAGTGACTTTGGGGAATAAGAAGAAGGGGAGTTAGGCATGCCTCGCTTGAGCTCCTCCAAATGGAAATTGCCTTGCATTTGTGATCTGAAGTACAATATCACTTTGAAACACAAAATTGATCATAATTCAACATTCTGCAACCTCAAAACTACCTACCCAGCTTACTTACCTAGCATTTTTTCTTCTTTTTGGTTTGGGTGCACTTAGACTTGCAGACCCTACTTTACAAATTTTCTTTTGACTGCCCTCCTATCTAAATCGATCCTTATTTCTGCCGGGGCTCAGATTAAGCTGTTGAGCTCCTTTGTTTCTCTACCTACCTACAAATCTGCCAAGATTAAACTGTTTGGACAGATAATGATTCTCTATATTCTAAAACAAGAAATTGAAACCTAGGGAAGCCAAGATTAAGCTGTTTGGCCTTCCCTTAACAGAAAATTCTTCAAAATGGATAACTCATCAAAATTTGGGATACAGTAGTGGCATTTAGACTGGCACACTTTCATGGTCTCTTCTTTGACCTCTTTCTGGAAATATGGAGCATTGCAGCATGCAAAGTATGACATATTTGGCATGTAAAAATGTCAATCATGAAAGATGAACACCTGTTGCAACAGGAGGCTAACAGTGGCTCCACTTGGGGATGGATTTTCCTTGTGAAAAGCCAAGAATAGCAGGTCAGACTGCCTTGATCTTCTATTGTTGCTATGGACTGAAAAATTTCTTTGTGCTGGCTGCTAAAAGTGTGAAACTTTGAAATATGAGCAGCCCTCTCCTCAACTGAAATATTGTGAAATACATAGCACTGCCTGCTTTCTTCTGCGTGCTTGATATTATATACAATGTTGCTTGAGCATTGCCTTTGAAATAGATCCAAAACATGGATCAAAACTGATGTATTTCTCTTAGCCTTGATCTAGAAACAGTTGCTGATATGAAACTAAAAAATGCTCCTCTCCTATTGATACTGTTTGACTGAAGACTGCAAGATTGGCTGTGTCTTCACAAACTTTGCTGCTGCTCCTCTAACACTCAGACTGCTTATACAAACATAAAAAAAAAGTGCTGATATATACAAATATCAATGTACAAAGAGATATATACAGAGCTGCATTGTTTCCTTTAAAAGGGATCATGGTAATGTTTTAGCATTCGACCATTAACAGGGCCTTCTTCAGCAGTGTTGCCTTCTACGGATTTGAGGAAATATGTGTTATTTCCCTGAACAACAGAAATAACAAATGGCCCTTTCCATAAAAAATCAAATTTTGCATGTTTTCCCTTGTCTTCTCTTCGTGAATCCCACCTTAGAACTTTGTCGCCAATGCAGAAATCCTCAGCCTTAGCTCTCTTATCAAACATCTTTTTGAGCTTCTCTTGCAAAATCTGAGCTCTGTCATAAACCTGCTCTCTGGTTTGCTGAAGATGAATGGTCTGGTTTATTCTTCGTTGAATGTCATTTGGCTCAGCCTGGATCTCCTGTAACAGTTTGATAGTAGGGATGCCCAAGGATGAAGGAAATTTGGCCTCCATGCCATATACTAGCTCATAAGGGCTCATGCCAATGGATTTCTTTGTTGAAAGTTTGTCTGCCCATAGGGCATTTGTGAGCTTTCTATGCCAGTTCTTCTTGTTCTCCTCTAAGATCTTCTTGATAATATTAATGAGGCTCTTGTTAGATGACTCAGCCAAGCCATTACCTTGGGGGTAATAAGCTGTGGAATGCCCCAAGGTGATGTGAAATTTATGGCAAAAATTGATCATCTTTTTGGATTTGAAGGCAGCGGCGTTGTCAGTAATGATCTTCTCAGGGCAGCCAAATCTAGAAAGGATATTGCACTCAAGGAATTGGATAATGATGGTGTCATTAGCTTGTCTGCATTTGATGGCCTCAACCCACTTGGTGAAATAGTCGATGGCTGTTAGAATCCACTTGTGCTGGCCTGAGGAAGAGGGATGGATTTCTCCAATGAAGTCAAGACCCCATTGTTGAAAAGGTTTTTCGGTTGAGATAGGCTTAAGGGGCAGGGGCAATAGCTTTTTTTTGCCCTCAAAGATTTGGCATTTGTGACATGAAATGGCAAACTTCTTTACATCTGTGAAAAGAGAGGGCCAATAGAAACCAACCCTCAAAATTTTATCAGTAGTGGACTTCCAATAAAGATGTCCTTCGCAGTCACCTGCATGGAATTCTTTCATGACATTGTTAGTTTCATTTATGGTTAAACAATTAAGCAATATGCCTTCATGATTTTTCCAAAATAAAGCACCATCTAAGACACAAAACTTTAGAGCCTTCATTTTCAAAAATCTTTTCTTGGTTCTGGACAATTCTGGGGGAGCAAACAGGTTTAACAATACAAAGCATATATCAGCATACCATGGAGATTGCAAAAAGGTTTCACTGTTCTGTGGAGTCGCCAGCTCCTATTCATTGTCCAGTTGGTTGATGTCTAAGGCTTGGAAGTTTGTTTCGGACATCAGTTTGGCTAAACCTTGTCCCTTTATCAGTTTGGTTGGTTTTATTTCTATGTCATACTCAAGGATGTTAGCAATCCACTTGCCTCTTTTGCCTTCTAGCCCCTCTTGGGTTAATATGTCTTTTACAACAGCGTTTGGCACATAAGCAATCACATGTGAATATAAAATGTAGACTCGGAAATCTTTGATTGCTTTGACCAGGGCATAGGCCTGCTTCTCCATGATTGGGTATTTCGAAGGGGCATCTCTTAAGGCTCGGCTGAAAAATGCAATTGGCTTTTCAGCTCCCTGGTCATCTTTTTTCAAAAGGACAGCAACTATGGTGTGATCAGATGCAAATGAAAATATGATGAAATCTTTGTTAAATTGTGGACTGGTGAGGACAGGGGCTTGGGTTAAGGCAGTTTTGATACTCTCAAAGGCTTGCTTGGTCTCAAGAGACCATTTTACCTTAGCATCCTTTTTTAACATGTTGTTTAACAGTCTTATTAGCTCAAATATATTTGGAATAAATCTCCTTAGGAAGTTGATTTTTCCAAGGAATGCTTGCAATGCTTTTATGTTTCTTGGATATGGGATTTGGAGGATGGCTTGGATTCTTTCAGGATCAATTCTAATCCTGTCCTTTGATATGATATGGCCAAGAAGTTTGCCTTCTTCAAGGCCGAAGAGGGATTTCTCGGGGTTCAAGGAAATGCCATATTTCCTACATGTCATGAATATTTGCCTCAAATGTTTTAGGTGCTCTTGATCAGATTTGGAGAAAGGGGTTAAGTCATCAAGGTAGACAACTAGGAAATCATGTATTTCCTTGGCAAATGCAATATTCATTTCCCTTTCAAAGGTAGCACCAGCGTTTTTAAGTCCGAAAGGCATCTTCACATACTTAAATGTTCCCCACGGTGTGGTAAAGGTTGTCTTGTCTTGGTCATCCGGGTGAACCAGTATTTGATTGAAACCTGAAAAGCCATCTAGAAAAGAGATTCTAGATGACCCCACTACTCTTTGTAGGATGTGGTCCATTTTTGGCAAGGGGTAGTGGTCTTTTAGGGAGACTTGATTTAAATTTCTTAGGTCTACACATAGCCTAATCTCACTTGTCTTTTTTCTTGTGGGAACAAGATTGGATACCCATTCAGAGAATCGGATGGGTGCTATGATACCTGCTTCAAACATTCTTTTCACTTCCTTTTCAATCAAAGGGAGAAGCATAGGATTGATTCTCCTTAGTTTCTGTTTGAAGGGCTTTTGGTTTGGTTTTAAAGGAATGGTGTGTTGGATCACTGAGGTATCATACGACTTCAAGTCCTCATAACTCCAAGCAAATACATCTTGGAATTCTTTGAACAAATCAACATATTTAGGCTTTTGATCGGAAGGTAAAGATTGAAATAGTTTGATCATTTTGGGCTTCTCTGCTGTCCCAATGTTGTGTTCTTCTATAGCAGCGTTTAGGGGTTGCATTTTTGGTTTTTTGGGAACATCATTTGCATCAAACATATCTTCTAATGGAGTGAGGCTGGCAAGGAGAAAGTTATCTTTCAGATCAACGATCTCGGTCTCTGTTTCTGCTATTTCCTCCAAATGCATCTGTTTGAGTTCTTCTATGTTTGCATTGTCAAAAACAGTTGGGTTCAGCATTTGTTTGGTTGTTACAGCTATTACAGCCTGCTTATTTTCATTTGTTTGCTGTTGTTCATCTGTCATAGCATCCATGTCAATGTTAATATTTGAAAAATCATGCTCAAGAGTGAGGAAGTTGTTAATCTGGGCATCACTTTCAAACACTTGCCAATCTTTAACATTATTTGGGACAGCAGGCCTATGTTTTATCTCAGCAGTAAAATGGTGATTTGGCTCAAAGGGGAGCTTGCATGTACTAGCAAAAGTGGCTAGGCTGTGTGCATGAATGTTATGATCTCTTGAAATCTTAGCAAGCTTGGATTCAGTGAATGCATTGAGTATATTAGTGGCAGCAGTCCTATAGGCCCTCATTCTATTGTCATTGGTAACAAAGTTGCCTTTCATTTGTTGTATGATTAAATCAGAGTCACCTAGAATGGACACTTTTGCGGCTCCTAGAGCTTTGAGCAGTTTAAGGCCTAACAGGAGAGCCTCATACTCTACCATGTTATTGGTACATTTGAAATTCAATCTGTAGGCATGGCCTTCTGCATGATTATTATGAGTATTGTGAATCCAGACACCTGCCCCTGCTCCTAACTTGTTAACAGAGCCATCAAACTCTAAATACCATGTGATTTCTTGCTTGTGGTTAGTATCAAGAGTTTCAGTCATTCTTGCAGTGGACAGATTTGAAATTTCTGTTTGGGGAGGTTCTTCTTGTATGCTGGTTGCGTTTGTTGTTTTGACAGTTTCATCAGTATGGGCAACCGATTCTTCATTGGTGTGTGTGTTCAGTTCTAAAGCCAACGGCTTGTCATCAGTGAGAGGATTTGTTTCATCATTAAATAAAATAAAAGAATCCATATCAGAATGGATTGAGTGAATAGGAAAATTTTGGGGCTTGTCCTCACTAGTTACCACATACTTCATCAGTGTTTCTCTATATAGTCTCTTTGGTTGCCCAAAGACAGATATAGTGGCATAAGAGAGGTCTAATTGGAGGGATCCTTGGAGTTTTGCTCCCCAAGATCTTGACAATAGCATGCCATACTTTGGTGGGATGTCAGCAACCACCACATCCATGAGGATTGTCTTGTTGGGATATTGGACTAAGGAGACACACAAGTCTTTGATGAGGCCTAAACACTTGACTTGACTTGAGTCAAAGGAGAATAGATCTTTGTAGGGTCTTGTAACATCAAGGTTCAGCTTCTCCATAACAGCTTTGGGCATAAGGTTGTGTGAGGCACCTGAGTCAAACATAGCATTGTGCAAGACTTTGTCATGTATATGCAAACTAACATAAAAAGGTAAAACAGATCCATATGTTGATTTTCCATTAACTTCTGGACCGAACAATAGTTCAGGTTGATCATCAAGAACATTCACATCATCCTTAACCTCTGGCATTTGAAGTGATCTTTGAATTTTTTGCCTATATACCTCATGTTTGGCAAGTTCAGATAAGGGGATGGACATCTTCAGTTTACTTATTTCTACCTCTAAGTCAAATGATTTTTCAGATTGGGTTTTAGTATTATGAGAGACAGGCTTCCCTTTTCCCATTGGAGTATCAGCAATTTGGTCTTGTTTATCAGTGTTAAGGGAAGTGATTGATTGCGGTTTTTCTGTTTTAGGAGGGCTTTTTGGAATGTTGTTCGAGTTCTCTTTTGAGGAGAGGGTGGCAGAGGCTAATCATTAGAAGGCTGCATTTCTATTATGTCCTCTACAGTCACTTGATGCGGTTTTGGGACAGGTATATCAGCTGATTCTGTTATGACAGCCTTGCCTTTAATCTCGTTGGGCTGTTTGCCATCCTTTGGTTTGCTAGGTTCAGGAATGTCAATGGTCCTAGTTCTCAGCTTATATTGTTTGTGGACCTCATACACAGCAGTATCATAACCTTGTTTAAAATCAAAAGACTCACCAGACTTAGTCTGAAATTGATTAAAGTCATGCTCATCTTGGTCTTGTTGAGTTAGGAAAATCTGTTGCTCAGCCCTCGAATCCACCAAGTTCATGTGAGTGTCCTTTGTGGGCTCACTAGATGTAGATGCTTCTGCATAATTTTCATGAAAAGGGGGCCTTACATCATGGTCTGGGCTAGACCTACCAGCATTTGTATTATGAATTTTCCGGAAATTTGGGTTCCTTATGGTATTAGGTTGTTGTCCTTCCCATGATGATTTCCTCTCAACACTCTCTACTCTATCTCCCAGCCTATGCATGCCATTGATAATAGCATCCAGCTTTTGATCTAAGGCTGAGGGTTCTTCTTTAAAGGTGGTTCTTCTCTCGGTTCTAGCTCTGTTTCTTTTGGCAATTAGATTTGCCTCTACGCTAACAGCAACATTTTGCATGTCTGCAAGGGTTTGAGGGGCTCTTTCCCTTAACTGATAAGCCATGTCAGTGTCAAAACCATCAGGGAATTTATACAAAGCAAGATCAGGTGGAGGTCTTAAGTTTTGTGGTATTGCATTATAAACATTATTAAATCTTGCATAATAGTCCAAGACAGACTCTTGAGGGCCTCTTTTGATGGTGTCATATTCGGATAATATGTGCAAGGGGTCTTTCTTTTTCTCCCATCTATTGATAAATGACTGATATAAGGCTTCTGGGTCTGCTATGGAATTGGCTGTGAGTGCTCTAAACCAAGTCCTGACATCACCTGTCAAACTTTGGACGAAAATCTTCATTCTCACGCTATCGTCATCTATTTCGTAGTTCTCAAAATAGTCTTGCATCTTCTTTGTATGCTGAAGGGCTGTGCAAGAACCAGTTCCATCAAAATATGTAATTTTAGTTTGATAATCCTGAGGCATAGCCCCAGGATTTGCAGGTAATTGCAGGGGTGCATATCTATTAGCCATGTTTACGGGGATAAGTGGAACAACATGAACAATAGGGACAGCTGGAACAACTGTAACAACAGTGGTGGTAGTATGTACAGTGAATGGAGGTGTGGAAGGAGTGCTTTGAGAGGTGGATGATGAACAAGGGGAAGTAGGGGTTGACCGAAATAAAACTTTGACAGGGGTTGGAACACAGCTTGGCTGAACTGCTTCAGGGCTAAAGTCAACAAAATCTTCTCTTTGCTCTAGCTTCCTGAGGTTCCTTGGGATTAAATTGGGATTTTCAAAAACAGCTGGGGGGTTTGGATCTGGATTTGACCTTGTATAACGTGGATTCCTTTTGGGAGCCAGATTATGAACTTGTTTTGGTATTTTCTGGGAATGTTTTTAGAATTAGCAAGGAACTGATCAAATTCTGGAATAGCTATCTATAACTTAAAACTAGCATGAAGATTGACTGAAGCAGCATTTGTTTACTCCTGTAAATGCAAAGAAAGAACAGTTTCAAAGGCTTCCTGGCTGACATTCAGGCTTCATCTGTAGTTTTAAGGAATATGCAGCAATTGGAAAATTCATTGTTTTCCCTAGTGGAGCTTTCCAACTTGATTTGTGAGATTTAACTGAGGATGTTCCCCAGTGGAGTCGCCATTATGTTATCACTCAAGTTGTCCCTAAAGCTCCTTAAAGGGATACGGCCGAGGTAACCACAAACCAATCTTTGGACTGCAGGTGCTAGCCCACCTGCAATCAGAGAGGACTCTCTCTTTAGGATTTAGCTTTGTTGATGATGATTTTAGGCTAGTCGTTGAGTTCAAGGGGTTTTGTTTTGATTTTGGTGGGAAGGATGATTCCTTCAAGTAGAGAGGCAGGGATAGCATGAAATTTTCAGAACCATTGGGCGTGGAGTCAAGGAGTAGGACTGCTGGTGCGTTTTCTTGGTCACAAGAGGGAATATGGAGCAAGCTAGCTGCACATGAAACAATGATTCAAGGTTAAAAGGATGGAATGAGGGCTGAGGACTGAGAGGCAATTAAGAATCTCTCATTCAGCTTAGCAGAGGGAAGGTGAATGAGCTCTATCTAGGAGCAGTGAAGAATCCCTAGATAACTGTCAAACATGAGTGAATTAGGGGAAATATGAGCCACAGGGAATTCATATTTATTACTAACTCAAATGAAAACATAAAGAAACAACAGAAATTGAGCATAGAGGGCAATTAAACCAATTCTAAGCTAATATTTATTTCTGCTATTTAGATGGTATATCAATGGAAAACAAAGGTAAGAAACACTTATTGAGTCATGTTGCAGCACAAGAATTCCATATTCAATTCTTCAAACCATTAAACACAGAGCAGACAGTCATTCCTCCAAGCTTTTCAGCAGTCTTTGATTAAGTAAAACATCATGTACACAGAGCGAGTCTCTCTTGGAGCTATACAATCAACCAACCAACCCCTTAAACAATGAATTAGGGTTGTTTATATAAGAAAAATATCTACAAAAATCAGATCTTAGACAGATCTGCTGTAATAACTGTCTTTAACCTAACACATGTCTGAAATAAATGTGGGAACATATCTTTGGGTTGCGCTGGGTGCAGCAGTACCAAAAAGGAGTTTAATGTGTTGTCTTTATGGCTCTGTGCTGATCACTTAGCCATAACTGTGCTTTGGGTTTTGATCCATTGCTGTTCGGTGGCTTTAAATGCTTTTAACTGTGATGGGAGAGCTTTGATGGGCTTTCACCATTTTCTTTGACTTTGTTGGAGGTCATTCAATGTTCACCTGCATTTGGAATAAAGGTTTTCATTTAAAACTTTCCACTGATACTCTTTGTCGCTTCCTAGATATGCTTTGGCACTGAATGTGCACCTTTCTTACTTCTGATACTTTTTAAACTATCGCATCGACCTTTCATGGCTATTGTTCGTCCCTTTGTTTGCTTTTAAGACTGTGTTTGCCCCTTTCTGAATGTTGTGCGAAGAAATTTATGTCATTCTGCGCCTTTCGGGCCTGCTGGAGGCCGAGCCATGAAAGGGATTTACATTTTGGTCTATTTCCCATAGCCATGCGCGATTAGCGCTAAGCGCTAATCGCGCATGAAAAACTGCCTCAGATTTTGATTCCGGGCTTCCTAGGCTACAATTTGCGCCTTTCGCGCTTTTTGACAGTGACGTCAGCATGACGTCAGCGGTGGTCCCAGTATAGCGATGACGTGGCAGGGTGACGTCAGCAAGGCGACCGGGTGACGTGGCGGTATGGTGGAGGAGGTGACGTGGCAGTGATATGGCAGGGACACGGCGGTAGGAGGCCGACGCAGGATGGTGATGTCAGCATGACATGGCGCTGACGCAGGAGGGAGGCGGTATCCGGTTTCGGGCGCACCGCTTTTGTGTGCAGGCGGTTTCGGAGGAGGGGGCAACGCCATAGCTGAGAGGGTGACGCGTGGCGGGAGTACGACGGGAAAACCGCCCATCTCCCGGGTGCTAACCCTCGGCATGTCGGGGTATGGAAAGACCCGCCCACCGTTGATCTGTGGCGCGCTAGATCTGATGGCCTGCGGTGCGATCAAAGCGGCAGGGGGTTAAAAACGGGGCCCGTGCATATTTAATTATATGTATTATTCATACGGCTAGGGGGGGAAAACCTTAGGAAAGTGGGTTTTTGGGTTATTTACAAGCGGGAAAAATATATTTACAAGTATGACTTTAGGATAAGGACAGGAAATGAGTGTTGTAGGGTTAGGACTTAGGGGAAATGATTGTTAGGGTAACCAGATGTCAGACTAACTCCTGTTTAGGACACGGAAGGGTTAGTAGTAGCCCTAGGTGGACTACTATTTCCCGGACTTGATAGATATGGCTATAATGCTAAGGGATGGGGATATGTACATAGGGGAGTTTATTAACATAGTTTTAGTAGGGGAAGGGGAGATAGATAGGGAGCTACATAGTAAAATTAGTAGTTAATATGACAAGTGATAAGAAAGTGCTAAGTATGTGAATCTTAGGCTAATAGGGGGGAAAATGATTCATAGAGGAAGTATTAACACTCCTTGAGTAAAGCAGATCTTTACCAAGGCAAATGATATGGAAGATGATGAAACTAGGAGGTATCAAGCAGATCTTGACCTCTTCAGGGAAGTTAGTGAGTGACTTTGGGGAATAAGAAGAAGGGGAGTTAGGCATGCCTCGCTTGAGCTTCTCCAAATGGAAATTGCCTTGCATTTGTGATCTGAAGTACAATATAACTTTGAAACACAAAATTGATCATAATTCAACATTCTGCAACCTCAAAACTACCTACCCAGCTTACTTACCTAGCTTTTTTTCTTCTTTTTGGTTTGGGTGCACTTAGACTTGCAGACCCTGCTTTACAAATTTTCTTTTCGCTGCCCTCCTATCTAAATCGATCCTTATTTCTGTCGGGGCTCAGATTAAGCTGTTGAGCTCCTTTGTTTCTCTACCTACCTACAAATCTGCCAAGATTAAATTGTTTGGACAGATAATGATTCTCTATATTCTAAAACAAGAAATTGAAACCTAGGGAAGCCGAGATTAAGCTGTTTGGCCTTCCCTTAACAGAAAATTCTTCAAAATGGATAACTCATCAAAATTTGGGATACAGTAGTGGCATTTAGACTGGCACACTTTCATGGTCTCTTCTTTGACCTCTTTCTGGAAATATGGAGCATTGCAGCATGCAAAGTATGACATATTTGGCATGTAAAAATGTCAATCATGAAAGATGAACACCTGTTGCAACAGGAGGCTAACAAGTGGAAACTAATCCTGAAATTGGGAGAGTCTATCCTCGAAAGAAAATGTTAGAGGAAGGTTCTGTAGGGCCAGACCCTCAATTCATAGAGAGTTTCCTATCTATAAAGTCTATGGTTGATGAAATGGACAAAGACTTTAGAAAGAAAAACGTGGAAGACACATCAGGCTCTAAACAAGATAAAGAAGAAGATGAGTCTCACTTCCATGACCACTCCAAAGGAAAGGGGAAAGAGGAAAGCTTTCTCACACCTCCTAATAACTCTGTGCATAATAAGAAAGCATCTTTGATTAAGCTAGATGTTAAATTTGATTTTCCTATATATGATGGAGAGCTAAATGCTAAAAAATTGGACAATTGGATTAGACAAATTGATGTGTATTGAAGGGTACAAAACATAAACTTAGACAAGAGTAAGATTCAGCTAGCAAGCCTATGCCTAGGAGGCACTGCCTTGGTTTGGTGGGAAGGCAGAACCCAAGCTGATATGAAAAGATATGGCAAGACCATCTCTGTCTGGAGTGAATTTGTTGCTGCAATCAAAAAGCAGTTCTATCCATTGGTCTACATGCAACAAGCCATGATGAGTTGGCAAACTCTTCGACAGTTGAAAGGGCAAAGTGTGCAAGGGTATACTCAAGAGTTCAGAAAGAGAGCATTGATGTTGGGTATCTCATTAGATTCACCAGAGACTCTTTTAAAGTACATTGGTGGTCTACACAGCTATATGAGGCATACCATCCTCATGTTTAATCTCACTAGTATAGATGAGGTATCTGTATAAGCTACTCATCTAGAGGCTAGAGGAAAGAATGGTAATCTAGAAGATGGGGGACCATCCCAACCCACTGTAAGCAAGAGCAAGGAGAAAAGAAAGCAGAAGTGGAAAGCAAGGAAGGCTAACACTGAACAGAAAGCCAAAGCTTCATGCACTCACTGTAAAAAGGAGGGGCATGATGATAAGCATTGTTGGATTCTGTATCCAGAGCTGAGACCTAAGAAGTCTGAGGGCAAGAAGAAGAAGACAGCTACAGCTATTTAGAAAGATTTTGGGTCAAACTCGGGAGATGAAACAACTATAGCAGCCACAGGTATAAAAGGTAAGAATTCTGAAGCATCTACTAGTAATTCTGCTCAATTTGTTATTGATGAAGAAAATGAGAGAAAAAGACATGAGCTTTTCCATATTCAAGTTATTTCCAAAAATCAAAAGATTGATACTTTGTTTGATAGTGGCTCACAAGTAAATTTGATTTCTGAAGCAATTGTAAAGAAATTGGGATTAGCAACTACACCTCACAAGAAACCATACCCATTAGGATGGTTGAATGATAAAGCACAACTACAAGTGACTAAACAGTGAAAACTCAAGTTTTATTTTGGGTCGGCATTTGTAGATGAGGTTGAGTTAGACATAATTCCTTTGGATATATGTGGAATTGTTTTAGGAAGTCCTTACTTGTATGATAGAAAGGCTATTTTCTATAGAGCTGAGAACAAGTATCTACTTGTTAAAGATGGAATCGAATACTTTGTAAGAGCTCATAAGCTCAAGAATAATTATACTCTCATAAATTCAGGACAGATGAAAAGAATGATAAATTCATGTAAACAATTCTTACTGATGGTTGTAAAGGAAAAGAAACATGATAAAACCAATGTATTTGAGGGCTGTAATGCTGAAAAGCAAGCTGATATAGAAAAGGTTGTTTCAGAGTATGATGTCTTGTTTCAAGAACCTAAAGGTCTGCCACCCAAAAAGGGAATAGTACATGATATTATTTTGCAGCAAGATGTTCCATTGCCTAATATTGGGATGTATAGGTTGTCTGCTTTAGAGAATGCTGAAATCAAGAAGCAGGTGCAAGAGTTGCTCGAGAAGGGATTCATTAGGCCTAGCACATCACCATGTGGGTCACCAATCGTTTTGGTGAGAAAGAAAGATGGCTCTTGGAGAATGTGCATTGACTACCGAGCACTGAATAATATAACAATAAAAAATCGTTATCCCCTTCCTCGCATAGATGATCTTTTAGATTAATTGAAGGAAAATGTTTATTTCACCAGGCTAGATTTGCACAGTGGATACCATCAAGTCAGAGTTGCAGAGCAAGATGCATGGAAGACTGCTTTCAAAACAAAGCAGGGATTGTATGAATGGCTGGTTATGCCTTTTGGCTTAACTAATGCTCCTGCGACTTTCATGAGATTAATGAATGATGTACTCAGACCTTTTCTTGATGATTTTGTTATTGTGTATCTAGATGACATTTTTATTTTTCGTAAAATGTGGGAAGAACATTTAAAGCATGTTAAGCAGACATTAGATGTTTTCAAAAGAGAAAAACTATATGTTAAACTCTCAAAATGTGAATTTGGAAAAACATCTCTAAACTACTTGGGTCATATAGTAGGGGGAGGCGAATTGAAAATAGATCCCTCTAAAGTGGCAGTCATTGTGAACTAGCCTAAACCCAGGTCTGCTACAGAAGTGAGAAGCTTCTTAGGAGCAACACAATATTGGAGGAAGTTCATTTCTAACTTCTCCTTGATTGCAGCTCCCTTACATGCTTTAACAGGATTGAATAAGGTGTTTCAGTGGGGAGGCAAACATCAGAAAGCCTTCGACACCTTGAAAGAGAAAATTAGTATAGCACCTGTACTAGCACTGCTAGATCTACAGAGACCATTTGAGATCCAAATTGATGCCAGTGACTATGCCATGGGAGCAGTGTTGACACAGCACGGTAAACCCATATGTTATCATTCTTAGACTTTTAATCCTGTAGTAGTTAATTATCCTACATATGATAAAGAATTGTATGCATTAGTTCAGAGTGTGAAAAAGTGGAAACATTACTTAATGGGAAAAGAGACAATAATACATACTAATTATCAACCACTTCAATATCTACACTCCCAAACTAAGTTGCAGCAATCAAGACATTACAAATGGATGGGTTTTCTACAACATTTTCATTTAGTCATCAGATATAAAAAGGCCATACATAACAAGGTTGTAGACATGTTATCTAGACCCATTATAAATGCATCTACCATACTTAAGCATAATTCTGTGCTACATGAAAGCTACATAGAACAATGTGCTGAGGATATGGACTTTAAAGATGTCTATGCAACTTTGAGTCAAGGCAAAAGAGTAGAATAATTGGACTATCATATAAAGGACCAACACTTATACCATTGTGGGAAACTCTGCATTCCAAAAACTAAGAGGATAAAGATAATTAGGGAAGCACACACTTCTTTGATATCAGATCACTTTGGGGTAAGTAAAACAGTTGCACAGCTGCAAAGATTCTGCTATTGGTTGAAAATGAATGAGACAGTTTCCAGATATGTAAGAGGGTGTGCCATGTGTGCTAAAAGCAAGCCCAACAATAGAAAACTAGGCTTGTACACTCCATTGCTAGTTCCTTCTTATCCTTGGGAAAGTGTTTCCATGGATTTTGTTGGAGGAAAGAAAAGCACAGCTTTTCATCCACAAATAGATGGCCAGACAGAAGTAGTAAATAGGTCAGTGATCCGATTACTGAGAGGATATTTAAGCAAACATCCTAAGCTTTGGGATGAACACTTGTGTTATGTGCAGCATGCTTACAACAGAGACAAACACTCTTCTACATAGAGATCTCCTTTTGAGACCTGCTTTGGTTTCACACCAAGGTCTCCTTTGAATTTTGTCTTTGGTAAAGATACCATGGTTGATGGACACAGTGATGTGGATAAGGAAACTAGGTTCATTGAACAAATCCAGGAGATCCACCAGGCAGTACAGGAATAGCTGGAAAAGAGCCAGGAAAAGTACAAGGCTAGGCATGATAAGCATCAGATGGAGCATAGTTTTCAAGTTGGAGACCAAGTCTAGCTGTATATCAACAAGGACAGGATGCAAGGTGAAGGTAAAAAGCTAAAGCCCATTAGGTATGGACCTTTTAGGATACTTAAGAAGATTGGTGAAAATGCTTTTCGCCTTGATTTACCAGCTTACATGCACATCTACTCAGTCGTAAATGCAAATTGCTTGAGATTGTTTGGACCTTCAATGATTGAGGACCCTGAAGAGCAAAGTCAATTGCCTTATATTGATGACCTGCTATCTGAATACCTCAATGAGTTGCAAAAAGACACAGTGCTGGACAGGAAGGTGAGAACGATGTGCAGGTGAGATGTTGAGTACCTCAGAATTGGTCTCAAAGGTTCAAAGCCAAGCAGTGCAAAGTGGATTGAGATTGGACAAGTGAAGAAATAGTACCCTCACTTAGTCGATGCTTGAAAACCAACTTTTGGTGGTCCAAAAGCTTTTTCAGTGGGAAGGTCGTGATTCAAATTGGATCCATAGAAGACTGTCAAAGAACCATGACTGTATCAAGTCGAACAAATCTCTAAAGAAATCCAAAACAACGATCAAAAACACCCTGAACCAGTGGCAATGGTAGCCAATGTGGAACGATGAGGACCTCTGTCAAAGTGCACTGACCGAGGCCCATAGAGATCATGCAGGAGATCAAAGTAGCCCCTGGGAGCCCCGAAATGGGAAAAGGAGGTGGAATTTGATGTGCGAAAAGCGCTTCGCACTAATCATGCATCGTTGGGGGAACAAGGCCATGAATGAAAAGCCCGAGCACTCGGTCACATGGGGGAACCGGAGGACTGTGGGAGGAAAAGGAAAAAGCGCTAAAACACAAAGGCAGGACCCGCGCTCTGGAAACCAATGGTTTTGATCAGGGCGCCCTTAAACAGTAAGAGGTTTTGAATGAGAGCAGAGTGATTCCATACATCGATCGACGCATGGCAGGCGAAGGTGAGAGAAAACTGCCTTTGATCACTCGCTATCGATCGAGCAAGTAAACCGCGCAAAACGTGTGTATGGCATTAGATCTAGAGGGCCCAGATCGGATGGTTGAGATCACGCCTGATGGAGGAAGTGGAACCAATAGGGAATTAAGTCGCATTTTAAAGGGATTTGGAATCCGTTTGACCGCCATGGTGGAGGAAGAACACATCCATGACGTAACTGAAGAAATGAACCAACGAAGCATGCTGGCACCGTTGAGAGGAGGACAAGTGGCCACTCCCTGAGCGTTCATGATGACGCCTAACAAGGAACTCCGAGCGCAACTGCAGAAGGTGAATCGACAAAGGCGGAAGAGGAATCGAACAGTCTTGGAAACAAATGGCTAAAGGCCATGAATAGAGATAGGATACACAACGAAGTCAGTCGAAGTCCAAGAGATGAAGAGAGATATAGAAACAAACCAGAATCCTGAGAGGAGGACGAAACACAGAGAGCAGTAAAGCAAAGCAGAAGAGATAGAGGGCCGAGTTGACCAAGCAGTAGCATCAAGCACCAGAGAGCTTGAAGATTCAAGCCATCCCATAGAGGAATCTGTCTGGACTGAGCATCACATTTGGCTCTTTCCACTGTAGACCAGAAGGTCACAGAGCTGGTAGGAAGAAGAAGTTTGTGTACTCAAGTGGCTTGGGGAATCCAAGAACCACCCTGCCAAGAAAACCTGCTTCAGGAGAACTCACATTGAGTCCCTGTATTTTAATTCTCTGCTTAAAGGCACAATAAAACAAGGCCACCACTGAAAGCTGGACCGGAGATGTAGCCCTGGAGAATAGGGTGAACTCCTTATTAAAATTTCTTGTGTCTTTGTGTTTCTTACTGTATTTCTCTGTTGTCTTTCCATTTTATTGTCTGTGTATTGGCAATCTGATCGATCCGTTGCTTCAATAACATAGAACACACACCAGCACATGAGTCTGTAATACCTTAGTTTAATAAATCTTTAACTGATGTCACTCATAGGGTGAATATCAGATCATACCACCTGCTCTGGTATAACTTGCTCTGATATAACCAGCTTTGTTACCACCTTCTTTGAAGGCGGGGTTAATCAACCTGATGCTTTGATACCACTTGATCTAAAATGGGGCACTAAAGGCTTCTTATCATGCTTACAAGAACCTCTCCCACTCCAAAGCTTATATATCCCCAAGATCTATGCTTATGATTGACAATTTGCGAAATTAAAGGACTTGAAATAGGTGTATGCTTTTGTTTGCCTTTAACTGTTAAGTGCTTATGTTCATTTTCTTAAACTGATATGAAATGCATATAATAGTAAATAAAGCAGTAAATAAGCAAACCATCGAAGACAACAATATAATATGGAGTTCACCCTGATATCTTGGGCTACATCTCCTTGAGCACTAATCAACTTGATTAGGCTCTTTGCGATTTTGGCTTCAATTATTTTACAAGTTCTACACTTAACTCCATAGGTTTACAAGTAAACCCATGGGCTTAGAATGCCATCTTTATCCTGGTCTGTTTGGCTCTCTGGCTCTCGGCTCTCGGCTCTCGACTTTGGTTCTCAGCTTTGGCTCTTGGCTCTGGCTCTCGACTCTGTCTCTCGGCTCTGTCTCTTGGCTCTATCTCTTGGCTCTGGCTCTCGACTCTTGGCTCTTGGCTCTTTGTAAGGAGAATAAATATATCCAACCTCTGGTGGCTTCTCTCTGTTCTCCTCTTACTGGCTCGAATTATTTCCAATGTGTGAGCTCCCCCTGAGCCTCTACAAAACAATGGGATTTATCCCTCCGATGGCTCGAACTCCTCGAGTCCACAAGAATCATGCCTCTAGACCCCCTGGACGGTTACCAAAACCTCTTTGGTTCCCAAAAACGCCTTCCTTTGTGCTGGACCCTTTTGTCCATCTCTTCGCCTTCTCTTATGTGTTCTAATTTGTGTTTTCATGACACGTTCTGTTTCATCATTTCTTTGTGGCTCTGCATCTCTTCGACTGGCCCTCTGGCTCACTGGCTCTGCATCTGGCCCTCTAGCTCTCTGGCTCTGTGGCTCTGCGTTTGGCCCTCTGGCTCACTGGCTCTATGGTTCTGCATCTTCTATAATGCATTCCTGTTACAAAACGCTCGCTTACAGCGTGGCACAGGTGAATGGGAGCCGTTACAAAGAAAATACACAGGCGGCCTTTCTTCGGGAAAATTCCCAAAAATGGAACATAATAACCAATGCACAGGAAATTCATGGAAAAATAGATTAATCCGAATCTCAAGGAACAATAAACTCGACACTATAATGTCGTCGGGTCCACCCATCACAATCGCATGTCGCATGGTGCATTGGCCCCTTTGCATTATCGCGATCCGATTTACTGATACTTCGATTGGCACCTCATCGGCTATCGACATTATCACTATATCGCTTATCAGCAGTCACTGCTTCCATGGTCTGCATCCCTTAAGCTCCCCCGATCAGATCCTACCTGTTGATTCCTTTTCCGATCCGATGGCTCAAAGTGCTCATCCCCATTAGCCTATCGCACATCGCAATACGTAATGGCATGGGTCTTGGTGCTATGCTCCTTCGATCACCGATCACCAATTGCATCGGCGCATCGCTATCACTAATTTCACTTCGCATCGTCGCATGTCAACGACCCTTTGTATTGCGATAACCGATCGCCAATATCAGTGCATTGTATATTGGCCCTTCGCAATGCTACGGGTCCTTCCCCTTGGGTTATGTGCGATGCGATATTGCGATGCGAAAAATCGCAATCGCATATCGTTGTGTCCTTTGACCTACGGTAAGTTCGCTCCTTTTCTTTTCCTCTGATGTGATTTCCTCTAAGGAACATGTATTTCCCTTAAGTCCCATTTAATGAGAAATTGCCTCCTTTTCTAAGGACATTGGGCAAATTTATTTTTACAATAACTTCTTCATCCGAAGTCCATTTTAGCCCATTCAAATTGCATTAGATTCAGAATGAAGAGATCTATACAATGAGACTATTTCCAAGAGCATCCTTTGACTTTCATTTTCCTCTGTGAGGAATATTTTTAGATTTATAGTCTATACTAGATCCATTTTGGATCAATATCACACCATGCGTAGACGACAAGCTTGTACACTATTTCGATCTTGACAAATGAGAAAACATGAAAAAAGAAGAAAACTTTTGTTTCACAGCATGACTTGCTACGTATCACTCCTCCAATGCATGAGCGAAAGGATCATGTGATTCTAGTGGAGGATGTGAAATATGTAAACTAGATTGATTTCAATGTGAACAAGACAGTGATGAGGAGCCTAGGGTGATTCAACAGATTTCTGATCATAAGTGGAATTGACCTTGGGGCTACGAGAACCTAACATAGCCATCAGCTCGGGTTGAAGTGCCTCGATAGCTTGAGGGGTCTCCACTTCATCAAAAGATGTATCATTAAAGACCAGTGGCTCAGAAAGATTAACATTAAGTGAATCAGAATCATGGTGAAATGAATGAGTTAAAAGATCACTACAACCCTGATCCGAACATTTGATATGTGCATTGGCATCCTCATGATCTAACGAATCATACACAGGGGTTGATGAAAAACATAATTTTCCACCCTCTGGATTTCCAGAAATGAAAGATGACAAATTCAGTGGATTTGGAAATAAAGATTTTTCCTCTCTGCAATCAAATGATGGACTAACATCTTGTGTAGTCCTATGAATGATCAGAAGTAGAAACATCCGTGTGTGAATTTTCACAAGAAAAAACAGAAATAGTAGAATCGCAGAAGATATCAGGATAAAGTGAATGAAGTGCAGAAGGAAGGAGACCATCCTTCACCATGACTTCTTCTTCATATTCCCACACATACTCATAAAAAATAACAGCGCGGGTTGGCTACCCAACACCAACTCCATCGACAACTTGATCCTCGTGAACAAATGTGGAGTCCAGAAGGGATGAACAAAAAGGAGTAAAATCTAGAGGATCATAGGAATCAAAGGATGGAGGTTGAGAGAACGAGATCACATGAAAATTATCAAGGTTGCAGTCCAAATATGCACAAATATCTAGAGCAGGTGGGGTGGGAGGAGGTGATAATTCAACAGATTGGTTGGCAACTTTTCCCACCTCATCCTGCGGAGCTAGAGTTGTTTTATGAGAAGAGGACATAGATTCACTTGCGACAACAACCTTGTCTGTCTTAGAGTTGGAAGCTCTAACATCGAGGTATGCTGGGACGGGTTCGAATGATTCTAAGTCATGTAGATTTTTAGAAACGCGAAGAAGATACTGAAATCTTTCTATGAGAAATTTCCAATCAACTTCATCTTCAGGGATTTGAAAAGCAAGATTATGGAAGTGTTCCCGAAATTTTCACAATATATTCTTCAGGTGCTTTTCGTAACATAATGGAAGAAATCATTACCTAACTCTCTGATCATTTGATTAAAACAGTGAATGGAGGCTGCGGGCAATGTGAGACACTATTTCTTAACGCACCTTTTGAACGTGTAAGAGAACAGCCCACAGACAATGTCATCTGAGGGGACTTCATTCCTCTCACAGAAGCCCAAAAAGGCAACTCCATGTCTTAAAAAGGCTATTTTGCCTTCACAATCGTATTTGAGTCCTGACAAGTCATCGATGACATCCTCCAACACTTTGAAATCTTGTGCATGAGAAAAACATGCCGGAGTTAAGATTGTGATGTAAGTCATGAATAATGTGCAGAGATTCAAAACAAACTTTAAGGGCTTAGCTTGTCATCTAGCCCTCATTCTAGCACCATAAATGTTGATGTTGTTGGACCCACAAACATGTCAAGGGGATCACCCCAGTAAGAAGTCCCAACTAGACCTCAAACCATTTGGAGTAGGAGTGCCAGCAGTGGGTGGTAATGTAGTGCCTTAACCGTAGTATCACGCAGAGGTAAGTATGATAGCTTTGGTTGAAAGAAAGTGTGTGACCTTGCAATGAGTCAAGTGAGATGCATGGGGGTTCTAACACATGGAGGGGAAAGGAAGTGTGCCTCTTAGAAGCCTGTAATAGTATGCATCCTAAAAGGAACACACGAGCGGAATGACATCACAAGATGGAAGAAAAATAGTCCACAAACTAAAGTGACGGGTTAATCCAACAACATGCCTTCAACAAGATTCATACAATTTCATAAAAAATAGTTCATAGAGAAATGCGTAATTTAAACAAAATTCATTGCTAAAGAAACCAGAATAGTCCAACTACAATAACAACATATGCATGAAAATGTGTTGGCTTAGTTATATTATTAAGTGAAAGTTCCATTCATACATACACCAATGACAACCACTAGACTAATAGTGGAACATTATAGTCAACACCTCCTGCACCTCCAAAGAAGTGTACTCGCTCTATGTTGTGGAGAAGCCAAGGCTCGTGACAATACTCCCAGGCCTTCTCTAAGCCTAAGCCTAGCCAAAATATTAGCTCCCAAAAGCCTCTACTATGAGTTATGAGGTTCTATATATAACAAAGGGTGGGGTGACACTTGACATTCCCCTTTGACTCTTTAACTAACCTCATGACTCTTCAACTCCTTTACAAATAACTCTTTATATTACATAGTGATTGTTCACATTCCACTAATGACACTTGGAATTTCACTTACAATATATTTACAAATAATATACAATTTTGACATATACCCATGTGGGACAAAATAGGCTTGAGTCAGCCTAACAAGAAAAACACCATCACTCAGAAGCTTGGGGAAGACCAACTCGACAACATCCTCTTGATGGTATTCAATGACGAACTGATACCAAGCTTGGTACTACGCTATGGTGTCCTCATACTGTTTGGCGATGTATCTCTAAAACAGACTCTTGCCTCCATGGCTTGTGGGTATATGGTTATGAAACCTTTGTCCAACTCTTCTTGAAGCCTGCGCAACAATCTTCTGAGTGTGGCTCGACCATCGTTGTTCCTCTACACGTTTTCTGCGCTCAGCTGCAAGTCATTACTGGTGGCCTCTAGCATCAACTGCGCCATGTACCTTTCGAACTCCAGCCAAACTTGGTTCTTCTCAATGGCTTCGATGAGGGAACCGATTGAAGGGATCATGTGTGTCATCATCGTGACATCCCGATTCTTGAACAACCGTGCATAGGAAGCCTCAATGTTAGTGATGAGCGGAGGGAGTTTCTCCTAGTTTTAGATCAACATTTTGATTTGTGCTTTGTCTAGCTCTACTTATGGCTTCATTATCTTGTAAAAGTAAAGTAACGCTCCCTGATACTTCATTGTCCATTCTTGTACGTGTGCAATAGCACCATGTATGTCTTTGAGAGTTTGGGCAATCCTCATGCACCGTTGTTGAAAACCATATAGATGGACAACTCCCATATACACGGTGACAAATTTGTCATAAATTTTCCACATGGCGGTCTTAAGAGTCAATACTTCAGCAAGTATTACTTTTCTCATCTCTGCCATAGTGGATCCTACAGATTATTCTGCCCTCTGCCCTGGCCGCTCGCAATTCATTTTCCAACTAATCATTCTCTGCTAACAAGAACTTGACACTCGAGCTCATGGATTCTGTACAAGCCTTAGAGGCATCAGCCATGGTAGCTGGATGTTTCCTAACATCTGACGCAATCACCCTTTCCTCCATATGCTCAGGTGACGCGTGATCATCTGGGAGATGATTTATTTGCACCTGTACAATCCTTTGTTGTGACTCATCAAATGACAGATTGTACACATCCATCACCGGATCATCATCAAGGAGAAAAACCTCTCCTTACTCGCTCGAGACTAGTTTTGATTCTGGAGGTGGTGGAGATTGAGGGGCGACCTCAAATATTCTTAGAATGAGGTCGGTATCTTGGTCCTGTGGCTCCTTGTTCCAACTCCATGGACCATGTCCGTTGCTTCAACTATTTTATCAATCTGTTGAGCAAGTTCCTGAACCTGCACCTGCTCACCCTCTTCTTCATCTGCTGGCTATTCTGACTCCTCAACCTATATAGGCACATTTTTCTCTGTCATCACGCCTTTCCCTTCTTCCTATTTCTGCTTCTCTTCCCTCTCTCTCCTTCTTAGCTCCTTCTCTTCTTTCAACTTCTTCTTTGTTTCCTCCAACTTCCTTTCTGCATCATCCAACCTTTTCTTCTCTCTCTTCCTCTGTTCTACTCTCTTTATGTGATGTTTCCTCTTTGCCTCCACTGCCAAATTTTCTTTCTCAACAAGAGGATCTTATCTAAAATTGTAGCTTTTCTCAGCCTTTGGGTTCTTATCAATATTCCTCTTACCTTTTTCCTGCACCGGTTTGTTGCTCACTATTGCTGTTATTGTTGCTTCCTATAGTTCTGTTGCTTACAGAGTGACTTTCTACTCTATAGCCACGTTGATCAGATCATTGAGCTTAGACGAGTTGTAATAGTACCTCCAAGGATCTTTCTCTACCCAATGAAATGTATCGTGGATCCATGGATAATATACCTTCGCATAGTGGTTCTTGTATATGCAGTGGAAATCATACAGATTGTAGTCCTTGATGTCGAACTCAAAATTTTCTAAGCCCTTAGCCTTGGCATCCACATCCTTCAAGATCCAGATCTCGTACAATTCAATCCGCAAAGGAAGAGAAGGCCATGGTACCTTCTTCCTCCTATGCAGTCCTACTGATAACCCTATGGAGATGTGACATGAAACCTCTTGCATGACCAACGTATCTCTGGAAAACCTTAGTAGCACATGTGGAGGCTTCTCTCTGCCTAACATATTGATGAAGGTGCCACCAGGTGAGGCACACCAATCTATAATGTTAAGTAATGCCTGCATCGCTTCTTGGGACATGCAAGGTGGATCCTGCTCAAAGATCAACTTGTAAAATGAGATGATGAAATGGTTAGATAACCTCACCATGACTCCTAGGTAGCTTCACTGAGAAAGAAACTTGCAATAAATTTTCACTAAATTTTCTGATGGTGTCGATGTCTAACCCATGCCAAGAAATTGATGCAAGTTGCCTGCAAATATATCCTTGATTTCCTACCATGTTATATTCATGTCCTTCTCTATGAAAAACTTTGTATCTGCATAAACTGGTAAGTTCATTGACACATGTTCAACTACATCCCTAGTGCTTCTCTCGACAATATCCTTTGATGCATCTCTCTTGGAAGCCATGTTACCTTTACTGTTGAAAAGATTCTCAACATTTGTTGTACCTGAAGACAGAGAGGACACTCATGGCATGCAAATGTTACCTTGAAATCGAAATCACTTCAAGACAGATCAAGAAAAAAATCGAGAAACTGATGGGAAAGATTACACAATTATATGTTTCATAAGTGAGGGATTGTTAGCTAGATCTACGCATTATGTAGTTCCAACTGTCAATGAGAAGGTGATGTTGATTGGAACTACACATTGCGTAGTTTAGTCATGCTTGTGCTAGTTGGGATTTCCCATTGCATAATCCTAGTGGCCAAGGCTCTAGGACTGGCTCGTGGAACTGCATAGTGTGCAATTGGAGCGAGTCACTAGCAACCTCTGCGCAATTCCTGGAGCCAAGGCAGAGCCTTAAGATCCAAAAATGTGCAATGCATGTGAGGAATAGCTAGATCCAGGCGAAGGAAGCCTAGATCTGCCCAAGGACAACATTGAAACGAGTAGATATGAAAGTGTGAGTGATGGTTGGTGAAAATCTGAGTGAATGGTGATGCATGCAATCAAAACAGGTGTAGGAATCAGTCAAACAAAAGAACAACGAAGCTTATGGAGAGAGTTTCCAAAAAGACAATCGTTAGTGCAAAAATTAGGTTATGCATGCGACACTTAGGAAAGGCAATGCAAAACTTAAAACATCATTTCTACAAGCTAAAAAAAATCAAAATGCCAGCGGTCGTTCAATAAAAAGGGTAAAAAAACACTCTCACAAGTCAAGGAAACAAAAGCGACATAAAAAGTAGCAAAAGTCTAGAAAAGCAAGACTTACTCGGAAAAGTTGCGCTGACTATGCTAAAGGTTCCTAGATCTCCACTAGAATGCCAAAGCTTCATGATGGAATATGAAAAGGAGCTTTGGTGGCATCCATTAAATAGATTTGATTGATTTAGTGTTTATGACGCAAAGGCCAAAAATCTGGGAAAAAGTGACACATGGCAGTGGTTTCCAAAAATAGTTCAAATGTAACTTCGACTGCTAAAAATAGATCCCTATTTTTTAGGGATGATTTTTTTCTTTTTTCTTTTACGGGAAAGGCTACCATGCATGCATGGAGAAATTGTGCAGTTCCGAGGAGAATTTGGCAACTAACTAATACGTGCATCAGATGACTGTTGAGGGAATGCTTATGCGCAATTCCTGTGCTTAGTGACTATGGATGCCTCTCATTCTCTGTGGAGTTTCCTAGTTGAAGATAAGTTTTCAAATGGGTGTGCATAATTCTGGATTCGAAGCTCACTATGGGCTTGAACAACGCATTTTCTGAGAGCAAGGTTGGTTTCCCTCTAGGATTACACATAATATCACCAACGCAATGCTAGAACCAGATTGCAACCAAGTGAAGAGGCCAGCTTGTGGTTAGAAAAAAAATCAAGTAAACAAACAAAATCTATAGAACAAGAGATAAAACTCAATTAAAGCACAAGTACCTGGGTCAATGCGAGATAAGTTGTTGGGATTTTTAGGAGGGAGGCTCCAAAACGAAGCTTAGGCAAAATTTTGGAGGATGGTTGTAGCTGATATAAAACCACCTTAGTATATGCTTTGACAGTAAGAAGGGATATAGTTTTAAGGGCACCTGCTAGCTCCTCGCCACTTATTATTCCAAGTAAATTTGACATTTTTAGTTTCAATGTTAATGAATTAAGAGATTTTGTTTATTTTCTAGAAAGGGATCAACTATGTTTCCAAGCTCCTAACACCTCCATGCTTCTCATCTAGGGACTTTATGAGGTTGAAATTACCTCTAAGTATCCAAGGGCAAGAGAAAAGGATATTGTGAGTATTGATAATGGAATGAAGAAAGATATATTTTACTTTGGCTGTAGGGGGTATGTAGAGAATGGATAGTTAACACCATGTCGTTGATGCAATGATCCTTAATTGGATAGTGAGGATTTGAAAAGAAGTGAACATATTGAGAAATTGGATATCTTGATCACTCCAGATAATGGCGAGCCCCCTAAAAGACCATGTGCATCAATGGCCACTGCTTGACAACTTCTTACCCATTTATTGATAATATTAGTTAGAATCTCACTGGAATTTTTTTGTTTCATGTATCATCATTATTGTAGGATTTTAGAAGCTCCATTTTTATTTGAGAAGCATATGTTTTCCTTTACAATTGAGGCTCTTGATAGTCCAAGAGATTATTTTCATGTTGGGGGTACATTAAAGGAACAAAAAGCTTTCGAAATAACTCTAATTCATCCCAAATTGACTAGTATACTCTACAATTCATTGAGAAGTTGTGAATTTATTTTCCTACCTAATTTTTTTTCCTCTTCATGGGGCTTGGTCTAGTATTCATTGGATGGATTTGAACTCCAAGTGGCCCATAAATGGATACTCTATAGGTTTTTTTCGTAGATGCATGGTGATTTTAGAGGTATACATGGCCCATCATGAAAACTTTGTGTTTAAAGAGAGTGAAAGGGTATTTAACATTCCAAGCCTTGACTATTTTCAAAAAATTCAACGAATTGAGGTCCATGTATTCACATTGGTCTGAGATCTGGTTTGGCCCAACCATCATTGCAGATAGGATTACTGACAGGAGAGGTGAGAAATCGGAGGAGGAAGGGGGGTGACATAGAGGAGGGAGAGGGGTTCATAGGTGGGGGAAACAGAAGCTAAGTAGAGGAGTGGGATGGGTTGGAGGATGAAGGGGGTATGGAGTCATTCTGTACAACAATTCCCAACAACTTATTAAACTAGGTAGGATCGATGGATTTAATTTTTTACAATGGTTCAAAGCAATTAGATCTAGAAAATTTGACCTCAAAATTGGGGGTCTATAGGGTAGTTGGCTTTAGGGCCCTTCATTTTTCTTCTACTTCGGTGAAGTTTTCATTGTTAGAACAAGGATCATATTAGGATTTCTGGCAATGGCCAATAAAGGATAGTTGTGGTAGAGGTGATCATATTCATGGCATCAGTGACAATGTGAGGGTATATGTTCATAATCAAGAGTTTATTTCTAGAGATAATCTCGGTAATATATGTTGATAAATTATGGGAGCGATTAAAAAAGGTTCATATAAATGCAAATGAAAGTATAGCAGATATACTTTCCTATCTTGGTCACTTCATATATTTTTAAAAAGTGAACGAGTTTGTTTCCAATACTGGCAGGGGTTTCCTCATCCCAAAACTACCATGATATTGAGTACATTTGTATCCATAATGGGGCTATCGTGAAAGCCTCCTTGTATGACACAAGGTGTTCTATCTAGAAACACAAATAAAGCACAACCAAATTGAAAAAATAGGGCCCATTCTTAAATGATCGTGTTTAATCCTCTAAGTTGGTGAATACAATAGTAAAGAAACCCTTGGCACCCGAGTTCAAGATTAATCTAACCTTTGGGCTTCCACTTGGTTTGGACCTAGTGTGAGAGGGATTTTTCTTAGGGCCACATCCCAAGAAATTTCATGATAAGTGCATGATCTAGCATATACTAAATATATTCACCAATGTAGCTTGAGCAAACCTAAAATTTGGGATCTATTGCCTCTTTTGACAAGTAGCTACTAGGTCATCGTTTTCCTTATTAGGCTCCAGAATGTTGGGGATTTGGAAGATCTCCATTATGTGTGGAGCCTGACATGATAGGATTGAATGTTGAGGGTTGACGTGAGTTGTTTCCACCTGCAACTATCCTACTATAATAAGGGGTGGCACTCCCTCCATTAGCATTAGCCATAAGAAGAGTAGAAGGGTTGAAACCCAGAACACTGCAAATAGGGTTTGAAGGCCAAATCAGAAATTAGGAGAGAAGGTTTTTAAATTATTATTATTATTATTATTATTATTATTATTAATTATAAAAATAATTATATATAAGTTAAACACATATACATTTAAAAAAACATGAAATAAGATTCTTAATGTAGTATACCTAGGGTGGATAATATGGTGTACCCAAGGAAGGAGAACACTCCACAAGCCACGTGCTTGTCAATACAAAACAATACTTAACATCTCTTCCCTTCATATCTTTAACTATATATAATATTTGAAGATCCCAAAACCTGAAAAAACCATAACGAATCATGGTCCCTTCCATAATGTGGGTCAATTAACTTTATTTATTAGTTATGGCCCATTCATTATCCTTAACTAAACTAACTAATTGTGGTTACTTTATAATGAGGGTCAGCCACTTACAATCATCATTAATGTGCATAACCACTTATAGGCTTTGTTTACTAAATTAACTAATTGTGGTTCCATTTTTACATCACATTATGCCCTTGGGTAGCCCCCTATGGACCCATATTATCCACCACTAGGTATACTACACTTAAAAATGGAGATTTATGCTCATTTTAAAATGGAGATTCTTAATATGTAAATAGATTTTGTTACAATACTGTGGCCCAATACCATGGTTTATCAATACCACATGCCAAAAAAACTATAACTCACTTTATGTGATGCTTGTTCCTATGAATTTTTTTCTAATTAATCAATTTAATCAAAAAGGAAAAAATGGTACAATTATTTTGGATATAAATCTCAAACTTCAATTTGTGAATACTACTAAGAATATTCTAGAATATAATATGTGTATAATTTCTTGTAGATTCACAAGCTCATGCAATTTACCAAAGCACGGGACAAGAATCTACTTCTACTTTCAACTAATGGAATCCAATAGATTGATGAAAACAATATGAGCAAGAAGAAGATAAATCAATGGCACATAACAAAAGATGTATATGGGGAAAGCCACTACTCAAAATCCCGCTATCTGTATTTCATATATCAGAAATACAAGTGAAGATACAAAGCTTTTTCTCACTAGAATAACCCTGCAAAAGTATGCTCAACTCTCTCAGCTCACAAGTTAGTTCAAGTCAAATCATTAGCCTATTCAACAGATCTCCAAGCCCCTAATCTCTTGCATAATTCCTAGGATGAATAGTCTGTATTTAAAGGGAATTCATGCATCCAAAATTGTGCAATCCAAACATAGGTCCTTCTCTGATTGCATGCGTGATATTTACAACTCAGTAAATCATACAAGTGATAGTACATTGTCCTCGCACTCTAGTCTCAATTGGGTCTTTCTCAGAATCAACATGCATGAGTTTCTGAGTTTCTGATGAGGGAATCTTCAGTTAACTAGAGTGACACTTGTTTATGCATTAGTGCACCAACTGACTATTAACTCTCTATTAGCTCCACAAATAGTTTGGAACTAATTTAACTAGACATAACTTAGTAAACTGAGTTATTTAATTTACAATTCAAAATTAAACTCATCCTGGACCCCTAAAACTTAGGGAGAACATGTACATGACTTCATAAATACTTCCAACTCAAAATTCCTAAGCTAATCAAGTTAATTAAACTTACATAACTATTTAAAAGTTGTTATGAGAATAGAATTCGATTTTAATTATCAGTTTAATTCAAGGACAAATTAAACTGGAATTTCTTGTTGCAATTTCTCAAAACTCCCTCTCAAAAAGAAAGGCATTATCAGCTACCCCAATCTTGTCTCTGTGGAACTCGAATTTACATCTTGACAATGCCTTTGTCAAAATGTCAGCGTCTTGCTCCTCTGTGGGAATGTACTCTAACAAAATAATCCGCCTCACTACACAATCTCTGAGATGATGATATCAAATATCAATATGCTTGGACCTATCATGAAAAACTAGATTTTGATAGAGTCTGATACAACTCTGATTATCACAGTAAATCACTGTCAGATCCATCCACTAACCAAACAAGCCAATGAGGATCTTCCTCATCCAGATGGACTCACATGTTGCCTGGATTGCATCCATGTAATCTTCCTATGCTGAACTAAGTGCAACCGATCTTTGTTTCCTGTTGTACCAAGAAACTACCGCTGACCTAATACTGAAGATTCCTCCTAATGTGCTCTTTTGGTTGGATGGAATCCCTACGCAATTGGCATTGGTGAAGCCTTGAAGATTCACTCCCTCTACCCGTCTATACCATAATCCATACTGAGAAGTTCCCCTGAGGTATCTGAAGACATGTTTTTTCGCCTTCCAATACAACTTGGTAGGTCTACCCATCACTTGACTAAGTTGGTTAAGGCATAGCACATATCCAGTCGTGTGTTCACCAAGTACATGAGTGAACCCACAAGATGCCTGTAAACAATAACTTCGACTACTTCCTCTGAAGTAGCATCCTCCTTCCTCCAGTTACCTACTAGAGGAGTCTCCACGGGTTTGTTGCTCTCCATGTGGGATCTCCTGAGTATCTCATTGGCATACTTTCCCTGACACACAAAAAAATCCCCATCTCCCTGCCATACCTCCATTCCAAGAAAGTAATGCATGAGTCCCATGTCCTTCATCTCAAACTCTCTTGCAAGGTCCTCCTTGCAAGACTTGATCAGCTTATCATCACTTGTCAATATGAGGTCATCAACATAAATTACAATTATCAACAGTTTACCTTCCACCACGATGTGGTACAAGTTCAAATCCGCTTCACTCTTTGTGAAGCCCAACCTAGTGAAGTAGATATCTATCTTGTTGTACCAAGCACAAGGTGCTTGCTTTAGCCCATAAGATGCTCTCTTGAGCCGGCACACATGTGACTCACAATCAAAGGTCTTAGAAACATCAGGATGCTCTATGTACACCTCTTTCTATATCATGCCATTAAGGAAGGTTGTCTTCACATCTATCTGATGTATCTTCCAACCCATCTGTCTTGATAGTGCCAATATAGATATGATCGACAAGTACCTTGTAACAAGAGTAAAGATCTCATCATAGTCAATCCCCTCTACCTATGAAAAGCTACGGGCTACAAATATAGCCTTATGCTTCTCCACACTACCATCTGCAGCTTTCATTACCTTGTAAAGCTAGCGGGAGCTCACCACTAACTTGTCCTTTGGTCTCGAGACCACATGCCAAACACTGTTATGAATTATGGAGTCATACTCCTCCACCATGGCATCGACCCAAACCGGTTGTTGCATTCTTATTTAAAGGAATGTGGCTCTATCACAACAAATTCACCCATAAGAGCCATGTATCCACTATATATCTCAGGTGACCTCCTCTTCCTGCTCTGAGAAGTGGGTGCTCCCTAATTCTCCTGTGCATCATCCAACAATCTGTTAACTTCTCTCGTGCACTTTCTTCCCTCTCTGGAAGACTCTTCTTAAGTGGATGTCTCCTCTCTCGGATCCTCTGCATGTGGCTACTCCACATCAATTTGATGCTCCTAAACCTTAGGAGCTAAAATCTCCTCATACTCATGTAGCTTAAGCTCCCTCGCAAGGGAAACTCGCATCGCCTTCTCCTCATTGAATTTGACATCCCTTCGAACCACTGTCATCCTGCTGGTTAGCAAGTATACCCGATAGTTGTGAGGTGTATCAATGTACCCCACAAATATCCCCAACTCTACTATCACCTCAAGATTCTTCCGTGCATCTTTGGTCACATGGAAATATATCGATGACCCAAAAATTCTGAAGTGACCAACATCTGGCCTCTTTCCGGAATAAGCTTCCTTAGGTGTCTTCATCTCAAGTATCCGATGTGGGTTACGGTTCTGAACATAAACCATTATGTTGCATGCCTCAGCCCACAAGTGTAGTGGTAGGCCTCGATCATGCAACATTGCCCTCACTACCCCTATTATGCTTTTGTTCTTTCTCTCACCTACCCCATTCTTTTGCAGGTTATGGGGTGTCATCAAGTCCCATTTAATCCCTTCCACTACACAAAATTTCTTAAAATTGTTTGGGACATACTCGTCGCCATTATCACTCTGTAGAGATTTAACCTTCTTTCTTGACTCTTTCTCCACCAATGCTTTAAACTCACAAAACTTTGTGAAAGTTTGATCCTTTATCTGCATGAAAAATATCCAACATTTTTGAGAAAAGTCATCAACAAATATAACATAATACCTATGTTTGGTTGTGGATGCTTTCTAGAATGGTCCACAAACATATGAATGAACTTGATCTAGAATAGCCTATGCTCGACTGTCTCTGTCGTGAAAGGAAGACGGTGTATTTTCCCAAAGTACACCCTTTACATGTATCAACTTGCTCAAGTGTACCTTTGGGAAGACTGGTATAGATCTGCTACAATATCTTCAAAGCCCCATGATGCAAGTGGCCCAATCACCTGTGCCACAACTCGCTAACATCTCAGCTTTGAACCCTTTAGGCTTTTGTGCTCAAAGAAACACACTCCTCTACCTCTAGCTTATAGAGATGCTTCACCTGAATCCCTATCTTCTTTACTTGACCCATGGCTATATGTCGAAGGAATGCCTTTCCTTTCGAGAATATCACATCATAGCCTCTATCCTCAAGCATGGAAACATATACCAAGTTCTTCTTCAGCTCGAGCACATACATAACATTCTTCAAGGTGAGTGGAGCCCCATGCTCCCTTTGAAAAGTAATCAATATGTATCTGGAGATATTTCTCCTCTAGGTCACTGAATAACTCATTGTCTCTAGTCATGTGGAATGAAGCTCCACTGTCTAAGTACCATACACTTCCCATCATTGATGACACCATGCGTGCAATGAGGGAAAAGTCTAATTTGAATTGAGAGGCCAAATCCTCACCCACCGCTCCTCCTAAGGACTTCTTCTTTGACTTCTTGAGTGGATAATTTGTAGCAAAATGGCCCAACTCATGACAATGAAAGAATTTAACTTTCTTCATGTATTTCTTCTTACCTCCATGATAAGAATCCAACTTGGAATGGGAATCTTTCCCTTTCCCCTTATTCCCCTTAATCGCTAGGCATAGTTCTCTTCATCATCAGTCTTGGATGAAGAGCCATCCCTGGTGTTCCTCCTTATATACTCCTGCATCAAATATGACCACAATCGTTCCCAATCCGACAACTTATCCCGACCATTGCCAGAGTCCTGATAATTATGCCAATTCTTTAGGAATCCTAGAAGAGTAAGACTCACCATATCATCCTCAGCAACCATGATTCCAACACTTCCAAGTTCATCATGACAATGAGTGAACTTGGTCAAGTATTTTGGAATCATCTCCCCTTTCTCCATTTTGATTTTTCAAAGTTTGTCCTTTAGTGCCAATTTCCTTTGGTCACTATTGTTCTGATATGATTCCATTAATGTTTTCCACATAGCATACGGAGTTTCCTTTCCATGGAGACTCAAGACAATGTGGTCTCAAACTCCATCAAGGATTATTTGCCTCACCTACGCCACAAACTTCTTCCATTTGACCAAATTCTGTGCATCCAATGTTGTTGGCCTAGGAATTTCTTGATCAATAAATTCCTTCTAGCCATTATCCTCTAGCACAACCTCCATTCTGTCCCTCCAGGCTATAAAATTCAAGCTACCTTACAAGGCTGATCCAGGTGGATATTGGTGGTGACATGCCTATTCCACTTGGAACTCCACCATTGTTTCTTTCAGTTTTTCAGTTTCCTTAATTGTAGCACAGTTTACTATTTTTGGCAGTTTTTCGGTCCTGAACTTCCATAGCCGTTTCGAGGCCATAAACGACGTTTTTTTGGAAAATAGACAATGGAGAATATATGTTTTAAAATAAATATTCATTGTCATCGGTTGTATTCCTTGAATAGATCTTTATAACGAGGTATCGTGTGCGTCAAACGGAGATCACATGCCAAAGTTACGACCTCGAGAAGTTGATGTACCAATTTACCCCAATGGGGCCCATAGTTTGGCGTTTCATATCCTAGGGTTAGGTTTTTTGATGTTTTGGGGTTTTCCATTGTTTCTGAATAATAAACAGGCCTTCAACCCTCATTGTAACACATTTCAGAGGCATGTCGTTGCCATGTCTTTTCTCAGAGATAAGCTACCATTGCTCGAGCTAGTTTATTTCTATTCTGTATGTAAGCATATTTTAGTTCTTTGATATTAATGAAATGAAGTTTTATTTTTGTTGCATTTCTATGTTTATGGTTATATCTATAATTTTTTGCATTCTTATTTAAATTTGGATTAGTGGTTTCAGAGTGGTCTGCTCTTTCTCAATCCTTCTTTGTATGTCCCCAACTAGGTCGGGGTATAAGGAATTAGGGCTCGATCTGGTTGAACCTTTACAAAATCGACCTTGCAAACCCCGATGACTACCCATAGGGGAGGAAAAGAAAGATGAGGGAGTAGGAGATCCTATCAAAATATTGCTTGAGGATGCCCTCGAGAAATAAAGGAATGCGATGATGGATAACTTTGCCCAAATCCTTCAATGGTTATCCACCAACAGCACATCCACATCCAACAACCCTCTAGAGGTGCCACTCCTTTTAAGGTACAAGTAAAATTTGACATTCCCATATTTTAGGGACAAATAGATGCATTCGTCATAGATAAATGGTTAAATATGCTAGAAGGATATTTTTATGTTCATGATTTTTCTAGTTGGGAAAAGATTACTTTTTCTCTTCTCAAAGCGCGCCCCACATCAAGAACTAGTGGGAAACCTATTGTGATCAGAAGGATGAAAGTACACCCTCACTATTTTCAACCGCACCCACTTGGAATTCATTCCAGGATGCCATCAACTAGTAGTACTACCCTATCAGGATCTATGAGGATAAATACATAAAGTGGACCACGCTGCGGCAAGGAAGGGACCAAGACGTACCAGAGTTTACCAATCTTCTTCACACCCTTCGCACAAAGTTGGGTATCAAGGATTCTGAGAAACATTTGGTACTCAAGTACCGCGACTTCCTACATAGGTACATCCAGGATGAGATGGATTTCATGGACATTTCCTTGTTCGGCACGACGTACCGACATGCTGTCAAGATCGAGTAGAAGCTTAAACAGAAAAAGCGAGACTTTGGATCTGTGAATCTGAAGCAAGGGAAAGGTGACCCCAAACCATAGAATAAAGGAAAAAGACAAGGCAGAGAGGCCCAGGAAAACTCACCAAAGCCACAAGCAAAGAAAAACATCGTGAAGTTGAAGAAGGACACGAGAAAGTGGTGTGAGTTCCATAAGAGCTCCACTCACAACACAAGTGAGTGTCGGGCCAAGAGATCACTGGTGGCCAAGCTAAAGGCCGCTTCTGAATCAGATGCATGTTCCAAATCTGAGTTAAAACCTCACAAGGAGAATGACAAAGGGAAGCAGATTATCCATGCAGAGCCCAACGCCATCGTTGCCACCACAAAGATCTAGAAGGAGGAACTCGAAGATCTAAAGGAAGAGGAGTGCATCTTCCACTCCCAGATATGGGTAAAAGGTTCCTCACTTTAGTTAATTTTCAACAGCGGGAGCCAAAAGAACCTCATTTGAGTATAGGTCGTGAAGCGGATAGGCTTACCGACCACATCACACCCACAATCGTACACCATCGGGTGGCTTCACCAAGGATGGTATCTTCACATCAGCTAGCAGTGTCGCCTTCCATACAACATCAAGTCCTTCACAAATGAGGTATTATGTGACGTTGCTCCTCTTGATGCTTGTGATGTATTATTAGGCCAACCATACTTGTGGAAGCGACATGTTGTGTGTGATTCAAGGCCTCATGTTTTTATTGTTACCTTGGGAAATAAGTTGTATAGGATACCAGAGGTAGCACTACCTACCGCCATCTCTTTGGTTACTACAAAACAATGTAGTAAGCTCATTTCCAAAACCGTGAATTTTTTTTTCCTAATGATACGCCCTCAAGGAAAGAAGAAGATGTGACCACGACCTCTAGACAGGGCCCCTCCACATGACAACAATAGATGGACAAGTTCATGGAAGAGTATGAGGACATCTTCACCTCCCTCGCAAGGGTGTCTCTACACTGTCAGGTCAAGCACTCCATCAATCTGACCCCAAGTGCATTGTTGCCCAATGGACCAATATATCGGCACTTTATTATGGAGAATGAAAAAATAAAGAGGCAGATACAAGAGATGCTACAGAAAGGTCACATTCGGCCAAGTTCATCACCCTGTGGGAGCTCGATTATGTTGGTACAGAAGAAGGATGGGACTTAGAGACTTTGTATTGACTATCGGGCGCTGATCAAGATCATTGTCCACAATAGGTACCCGATACCATGGATTGATGACCTTTTGGACCAATTCAAGGGACAAAATATTTTAGCAAGATCGACTTGAAGTCCAGATATCGCCAGGTACCAATCGAAACCTCTGATGTGTGGAAGATTGCCTTTAAAGCCAAGGAGGGCCTTTTCAGATGGCTGGTTATGCATTTTGGGTTGACGAATGCTCCTACAACCTTCATGAGGTTGATGGATGACATCTTGCGGCCATTCACAAAGTCATTTGTAGTGGTATACTTGGATGACATCTTGATCTTCAGCCAGAGTTGGGAAGAGCACCTCCAACACATTCGATAGGTTCTCTAAACACGACGGAAACACAAGTTATGTTCCAATTTGGAGAAATGCACTTTTGGCATGACCCAGGTTCAGTATCTGGGATACATTATTTATGAACATGGGGTGCATGTGGATCCAGCCAAGATCTAAGTTATTTTAGATTGGCCAGCCCCAACCACTCTGACAGAGCTCCATAGCTTTCTAGGTCTTGCCAATTTCTACCACAGGTTGTTATTGGGGTTTTCTCATATGACTTGGCCCTTAAGTCAAGTCACCAAGGGAGGAGCGAAAGAATTTTTTTTTGTTTTGAATATCAATAGAAGGAGTTGTCAGAGTTGAAATATTGCCTCTTATCTGCACCAATGCTCACATTACCAAACTTGAAACAACCATTTGAGATTGAGACATATGCCTCTGACTATGCTATTGGGGCAATCCTTACTCAACACGGGCATCCAGTGGCATAGCAGAGTGAGACACTTTCAGACATAGTCCAGAAATATCCTACTTATGACAAAGAGATGTATTCCATTGTGCAGGCCTGCCAAAAATGGAAGAATTACATTTTGGAGAAGGAAACGGTCATCCAAATAGACCATCGACTCCTGTAGTTCATACAAATGCAAGGGAAGTTACAGAATGATCGCCATTAGAAGTGGTGCACATACCTGTAATAGTTTGATTTGAATATCAAGTACAAGAAGGGTAGCACCAATAATGTTGTAGACTGCCTCATCTGACCACCGATCATGGTGTTAACCACCGTGCTCAACTCTTGTGCGTACGAGACTTTTGATTCGACACTTCTCTTCAAAAGCGACGCAGAATTTTCCCACACATACCAGACACTCTTGGAGGGTCAACAAGTTCTAGATTTTCACCTCCAGGATGCACTGTTATGCAACCTGGGACACCTTTGTGTTCCTTCAAGTGAGCGTGCCAAGATGACTTGGGAAGCGCACTACAGTCGGGTTGTTGGGCATTTTAGGGTCGAGAAAATAGTGGCAATACTACAAAAGTATTTCTATTGGCTGAATCTTCGACAAGATGTCGGAAAGTACATCAGATCCTGCACTACCTGCGTCATTACCAAACCAACCATCAAGAAGAAAGGCCTCTATACTCTGTTGCCTACCCCTAATCAACCTTGGGAATCCATCTCCATGGATTACATGTCGGGCCTTCTACTAAAAATGGCAATGACTGTGTTTTTGTGGTCGTCGATAGATTCTCGAAGATGGCCATTATGGCGACTTGCAAGAAGAATATCACAGTAGAAGCCACTGCTAAAATCTTGTTTTACATGAGTGTGGGTACAATTTGGGATCCCACATTGTATCATCTTGGATCGGGACAAAAGGTTCCTCAGTATATTTTGGTCTTGTCTCTGGTCGATGTTGGACACCATGCTCACTAAGTCCACAACTTTCCATCCCCAAACTCATGGCCAGAAAGAGGTCGTCAATAGGATGATCATACACATTGTGTCCATGTACAAATCAAAGCATCCACACACATTGGATGAGATCCTCCCCTATGTCCAACATAGTTATAACCGGGCTCTCCACAACTTGACTAGCCACAACCCTTTCCAGGTGGGCTTGGGATTCCAACCACTATGTCTCATTGATGTGGTCATACCATTTGCATCTTCTCCGGCAGATTTGGCTCATGTCTAGTCCGAAGCCGATAAGGAAAACATGTTCATTGATCACATTCAACATCCACCAACATGTCCATGACATATTGGATAGAGCCAATGCTAAGTACAAACAGTGGCATAATCAGCATCAGGTGCCACACAAGTTCCAGGTGGGTGACAAAGTTTGGCTACATTTGCAGGAGCGCCTCGCTGGACCCCACGGTAAACTTTTCCCACTCCGATATGGGCCATACACCATCATGAAGGAAGTAGGGGACAATGCCTTCAAGCTCTGTATTCCAGCATTCCTTGGTCTACACCTAGTGTTCAATGTGGACAATGTTTGGCCCTACTTTCCACCATTGTTGGACACATCCGGCATTGCAGAACAACTCATACCAACAGAGTTACATCGAGACTACATGGAACAAGCCACAATTGATCGGATCATGTACATATAGATCAAGAACACCCGACAACAAAGGATCCAACTATATTGATTTATCAAAGAAGGCCAACTCCTTCACTAGAGCAAGTGGCTCACAAGGGACCAAGTTCAGTAGAAGTTTCCTCATCTCATGGAGGAACTCAATGCAATGGGGACCATTGCTTCCTCAGGGGAGGAATGACCTAGGTGAATATTGGTGGGCACCCGCCTATTCCACTTGGACCCCCACCATTGTTTCTTTCAGTTTTTCAGTTTCTTTAATTGTAGCACAGTTTACTATTTTTGGCAGTTTTTCGGGTCCTGAACTTCGAGAGCCATTTTGACGCCATAAACACCGTTTTTTTGGGAAAATCACTAGTGGAAACTCAATATTCACTATCAATAGTTGTATTCATCGGATAGATATTTCTAACGAGGTATCGTGTGCATAAAATGGAGATCGTATGCCAAAGTTACGACCACGGGAATTTGATGTACCAATTTACCCCAATGGGGCCCATAGTTTGGTTTTTCATCTCCCAGGGTTAGGTTTTTGGATCCTTTGGGGTTTTTGATTGTTTCTCAATAATAAATAGGCCTTCAACCCTCATTGTAAGACAATTCAGAGGCATGTAGCTGCCACCTCTCTTCTTAGAGATAAGCTACCATCTCCCGAGCTAGTTTATTTCCATTTTGTATGTAAGCATATTTCAGTTCTTTGATATTAATGAAATGAAGTTTTATTTCTACTACATCTCTGCGTTTATGGTTATATCTATAATTTTTTATGTTCCTGTTTAAATTCGGATCAAAGGCATACTCGAGACATAAACCGTAAAACATCATTTGCCGACCCTAAAGTATGTATAGGAAATTTGAATTTCACCTGTAACTTAAAACTCAAAACTTCAAAATCTCCTCTAGTATATTGTTCTCAGCTATGATACCATGTAGAATTTCCTGTAGATTCACAAGCTCATGCAATTGACTAAAGCACGAGACAAGAATCTACTTCTACTTTGAACTAGTGGAAGCCAATAGATCGATGAAAACAATATGAACAAGAAGAAGATAAATCAATGGCACATAACATAAGATGTATCTAGGGAAAGCCATTGCTCAAAATCCCAATATTTGTATTGCATATATCATAAATATGAGTGAAGATACAAAGCATGTTCTCACTAGAAAAATTCCCCACAAGTATGCTCAACTCTCTCAGCTCACAAGCTAGCTCAAGCCAAATCCTTAGCCTATTCAGCAACTCTCCAAACCCCTAATATCTTACGTAATTCCTAGGATGAATAGCACATATTTAAAGGGAATTCATGCTTCCAAAACTACGCAATCCAAACATAGGTCCTTCTTTGATTGCATGTATGATATTTACAACTCAGTAAATCATACAACTTATAGTACATTGTCCATGCACTCTAGTCTCAATTGGGTCTTTCTCATAATCAACATGTATGAGTTTCTGATGAAGGAATATTCAGTTAACTAGAGTAACACTTATGGATGCACTAGTGCAACAATTGACTATTAGCTCTCTATTAGTTCCACAAACAGTTTGGAACTAATTTAACTGAACATAACTTAGTAAACCGGGTTATCTAATTTACAACTCACAATTAAACTCATCCTGGACCTCTAAAACTTATGAAGAACATGCACATGACTTCAGAAAGACTTCCAACTTGAAATTCCTAAGCTAATTAAGTTAATTAAACTTAATTAACTATTTACAAGTTGCTATGAGAATAGAATTCGATTTTAATTCTTAGTTTAATTCAAGAACAAATTAAACTGGAATTTCTTATTGCCATTTCTCAACAATATGGAGGTTAAATCCATACCATCCACCTAATAATTATTTCTAATTAAATTAAATTTATTGAAGACGTATTCCAAAATATACATCCATATTGACATAGTTAAATTAAAAAAAAAAATCTCTCAATTTTGTTATGATGCCATAGTTTTTAAAAATTAATTATGCCCATAGACCTATCTTTTAGAATAGGGCTTCTTGAATTTTAATTTAATTATAAATATTTATTATGTGGATGATAGGGATTTAACCTCTATGGTATATTTTAGAGTATTCTTATTAGTAATCACAAATCAAAGGTTGAGTTTTATCCCCAAAATAGTTATGCATTTATTTTCCCTTTTAATTAAATTTGTTAATTAGATAAATGTCATATGAACAAGCATCACATGATGTGACTTATGGTTTTTTGGGCATGTGGTATTGATAAACCACAATATTTACAGTTTAAGAATCTCTATTATAAAATGGGGATAAATCTCCATGGTTAAGAATCTTGTTCCATGTTTTTTTAAATGTATATATGTTTAACTTATATATTAATTATTTTAATAATTAACAATAATAATAGTAAGAATCTCCATTGTAAAATGGTAAAAAGGTAAAATGTGGGTTTGGTATGTGACAAATATTGTGGAATTTGGATAGAATTTGTGTATAATTTCATTGATACTAAATTATAATATCAAAATTATGTCTTTATCATTATATTCGTTGTAACAAAAATAAATATTACAAAAATAAGAATACACATCCATGAGTTTTATAATGGCACTGAGAGGTGGACAATACCCAAAACATGGTAAAATGAATGAATATTTGAAGTTTGCAATGGTAACAAAGTTACAAATTGAAAGGAGTTGTATGTGGAGGGAGATTATCCTTGATATTAGGGGACATTTAGGAATAATTTATGCTTGGGGTTTTGGGAATTCCATCAATAATTACAATGAGACATATGCCATCCTCCAGGATCTTCTTTCAAAAAATATGGATATAGCTAAGACACTAAGTGTTATCGATGACTTAAGTATTGTTATCAACTTAATGACCTTAAAGAAGAATCATGTTGATAGAAAACTATCATCCCTAATCATGCAAATGCAAAAGGAGGTTTGAATATTTTGGAAGGTCTCCTTCCTTGAAGTTCTAAAATTTTTTCCAATTGTAAAACAGTAAAAAAATGAAAGGAGCGACATCTATAGGAAGATTATACTTAATCCTAGGGGACATTTAGAAAAAAATATTCTTGGGATTTTTGGAATTCCACTAATAATCAAAATGAGACATATGCCATCCTTGAGGTTCATCTTTCAATAAATATGGCTAGAGCTAAGAAACGATATGTTATCAATGACACATGATTATTAGCTTAATGACTTAAAAGAAGAATCTTGTTGATATCAAACTAGCATCCTTAATCATGTAAATCCAAAAGGAGGTTTGAAGATTTCAAAAGTATCCTTCCTTCAAGTTATAAGAGAACCCAGTGAACACGCTAGAACTTTAGCTAACAAAGAAACCATGCTTGATATGAGGGTATTCTCAAATAAGTTAAGGCATTTTATTGCACCTTAATCTTTTGTGGGTCATAGGTCATGAACACACATTATATCTTAGTCATTGAGAAAATTGCATGGCATCTTCACTAGCATATGAAATTATGCAGGGGAATGAGATATGAAAGGACTTTCCCCTTGTTTCGCACATGTAAGCATTAACTCATGGTTAAGATTTTGAACATCACTATGTATCTTATCAAGGGTCGAGTGTGAAAATGACACACAGTGTGATGGGTTTGAGTGATGTTGTCTAATGTTAGACTATAGAATGTTTATTATTCCTAGTTAGATCATCTCTATGCTTTTGGTCTATGTATTGGAACTTGTATGTCATGAAAAAGATATCACTAGAGATATGGAGCTTGTCATTCCTTTGTTCTAAATATCTAAAGTCTATATGATGGCTGGCATTCTTATGTTTTTGAAAATTTGGTTGCTTAAGGGTGTTTGATGTCTTACAACTCTAGGTTACAGTGACCTGGAGTTGGTTGGCAGTGTTATGTGTGCTTTAGAAGTTGGATTTTTGCGTCCTCTTTTTCACATGTCTATCCCTTTTGGTCCATCTTTTGGTGGGACAATTTGTCCAATAAACAATCTCAAACTCTATATTAGAACTTGCAACATGGTTTTTCTTAGTGTGGGTATCAATCCCCATTTATGGACTATTGACACACACTAGGGTGCTTCGAAGGCATGAGGAATCAATTAGATGACTAATAATGCCCATGAAAATGGGAGCCAATGTATTTATCGTAATATAATAATCATGAAATCCCTAATTTAAGAAAAACAATAAATTAATGTCAAAAAGGTCAAATGATCACCCAATTAAGAAAAAGTTCTCATTTAATAGCCTCTAACCTTAAGTGTGAATGAATTTAATTTAGAAAAACTTAAAAAGAAAGAATTATACATTAAATGATACAAAATCCAAGATCCTCATTTTTCCAACATGAAATAAGAGGAAACCATTAGTAAACACGTTTTTCATTAATCTTCATGTTTCATAAAATATTATAAATTGATAATAATATTAGATGTCTTTTGGTAAACATATGCCAAGAAATTTGGAGAGGTGTAACAACATGTTTATAAAAACCTCTATTTAACATATTATGTTTGTAAAAATGAGTGTAAGTATCTTTATATATTTTTAATTATTTAACTATAATACAACTTCTTGTAATATGTTTTTTTTGTTTTATTCAAAGCTAAAAATAAAAAACATTTTCTCTTATATTACAATGTTTAAGAAATATGAAATTATATTTTTTTTTCCAAACTGTAAAAGACCAAAATAAAATAATATTTAAATCTATAAATATGGTAGTCTTACTTCCACTCTACCTTAACTTACAAATTCTAATTCTCAACATTACAGATGGTACATAACTATTTTGTTGGTTATGAAGATTGATTGGCCATGTGGTTTATATGGCTGTGGTAAAATGGAGTTGTTTATAATGCGACTTTTTGGAGATTCCGATGATGAAATTCGGCGGAAAAAATTGAGGTTAAATCTTGATTTGTATTATTTAAAATGGTTTTTTCTACATATTTGGATTCAGCACCCTGAGAAACCCCTTGGATGCTTTGATTGTGCAGAAACTAGCTATCAAACTTGCTATTCCAATAAATTGTTGCCGGATTTTGACCGAAAAAACCCACAGAAAAAGCTTCCAAAAAATCGCATTATAAACAACTGCTCGCAAAATTACTTTAGAAAATAAAGTAGTAAAATAAAGAAACTACTATGCTAACCCAGTACTTAAATCACCTGACTTATAGAATGAATCGTTTCATTAAACCCTAACACAACTTATCTGATTCAATCTCGATCATGAACGCATTCAACCCAACACAGCTAATTTGATCTAATGTCGATCACGAACATTAAGAAGCCTTTGATCAGTCTCCACGCCACGTTCAAACCATCCCTGAGGCTGCACTCACGCACGCATTGGTTGCATTATTTATTTCTTGCTCAAATACTTGCATAGCAGTAGATGGCAAAGAAACAGGAACAAGAAATCCTTCCCCGGCATTCACGGAAGGCCTTATCAGATATGGAACGTTTAGCGCTCCCGGATAAACCGGAGAAGCATACGCTGCCTTTCCCCATCCAAAATCCACTTCTTTGACATCCACCATAATCTTGGAAACGTCCGAAATGCCATAAACACCGTACGATTTACCGTGTGGACATCCATTCAGCTCCGCTAAATCGATGAAAGATCGCACGTATTCTTCCTTCACCCTACGTTTCCCTTCGTTAATCAATTTCACAGCGAAGGACAATGGTTCGTGAGTGAGATCCCTGGATTTAGTCATACCGTAAGCGGGAACTATCACATTTCCATAGTAACCCCTTGGAAGACGTGGCCGAAATAGAGGACGGGCATCGTAGGGAAACATAATGGTGGAAATTTGGTCGCCAGGGATATTGAGAGCCTTTTCTCTGGATCGCCACAAACAGGCCGATATTAGTTCGAATGGGGTGGGATGCTTCACCCCTACTGCCTGTCCTCTTAAAGCTGCAATTTCCTTCGAACCAAAATAAAATGATTTTGATTCCATTTCCTGTGGTACTGCAGGCACTTGCAGCATTGATTCTACTTGCTTTCTTCTAGAATCATAATATTCACGGACCCCGGGGTAATTCGCCATTGGCTTCTCCCTCGGTCTAAGGATTTCTCTGTTCCAAACTGGAGCAACCGTTGGGCTCGCTGCACCTCTTGCTATTTCACCCAAAGCCTTCAGAAATTGGGTCATTCCAACACCATCGGTCACAGTGTGATTGAAACTCACACCTAATATGAAGCCTCCACATTTTAAACGCGTTACCTGAGGGTAAAAACACCAAGTCATACAGCTCAAACTGATTAATTCGATTACATTCTGAAATAGTAAGTAACCCACCCAATCTATACAGCTCAAACTCAGAAAATTATTCAACTCTGAGATTCAACATAATAATGCGATAGGACGATAATAACTAATGCTATTTATTATAAATAAAGAAGTCGGGAAGTTTGTTTTGTTATATTTTCCTGTTTATTTTTGCTAAAATGTAGGCATTTGTTGGAATTACAAATTTAGATCTAAATTTTTCACAATATGAATGTGTCAAGAATTTTTCAAAGTGTTGTCTATATATACAATCAGAAATATGTTGAATATATATATATTTATTATTTTTTAATCACATGGTGAATCGGTAACTGCCAGGCATAATCTATGGGAGACCGAGGATCAAACCTCATAGCTGCCAATCTATGGGAGACCCAGGATCAAACCTCATAGCTGCCACTATAACACCAAGAGCATAACCAACCACCTGCAAGTCGGGTATACTAAGTTCCTATGATTTTAGCAAGAGCAGACTCATCATCCCCTCTAGCCGCCACCACAGCAGGTCATCCCCGGGCTTCGCCCATGTGACTTACCGTCAAACCACACATCACTGTACATATGTATATATATATATATATATATATATATATATATATATATACATATACAGGTCATCCCGGGCTTTGCCCATGTGACTTACCGTCAAACCACACATCACTGTACATATATATATATATATATATATATATATATATTATTCTTTAATTTTTAAGGTCATGATTAAGTCAGACACCAACCAAATTAGTGTATGAAACCTCTTTGTTTGTAGGACAGGGAACCACTTCTGAGTAGCCATTTGACTGCTAATTCTATTAAAGCATACATAATCTGCCCCTCTGGTTTTAAACATGTGACCTCTTGGGAAGAAACACATATTCTTAATCATTAGGCCCACTCAAGCTGTTTTCTTTCCCATTGCTTGTGAGACAAGAGACCTACCTCCACGCAACCATTTGACTGCTAAATCTACGAAGACATACATACTCTACCACTCTCTAATTTTTGAACCTATAACCTCTTGAAATAAAACACATGAAATTTTAATTAAAATAATATATTTTTTATTTTTTATTAAATTAAATAAAAATATATATATAACTATACAATTTGATATATGAATTCTATACTTAAAATTTATACTCAATATATATGTATATTTAAAAATAATTTTTAACCATACCATTTCACTAAAAACGAAATAAGAACTTCAAATAATTAGACATAGACAATTCAACTCTCTTCCAACGAATCTAAACGAAATAAGAACTTCAAATAATTAGACATAGACAATTCAACTCTCTTCCAACGAATCTAAAATCACAATTACAGACCTGAAACAGAAGAAGTGGAGACTCTGTGATGGGCTTGGATAGTGGAACGTAATTAATAAAGTCAAGAGCGCGAGGGAGAGGAGGAGAGAGAACTCCAAACTCTTCCAAGGAAATATCAGCATCGGCTTCTACGAGAAGAACCCCTTTACTGGTGCAGTCCATTATGAGATTCCCTTTATCATCTGCATCTCTTACTCTTCCGGCGAAGGGATAATAATGCACCAGAAGCTTGGCTAGAGCCTCTTCAATAATATTGACTGGGTCCTCTTGATTCTTCATGGAGGAGGAGCCGCAGGGTGATCGATAAAACAAAAGTGTATTCATATGAACTCTTAATCCCAATTGATTGTCGATGTTGGTAAGATACAGAGGATGGCTTGGAGTAGAGCGGTTAGGGGTAACGAGGAGAGGTGGCTTTTTGGTGACTTTGAAGTTGCAGAGAGCACTAACTTTCGGGAAGATTAGTACACGAGAACGACCAGGAGGAGCCACTGGCTGCTTCCAGCCCAATCCAAATTCCAGAACTGCCATGTAAACACAACACACTAGACACTGCCAACAAACTTAGGCGATAAGATTTCTAGAATACATAAAAAACTGTGCGAAGGATGTCAAATTTATAGAAGTTGGCAAGGAGAATCAAAGTAATTAGGTTTTATTTTTAAATATACCAAAATTGATATGAGAATCTTTTGTGAGAATGATGTGAAGATGATAATCAGAAGTTTTATTTTTAAATATACCAAAATTGATATGAGAATCTTTTGTGAGAATGATGCGAAGATGTAATATTATTATAGTGAATAGCATGAACTTTACTATCATGGGAGTTTTGAGTTCATATGGAGATGTTTTTATTTTAATTTTTGTTATTAAAATAAAGTTAGATACTTTATTTTAAAATTTAAAATTTATTTGACTTTTTTTAAGTAATGAATATTAAAAAAAAAAAAAAAAAATAATGTATCTTAGAATAAAGATGTAGGTATATACATTTGATTTAAGAAAAAAATGATTATTTATTTTTCAAATATTATTTATCTTTAAATAAATAAATATAAATAATATAAATAGAGAAAATTAAAATAGTCATTTTAAACACACTTCAACTTTAACACATTTAGAAAATCATGACATCGCTAATAAAATTAAATATAATTGCATTTAAGATAAACATTTACCTCATTCCCATGAATAAAGATCTTAAAAATATTTAATTATTAAAACTTGTGATTTGCAAGGTTCCATTTTGTAAGCGACATTATAATAGTTTAGATCTTCTTCAACTTTTGAATTTAGGTTTCTACTTCGGAATATTAAAACAAATAGAATGGTTAAAGTTTTTAAGTAGGGAGATTTTTATTCACAACTTTAAGATTCAAAATTGTTTACTTGCATTAAAATCATTTATAACAAAAATTTCCACAACAAATGGCATCAATTGGCTTTTGTTTGCTCTCTATATTCTTAAATAACTAATGCATCTACAAATGCCTATAAATATTTATCTTGCATTATTTGACAACTTGATATTTCAAGGTCTTATATGACTCCTACACTTGCCCATAAAAAACATGTTGACTTAGGGGCATACCAAATAGTTATAAAGATTTATAATGGAGGGGACATTATTTTTTCTTATCAATACATTATATTTTTTTGAAATATGTTGTTAATAAATGAATAGTTAAGTTTTAGGCATTTTATATTTTTATAAAAAAATAATAGAAAATATTTATAAGTATTGGGAGAGTCTAACTTATTAATAAATTAGATAGGCAATCAATGTAAAATTGAGACTATAATGTCAATTCCAATGAGAAATAAATTTATGAAGGTTGTATTAATGTAAGAAGAGACTCAAGAGTTTAGAGGAAGAACTTAGATTGCATTTCAAACAATATGTCTATATTGATCTAGGAAGTGATAGAATATGATAAATGTGTTTGTTAGATTTTTTTGTAATTGTTGCAATAGTATTTGAGTCTTAGTAGTAAGACTTAGAGATTTTGTTAAAGATTTGTCATTATAATTTACGAATATTTTATTTAAGTAGTGACATAAGAATTTTAGATGTTTTTCTTATATATCAATATTATATATATAAGTGATTTCAAATATATATATATATAGATAGATATATAACCAAAAAATCATAAAATAGAAATATGATTATTAAAAAAATTCAAAAACTTGATTAAACTTTGTAAATTGTTTTCAAAAGTTATTGATTAATTACAAGTCAAACTTGAGTTTCACACACTTACTAAAATGAAATTTTCATAAAATAAAAATGTGATTATTAAAATTTTTACTTGAGTAATCTTTGTAAATTATTTTCAAAACTTACACATTAATTAAAAGTAAAACATGAGTTTGAGGTAGAAATGAAATTTTTATAAAATAAAAATGTGATTATTAAATTTTTTCAGAAAATAAAGTAAACTTTATAAATTATTTTCATAATTATTAAAATTTGATGTATATCATTTTACATATATATTGAAATTTGATGTATGTATTATTATGATACTTGGTAGCATATAATTTTTTTTTGATTTATTTTTAAAATAAATTTTATTTATGACAAATTTTATTTATAAATAAAATTTCATTAATATAAATTAATAAGAAAATAAAAATTCAAATTTCAAAAATTAATTTTAATTTTCAAAATATTCAATTTAATAATTATTTTTAAAATAATCATAACTAATAAAACCACTCTAACATAATTAGAATACAGGACAAATATAATAACCACTCTAACCTAATTAGAATACAAGACAAATACAATAAGTCAACCTTAAATAAATTTAGTTAGACGCCTACATCTAAGGAACCATGACATCACCTATAAAATAATTGTAGAAAGAATTACGCCTACATCTAAGTAACCATGACATCACCTATAAAATAATTGTATAAAGAAATACGGATTGCACATCACCGATAAAATAATGGTATAAAGAAATAAGGATTGCATCATGCAACATTTTTAGGAACAATTTTTTTTTGTCATTTACATGTGCAAAACTGTACTAGCATGATTTTCGACATAGATATACAAAATTATCATGGTATGATCTTATTATATATTTCCTATTTCATAGGATTACAATTTTTAAAAAATATATCATTGACTTGTGCACATCTAAATTATTATATAAAATGGTTAGAATATTCAACCCATCAAAATTTATCCAAATTTATTTTTACAACTATTGAAATATTATATTTTAACAAAATATTAAACATCAAATTTATATTGATTTAAAAAGTTTATTGAGTTGGGTAAAATTACACATCTAAAATATTATATAAAATTGTTAGAATATCCAATCTATCAATATTGATCTAAATTTAGTTTTATCAGTATTGAAAGGACAAGTCTATTGAGGCGGAGGACTTGTCAGACAACCATTTTTGAATGGAAAAAAAAAAAGTCAACCAATCTTGCAGAAGCATTGTTTAAATTATGTTTTTGAAGGTAGCAAACGGATTCAACACCGTCAAAAACCTTTGGGGTACTCAAAATCTTGAAATTTAACAACTTCACCCTAGATTTACAAAAATTCTGACAATCTACCAAATTTATCAAAATATTACCGGAATTTTCATGATTTTCAAAATGCAGTCTTGTTACACTAGGGCATATTGAAATATTATATTTAAAAAAAATATTAAACATTAAATTTATATTGATTTAAAAAAATTATGTACCTTTTTCCTTTAACATTTCAAGACATTCTATGTTAAATGTATAGATATTACTCACTTAATTATTTAGATTTTTAAAAACTAATATAGCTTTTTTAAAGTGAAGAGTTTGAAGAAAGGTTTGGTTTGGTGAGATGTGAACCCTTTTTAAAGTGAAAATCAGTATGTCAATTTACAAGACATGAACTTGGGTGGGAAGGATAACAACTATTTTGCCCAACCACCCAAACTAAATTCAATTGACTTAAATATTTTACTTATAATTTATATTGAATTTTTTTAATTTATATTGATTTAAAAAACTTATGTACCTTTTTCCTTTAACATTTCAAGACATTTTATGTTAAATGTATAGATATTATTCACTTTATTATTTAGATTTTTTAAAACTAATATAGCTTTTTTAAAGTGAAAAGTTTGAAGAAAGTTTTGGTTTGTTGAGATGTGAACCCTTTTTAAAGTGAAAATCAGTATGTCAATTTACAAGACATGAACGTGGGTGGGAAGGATAACAACTATTTTGCCCAACCACCCAAACTAAATTCAATTGACTAAAATATTTTACTTATAATTTATATTGAATTTTTTAATTATTTTTACTTTCAGTTACTTTATTTCTATCAACTTTAAAGCTAATGTAAAATTAAGATGATTATGTGTGTGTACGTATATATATAATTCACATTGAATTTTTTTTCATTATTTTTACTTTCAATAACTTTATCTCTATGTATTTTAAAGTTTACGTAAAATTGAGATGAAAATTGAAGTATTTTATTTATTTCCAACATTAAAAGTTACTTTTTTAAATTTGTTAATCTAAATATTATTTTAATATTTTTAAATGTAACTTCATGTGACAGCATCTCCCCATAAAAAGACGAAAGTAAAGATAACCTACTTTTACATCATTTATTATGAAAACATTTTCGTATTAACAATTACATAGTTAGGAAATTTCACACTTTTATTTTGAAATGCCGATCTAAAAACTTATATAATTCGGCTAATGGGTGTAGAGAACACGATGACAAAGTATTCTCTTAAGGAACTCTGTGATGTGAAGGTTACTGGTTCAAAACTCCATGGGAAAAAATCTAACCATGTTAAGGGTTGGTGTCGCCCAAGTGGAGTGTGATCCCCCGGTGATTTTGACGGCTTAGATGCCCCTAGGTTGTAGTTACTTGAGCCACATGTTAGACGTGTCAATCATCTCAAAACTCACATTCCTTAGCAAACAAAAAAACCTTATATTATTCCACTATAATTATTTGTCTTTAAATTGCAAGCCATAGAAAGACATATTATTATCGATTTTATGTCTATATGTTAAATATTTATATATAAATATATCCAAATTATTTTGATTATTTAATTATATATTTTTATAATAATAATAATTTGTTGGACATTGGATAAACCAGTGCTCCTCGTGTGTTTCACGACATGTGCTTAATCGTCCCTCATGGATCCGTTAACTATGGTGATGCGTTTGTTTACTAACAATCTACAGGTTTTGGTGTAATGGAAATCGTGATTCCAACAAGTGGTATTATAGCGTAAGGTCTCAAGTTTGAATCACACTAAGCTCACGCTGAGGGGGAGATTGTTGGACATTAGATAAACTAGCACTCCCCATGTGTTTCACAACATGTGCATAACCGCCTCTCATGGATGTGTTAACTCTAGTGATGCATTCATTTACTAGCAATCTACGGGTTTTAGTGTAACGGTAATCGTGATTCCAACATAATTTTATTTTTATTATAATAATTTATTATTTATTATTGTATTTAACTTATTTTAAATATCAACAATATTTTAATTATTTTATTATATTTTTTGCAATTCCTATAAATTTAATTAAATAATAAATGTTATTTTATCCTTGCAATTATTAAGCATGGATTCTTAGGCATCAACCTCGATGTGAATAAATGCTGCTAATAATGATCAGGGAAGGTGTCACATCCCATGAATAAAGTGTTGTCTAGTGATGTCATTTGTCTTTGGAAAATTACATGATGGCATTATTGTCATTGATGGCAAAGGAACACAAGACCAACAAAGTAGCAGTAAGGCAAGGAGCAGTACAACGATGCAAGGAGAACAACAAGGGATGAAGTAGCAGAAAATAAAAAGTGCAGCAAAGGTAAAGGAGCGACAAAAGTGCAGCAAATGTAAAGGAGCAGCAAAAGTTCCGCAAAGGCAAAGGAGCAACAAAAGTGTGGAAAAAGTGCGACAAAGGTAAAGGAGTAGCAAGTAGTGTGGTCACCATATGTGTGTAACAAGGTGATCTTGACATAGATATGTTGCTTATTGACAGTTGAAAAAAAGGAGCAGAGATTGGGCATTATTGTAATGCAAGGCTATGGAAAAGGAAAATATGTGCAGGAAAGAATGTTGTAGAGATTGCTATGTTGAAGAATTTGTTGCGTTGTTGAAGTTACGATGCAAAGTGAAGGCAAGACTCCATGATAGCAAATTCAAGACAAATACATGATGCAAGGAAATGCAAGATGCAAGGCAAAGGCAAAGACATCGAGAAATATTGTGATGTAGGGCTATTTGAATATGAATGCAAGATTGTATTATTGCATGCTATTTATTTATTTTATTGACATGAAGAATATGAATGCATGACATTTGGATATGATGAAATTCATTTTATGTATTTTAATATTCAAGAGTTTAAGCAGTTTTGGAATTGAAGGGACACCTTTGGAATGCAAAGAGACAATTTTTTTCATTTCATATTCGTGTGAGTGGAACATGAACAACCATCAATGTTCATTTATAAATTTGTGCAAAGTTGGAGAGCAAGTTTTGAGTACGAGTATTAAGAGACATGGAGAATGTGTGAGAGTTGATTGAGGTGTTATGCATTAGTTACATGGTGCATATGAAGCTTATGTGAAGCAGATTTGAAGGGAAGAAGAGGCAAAAATGAAGATGGAGATATGCAGAATTTATGACCAGGTAAACTAGCACATTGTTATTTCTTATTTACTTCATGGGATTGTAGTCTCCTTTCAAGTTGTGGCATGATAAATATCCAGTTGGAGTTGGTTGAGGTAGGAGCTTCATGTGGGTTGTAGCATACAGAAGACATATGGGAGTTGGAGTTTCCTTGCATGTTGCAGCTTGCAGAAAATTTAGGTAGCAGCCTCCTATAGGTTGGAATCTATAGAAAATCATATGTAATAAGGGAGTAGGAGATTTCCTTTTCGTCACAACAATATAGAAATCGTGGTTTTATCCCTTTATGGGTTTCCACTTATATTTGGTGTCAATATGTGTTGTTATTATGTGTTAATGTAATGTTTTAGTTTTCTTATTACTTTTTCTTCACATATTCAATATGTTGGTCATTATTTTTTAAATTTCTCATTTAATGTTTCAATTAGATTAAAGAAGAGAATTTTAATGTCCATGAATGGAATAAACTAATTCACCCCCTTCTTAGTTTAGTCAAGTTTTAATTAATTGGTATCAGAGTCGGTTCCTTCTGTATAAGCCTAACAACTTGAAGGTAGGTCTACTTGAGTCATGGACTATCAAAGTGTACATGTGTTGAGTGCAACAAATTTTCATGAATGGAGAGATAAGGTAAAATTTGAATTGATAGCTGATGGACCCGGTGTATGGAAACTAGTATGTGATGGCTATTGTAAATATTCCCCCTCTGCACAAGAAATTTTATAGATTTTTAAGGAAAAATGTGTGATGTTTAACAATATTCATAATAAGGATCTTGATACAGTAATATATTTAACATATACAAAATAAATATGGGATAGATTGCAACTTATTCATGAAGGCGAGACCAGTAGCAGTAGTACAAAAAAAGAGAAGAGAAAGAGGAAGAAGAAAAATCCACATCGAAAAGAAAGGGTTCAGTCAAATGAGGTCTTTGCTAGTGTGAATGGACCTTATTGCCATGAAGAAAATAAAATTGAAGAACAAGCCAAGATTGACATAACCTTGACTAAAATAGAAAGATTGGAGAATGAAAACAAATATTTTAAGAAATTGGTGCATATATATGGTGAAAGAGAGCATGAATATAAGAAGCAAATCAGTAGTCTAAGGACAAAACCTAGAGAAGCATGGATAATAGAAGAGGTGATGAACAATCAGCTTAAGGAGAAAGAGGTACAATGTGAAATATTAGAGGTTGAGATTTATTTAACTAGAAATGAGTTAGATGAAAAGAATAGATTATATAAACAAATTCAAGAGGAGGTTGTTTCCATGAGAAATTCTGGAAAGGAAACCATAGAAGATAATGAAGCATCACTGAAGTAGGAGAAGGGACAAGCAACGTGATTAGTAAATAATAAAACAAAAAAAACAAGAACATTAAAAGCCAAAAAATGAGATGGAAAAAATTATTCTTACAAAAAGGTCATGTCACACCCTCTTCCCCATCTACCCAAGCAACATACCAGCCAGCGTTAACATGCAATGATAGGCCCCCATGATATGATTTGACCTCCTAAGTCACATTAAGGAAGTGGAACTGACGAAAACACACCATACATTCAATATCAACATTAGGACCCTTAGGAACCAACCCAACCTATATGCCAACCAACCATTGGGTCCCACTGACATTTTGGACCACTTGACCTCTGGACACTCTCATGCTATGGGCATGCCAGCATCTAGGGACCTTTGGACTCTCTCACAGGCCTGCAAGCCAGTGTCCAAGGACTATTTTTCTCAGTTCTATGTGAGCGTCCCCAGGATTTAAGCCACATTTTCAGGGCCAGAGCCTATGTCACTACCTAGAATTGAATGACACTTTCATAATAGTAAGATAACATGGAAATAATAGTACTGATGAAATTACTTGAATAAGACCTTGATTGGACCCCTACTAACCATGATAGAAATTTCATCAAACATATCATGAACATGTAATCTACAGGTGTAAATAACATATCTGAGCATAAGGATCTCATACTTATCTAAGGTTCACTATGAAGCATTGTTTCCTTATCACATTAGTTGTAGTTTCATCCATTAGGCCATATATATAATGTTCACTCATATACAAGTAAAAACATGATGGAAGGCATACATAGACACTATCATAATACACATTCATAACCAACATAATAACAACAGAAATACTAGGGAAACAACAACTATATAATCCACATATACCATTAGGTCTATGTTTCTTTAGGTCCGATAGACCATTATTTGGTCTCAGCGGACGTTAACCATCATCATCGTCATCATTGTCATCATCATAAACCAGTATAATACTCATAGAAATACAAGGATAAATAACCTCATATTGATGATGCCAAAATCCAAACCCGAGATGTTACTTCCACATTCCACCCAACCATAGAATGGTTGACCTAAATCTCTCTTCATCCATTAATGCACGTGCCATATTCCAAGCATGAAAGTGGGATCTCAAAGAACTCATCAATCGAAAAACATTCAAAGCTTCCAGAGGCCATCCACCTCAACCCATTAAACATTGGTTTCACCTCACAATCAGGCATCACAAAACCATCATCAAATTGGTCTCTATCCAAGCCTTCCAGGGCTCTAAAGCATTTGTTCCAACCAAGACTTTTGGGACTAGTAACTCAACCCACAACTATCGTCGGGCTTCCAGAGTGTTTGTCCAACCAAGGCTTCCAATACTAGTAACTCAACCCACAAAGGGCTTCTAGAGTGTTTTTCCAACCAAGGCTTCAAATATTCTCCTTTAATGTGGATTGTTAAAACTTGAATACCCTTTTATTTAAAAAGTACTCCTTTATATTGTTGCCCTCTATATATGTATGTATTTCTTTATATTAAGACCCATTTTCAAAATAACTTTATTATCTTATAATAATAATAGTTTCACTTCTTTTTTTTAATAATAAATTGGTCCGTTTTTTTATATACTTAATTACTTCTTGATAAATTTTTAATGTCACCCCACTTAATAAATATAAAGGTCACATCTTTTCATATGACACGGTCACGATGTTAAAATACCATGGGCTATTACCATGGGTTGTTTTTAAAACCTCTGTTAAAATGTTCTCCACATAAAAAGTAAAACGTATTTTTTTTTTTTTAAATACCATGGGCAATTACCATGGGTTGTTTTTAAAACCACCGGCTTCTCCACATAAACAGTTTTAAATATACTTGGAAAGATTCCCTCTTATCTTTATTATGCACTTATTTTATTATTATTTTTTCTTTTTTTTGAATTTGATTTTTTTTCTATATTTTTTTAATCTCTTTTTTTATGACTTTTTTTTATATAATCTTTATTATTATTTTTGTTTTATATATATATATATAGCCAAAGGCCTGGTAGCGAGACGGAGAAACCCCAAATATTTAGCGAAACGCTTGAACTGCAGCAACAATAAATTTGACAAAGAGTTGATAGCCAAAGACTTGGATCAAAGAACAAGCTTTGTGCACCAGTTAAACAACCTAGAGGACTGAACTGCTCTGATACCAAATGAAGTGAACAAAGTTCCTTCTTAAGATTAATTACTCAAAAAGGCTTGGAATATCAAATTATCCATTAAGGATATAAATATTATATTAAATATGTGAATAAGAATAAGAATGATTTACAATGAGAATGAGAAGCTTGCTTATATATCAAGCAAGTGTCTCTTCATGAAGAGTCATGTCTCATTTAGACATTAATTACTAATAACTAATAATTATTTGTGCCTATTATCATTTATATTATTTTACATTATTTATATATATTTTATTCATTACATTCCACTTCACAGTCGGACATCACAAAACCATCATCAATTTGGTCTCTATTCAAGCCTTCCAGGGTTCCATACAGTTTGTTCCAACCAAGGCTTCAAATACTAGTAACTCAACCCACAGCTGCCGCTAGGTTTCCATAGCGTTTGTCCAACCAAGGCTCCTAGGACTAGTAACTCAACCCACCAAGGGATTCCACAGTGTTCTTCCAACCAAGGCTTCTAGTAACAGTAACTCAACTGAAGTTGTTATAGGGCTTCCAGAGTGTTTTTCCAACAAAGGATTCCAGGAACTAATAACTCAACCCAAGCTAAGGAAACATGAGAACCAACCAAAACAAAACAAGGAAATAAACCAATAATATCCATGACTATCCAGGAAATGGCAAGGTAAGGCAATCCACTGTCAATCCAACAATCCTCCATGTCAGTGAAAAATCATGACCAAAAATCCACATGCATATGTCATGCATGAAAAAACTAGTGAGGAAAACATACATTCAACTCAGCACCTACAAGAAAATATTGCGAGAGTTGTTGATCTCAATGTCCTCTTGCTCTTTCCTGCTCTTCCTTTGCCTTCTTGCTCTAGGAATCCAAGTATTTCACCTCCTCCAAGACTGCTCCAAGAAAACTCTAGGTATCCAAGAGAATGAGAGAGAGAGAATTATGAGAGAGCTCCAAAATTGAACTAACCAATCTTACACTAACCAAACCTTTCCAACTGATCCTCAGAATCCATTTTATTAATAAGGCATTTGTTTTCTTAATTTTCCATTATTTTCATTCACTTTCCTCCTCACGTGAAACTTGTGACCTTTCACCTTCCTTTTCTCCTAATTTCCATCATTTTCATAAATAAAATTCCAATTAATGCCTCATGCCTTTCCAAAGCCTTTTCCATTGCCTTTTCCAATTTCCTTTTCCATAATAAATCGAATGAACACCCACTAATATGTTTTCCCCACCATTCAACTTGGAATATGTGTCCCATCACTGTGGTCTTATATTTTTTTACATGAATTTTTAACCAGGGTTGTTACAGGTAAATTTCCTACTAGAGATGAGTTGAGAAAATTTGGAAGATCTCAAAGGAGATTCTTTGCTCCCTTGGAAGACATAAAATGTTTTCCTTGCCTTAAACCTGGTCATATAGCAACATAATGTAAGAGAAAGAAAAGAAAGTTTAATAAGCAGAAGATGCAGCAAACAAGAAGTCCTCCTCAAGCAAGCAAAAAAAAGGACAACCATACACTGGGTACACAAAACACTTCCATGTTACTGTTATTTATGCAATGAATTTGGACATAGATCCATTGAATGTAAATTGTATGCAAAAAAGAGCACAAGAGTACACACACCATTTCTGTCATATCTTAGTCAAAGAAGGTGTTATTTATGTAGCAATCTTGGACACAAAGACAAACACTACAAATTAGAAAATACCCTAAAGAACTCTAAAAATATTATGAATGCTAATCAAATCAGACCATTCATTGGATAGAAAATAATTGCAAAAAATAGAAAGCATCCTACTAAAGTGTGGAATAGGAATAATAAAGAACAAATAGTGACCTAGCTTTGTCTCTAGGGGAGCTACTCAAGGAAGCATTAAAGAAACTAATCAGTGGTAGAGAAACAATTATGAAATGTGAAGTTTCTCAGCGCGAGAGTAGGCCATAATTATAGAGATAATGATCAATATGAGATACTTGATTCCTCACCATCAAATAACACTCATATTTCCAAGTTATTTATCATCAAATAAATCATCAAAGGAGAAATTTGTATTGATGAAATAAAAAGTTAGTATCTATTGATGGTAAGCCTAGCTGAAGATGATGAATTGGAAGATGAAGATGAAAAATTACTATTGTCTCAAAGCTATGTTAAAATATGGGGGGCAGCATCTAAGAAAACAAATTGATCATAGAATATTCAACTAGCAAAAATTGGTCAAGTTTGCACAATATGACAAAGAAAATGAGTATAATGTATTTACTGCAACATATAGAAACAAATATAATACAATGGATACAAATGTTGGTTGCTCTAAAATTCCTACTTTTCTAAAATCAATCTTATATCGGAAGAGTGCATAAGCATGTCAAACTTTCAAAGAGTAGATGAGGACAAATGGAGAAGTTACAAAACAGAATAAAATCCTCTATGAAATCATTGTGGATGAGACATGGCTCTACACAATAGAATTGGAAGTAGCAAGAACATTGTTGCCATGTGGGGAGGAAATTGAAGGATTGGATAGCGAAACACTTCCCAGCCAAAGTAGAAAGCATTTAAAAAAAAAAAAAAAAGGAAAGATGAGGCACAACTATACTATAATTAACATGTCAACATCTGAGGAAAGATTAACGAGGAGAAAAATGTGCCTTCAATTGATGCATTAGAAAGGCAGAAAGGGATATATGCATTTCCTACAACAACCTACACTACGTTTCAAGCCAATATCTTAGAGGAATTATCTAAAAAATGCAAGGGAATTCCTGGTTTTCTTTGGGTTCTTCCAGAGTCGTATATTTATGTTCCAGATAAAGATTATAGGGGACAATTTTGTATATGGGAAAGTGATATGAATACCTCAACCAATGCCAATGAAAGGAAAACTTGTAGTAGATATAACAAGACAAATAAAACACACTATGAGAGGAGGAGTGATCTAGATATTTTAACTTCAAGGATGTATTCAGAATTGCATAGTGTTACATCGGACAAATCCATCTTCCAAAGAAGAGAGATCTCCCTGGATCCTTGATGGAAACTAGAAATAAGCAAGACAATTGAACTGACCCTTTCCCTAAGTTGAACTTGTTTGAATTATAATAATTAAAGATAATGGATGAGCCTCTTACCTATTTCACGATATTCTCGATTAATATCCCTTGTTGGGATTCGATGCAGCTCCTCAATGCTTGATAAGACCTGCAAAAATTGACCATAAAATGATCAAAAGCACATGCAATATAATAATCCAAACAACTTAACCTAATGATTAAGGAAATTAGGAATTAAATTTGCCTTAATGAATATTATAAACAATTATAAACCATTCATCATTCCAATAATACAAATCAATGGAAGAAAGTGTTCATTTGTATTAATCAAATATTGAGAGGAGCCTTACAACCTTCGCCTTAATGTTATGAGGTCTCTCCCAAATGCCTTCAATATCCTCCTTAGATGACAAGCTTTCCAATCTTAAACTAACAACATAAGTTTATCTTCTCTTAGTTCTCCCTCCTCAACCTCTCTACCCTCTGGTCATTTTATAGACTAAGAGGAAGGAGTTTCAGATCCAAAAGAAGAGGATGAGACCCCTAAATTGAGGGATTATGTTTCCATGAGAAAATGGATTAAGATGCATCTTCTAAGGTTTATAGTTCGAGTAGTCATCACCTAGAAGCTTTTATTTGGGAAATGTTTGACCAACTATGTTTCTAGAATGTACTTTTTATTTTTACTTTCTTGAATTCACTTGCACAGATTTATGGTGGCAGACAGACCGCAGCTCTGCGTTGTTCTCAGAGTTAATTCTATCGAATGCGCGGGAAATTCTAAAAAAATCATCGCAGGTGGAACTTAATAAGGTGTGAAAGCTATTATCCCCAAATTTCTCATCTACTTCGAGATATTTTGGGTTGTTTGACTTCAAAGGGAGTTGGTTCAAACATGTTCATAGATAGTAAAAAGACCCATAAATTGATCAAGTCTCATGGCGACAAACTGACATGTAACAGATTTCCTCCTAAAGTGCGAAGTCTGTAAAATAATTTTGAAATATTGAACTGCTTTATCATTCCAAGGATCAAATCAGAGGCAATGGTTGGAAACCTACAGGAAACATTCAAGAATTATAATGCAAATATGTATCAAAAATCATCTTTGAGGTAGGCATTCCCATACTCAAATTAAAGAGAACTCAATGAACAAGAAAGGAAAAAACAAAATCATATAGATAGTAGACACAACATGTACGTGGCCATATGTCATAAATAGGTCTACAAAATTATGAATATACAATCTCCTCGCAACCTGGATTGATGAAACTAGATCCAAGGTCTTGATCTCCATCTCTCGATTCACAGTACGAATCTAACCATGCGAGTGAATGTTTTGAAGTTAAACATGGGAAAAACCACTTGATTATCAGTCAATGATGTGAACTGTTAACAAGCATGAGAGAAACCACTAATAATTACAATGGTTCTTAAGGTACTTCCAGTACAATCTATGAAGTGCAAATAGGTAGTCTAAAGTCAAACACTCATAAAATCATTCGATCAAAGATAAATGATGAGAACCTTTTGTTGAAAGCGAGAAACATGTCATTAAGGCATGCAGGTCTCAAGGTACTAAAGGTTTATAGATCAACTTCCTAGATAATGAGCCGAATTCAATAGGAAGTGACCCATCGTAGGATATCCTACAACATAAAACACAATGTCAAGTTTTGAAAATAGTTTGCAAGGACTTACTCAAGGATGGCTGACGCAATTGAAGGCTAGAATTTGCAAAGGGATTTTGAACTGAGGTTGAACTTCTCTTTGAACACACAATGACATGACAATTGACTTGGCAGCGTTTGACTTGACGATAATACCAAAAACCATGAAGAATTTCAAATGAGGTTCGATTAATTGTAAGACAAATGGATTCCCCAACCCGAACATGAGTGTGATGGAGTGTCGTGTTCAAGAGCAACATGCTACCTTTAGAAATGGTAATGTAAAATGGACACCTTTTCCTAATTTCCCCCCACCATTATTGGCAACTACCTCTTTATTTTTTAAAATCTTGAGGATAACATATGCTTGGACTATAAGCTCATCCTTCGGATGAGTCCATCGAAGAATTTTTAATGAACCCTAAGAAGGAATGGTTCAATCCTGTTATGTTTAATGGGTCCTATACTGTTTATTTTTTACGAGTCTAGTAAAGGAGTAACTCGATGTCATTTTCTTTTAAAGACTTTGAAAAGGACACAAAAAGGAAAATCATTCAGTTCTTTTACCGTAAAATTTTAACGAGCCCAGAGAAAGTAAAGCTCAACATTTTTCAATTTTAGAGAGTCAAAAGAAAAACAGAAGTAGACTCCATCAGGTTCTTTTTCATAAGTTTTAGTCTCTTAGGTTTGAATAAGGATAAAATAATACAAGAGAGAACTATATTGACCATGTTTGGTCAACTTATACCTTTTCCGTAAATAGTCCTAAATTAGTTCGTAAAAGGGGTAAACTTATACTGAGTGGATGGTTTTTCATTTACTTTTAGGAGTTCGAACAAGCAAGTAGTCAGCAATATTTTCGTTTTGAAATTCTGAAAAGGGCTTAAAAGAGGACTCCATGATTTTCTCATTTCGTAATTTTTTAAGAGCATGAAAAGTGATAAAAGTCTACTAAATAGTCAAAATGATTCATCTCCACTTTGTAACCTATCCTACACATTCAAACTCAATAAATCATTATAACTGCATGAAAATATCATTTCCCCTCTCAAAACGTTTTAAATATACAAAAATAAAAATAAAAAAAAATTGCGCACCACTTCTTCCAAGTAGAAGATCTCTCCTTAACTTAGCTTTTCATCCGTTTAAAATTCCATTTTAAGCTTCCAGTTTTTTTGGGGGGGTAAACTATGTTTAAAAATGTGCCCTTTTCCATACGTTCGTTCCTTTATGTCGGGCCTATGCAGGCAGGTAAAATTTTCCGTGCGGAAAATCGCAGCCTTCGCGGAATTTTTCTGGAAAAATACATGCAGTTGCACCCTATCTGTAAAGCGCAGGCGGCGAGGATTTATTTTTAAACAAGTTTTGGTCCTCAAAAAACATGAGATGGCTTTCAAAAATGATTTTAATGCTTTTCAAATGGTCATTTCAGGCTATTTGATTGTTCAAAATGGAGTGGATGGAAAGAGAGCATGAAGCCAATGATTTGGTAGCTTTGGTAGATCTAGCTACCATGTAGGCTCTAAGAACTTGTGGTCTCCTAAAATATTAGCTCATTCCTGGGATGAAAGCTCAGGTAGATCTGATGACATGGATGGTAAGAAGCTAGAATTCCCAAGAACAATGTTTTGTGATCACAGATCATTACATTACCATTGACGTCGATGACATCTATTTCTTGACTGGGCTATCTCATCGAGGAGCCGACATTTCATTATTCAGACAGAAGATAGAAGGAGATACTATTGATGGGTATCTACTATGCTTTTGCAGGGGTGCACCACCAAAGGATGGCAAAATTCATATTCAGACCATCGAGTTCTTGCCCCTAAGGACCATTACTTTCACTATTAGCAAGTTGTCTGGTAGTGCTTCCCTTCATTTATCCACATGGGCACAGATGCAAACAGTTGTGGAATGTCAGGAATCCACGGTGTTCAACTAGTGCAAGGTAGTGGTGGTGAACATGAAGGGACAATTAACCAAATGTAAGAATGGGAAACTGAAGAATTTCAGTTACAGCACCATTCTTTTTTATTTTTCCCTAGAGAGGATTCCTCTTCTCCGGCGACAACAGATTCTAGCAAATGAGGGGGGGACCTATGGATCCATGCATGATGAGGTGGTTTGTACTGATGGCATGTCATGGAGGTGATAGACAAGTAGTGACGTATTCTGCAAAGTTTTTTGATTGGTTATGCTAGAAGATTGTTCTGATTGAGGACTTTATGTATGCCAAGTTGGATTACAAAGGTGATCTCGATATCCCACTTCTAGTTGAAACTCGGTGAGGTGATCTAGGTGAGAATTTCTCATTTTGACATATTTCCAAATTTTTAAATTTTTATGTGTTTTTGTCTTCAAAGGCTAATTATATTAAATGCATGTGCAGATGTGGGCCCAAACTAACCAACATGGCTGAGGCGATTTGATAGACGAGGTGAGCAGACTATAGTAGTTGTGGTAGCTAACCCAGAGGTGGAATATATATTGACAAAGATGGAACACAACCTTGAGAGGTTGACTTTGAATATCCCAGAGACTGGGACAGATGACATTCCTCACGCTTATTAGAGACATGTAGTTGGGGTTCCCAGGGCACTTAGACATTTGTTGCATCGAGTTGCTCGTGTTTTCATTTGTTATCATGAGTATCATCATGCTTAGATGTTCTAGTTTCTAGGACCACATTTTGATTTTTGGTGTCAAAATATTCAGAAAATAAAAGGCCATGAGGCCTTATGGCCTCAGATGACATATTTTGTAGACACACTTTGATATAAACTCTATTTTAATGAAAAAATACTACTTTTTCATGTTGTTTACCTTGATCAATGTATGAATGAATATTGTTTTTAATTTACAAAATTTGAAAATGTCTATTTAACACATGATTCACCAATGCATCTATCAATGTGTTTAAATATCTCAGAATGTGTTGATAATCGATATAATCAAATTGCCTTTCCAAAATATGGACTCGTTAAAACACTCTTAACATTGTTGGATTCCTTACTGTATAGACACCATTTAAATTTAATACCATGAGCTACGAATCTAACCTAACGATCAAATGTCGGATACCAAATGTGATGGCATCAGCTAATATCTCAATGACTATGCTATATTCTGCTATGTTATTTTTTGTTTGACTGAGACATATTCCATGAATATAGACAAGCTCATTAATGGGTGAATAGATAACCCGCGCTGCGGCAGATCAATTTCAAGTGCTACAACTAGTGCCATCAAGAAATCCAATGTAATTATGAGAGAATGTCAACATCTTCAAATCAAGTGCAAAACGAGATAAGAAGGAGAATTAGTAGAAAATGCGAAAAACATTAACTATCACACATACCCTAAAAAACGGTAAATAAGTTACAGATCTCCACCAAAATTTAATGCATAATATTTCTTTAGGTAAGGACCATTTTTGGTCTTTCCCAAAGGAATAACATCATATTCAACCAACTCATAGGCTCCTTTAACTAATACGTGTTTTATGATGTAAGGGCCACGCCACATGGGTTTGAAATTTCCTGCATCTAACTTGTCATGAGCTTGATCATAAACCAAGACTAGGCCACCTTCTGAATATGAAAGAGGATTAACATTTCGATGAAACTGAGCTTTGACATTTTTTTTCATCTAAATGTGCTAAATGTACAAAACTTTCTTCGTCTGCAGACATAGCAGGTAGTAGTTCGATAGCTAGTTTTAGGGATGGGATTTCACATTCAATGGGTAACACTACTTCCAGACCATAAACAAGCTAGAAAGGAGTAAAACCTATCGATGTTTTTGCAGTAGTACGGTAATCCCACAATGTTGAAAAGAGCATAGAATGGCAATTTCCTTTATGAATGCCAACTATCTGTTTAATCATATTGGTTAAAACTTTATTGACGGCTTTGACCTAACCATTAGCTTGTAGATAATAAGGAGTAGATATATCATGGTGTAGGCCGAATTGTGCGAATAGGTCAACCATCATAAAGTTACAAAAATGACTACCATGGTCTGTAACAATGGCCTATGGGACACCAAACCGAGCAATCACATGGTTGAAAATGAAAACTACTGTAGTTTCATCGTCATCTCTATTTGTAAGCATCGCCTTGGCCCATTTCGTAAAGTAATCGACTGCAAGGATAGTATACCCATGCTCCCTAGCCGATTGAGGGTTAAAGGTGATGAAATTGATGTCCCATTTGGCAAAAGGACCGATAGCTATGATAGGGTGAAAAGGAGCTAGAGGTGCTCACGTTTTGAGATCGTAGATTTGGCAATTATGGCATTTTCAAACTGTAGTAATGCAATATTTAAACATTAAATGCAAAAAGTAACCAGCACATAGTATCTTTTGGCAGTAGCATACCCAAACATATGACCGCCACATGCTCTACAGTGGCAGTTATTTAATGTTTTTTCAACCTCTTGGAGAGTCAAACAACGTCAAAATATAGAATCGATACCGTGACAGTAAAGAGTGTCACCAATAATATTGTATTGTTGGGATTGGTATCGGATTTGACGATGATCATTTTAGATAACTCAGGCCTAAAAGTTTGTGTTTGGAGATATATAACGATATCCCCATACCATGGATCTGACATACTAATAAGAAAGAGAGATTCATCAACAAAAGAATCTTCTCCTACAATTTTTATATCTGTATGAGGAAAATCACATAATAGCTTGGCGAAAATCAAAGATTTCTTTGATTTAGATTTTTCAAATTCCAAATCAAACTCTTGTAAGATAACAATCCACTTGGAGTATTTTCCCCCTAGCAATTTCTCAGTGAGAATATACATCATAGGGTTCCTATCTGAAATAAAAGTTGCTTTTCAGAGAAGTATATAGTGATGGAATCGTTGGACAGCTTGTACGGCTGCTAAGGCTAGCATCTCCACATGTGCATATTTAATATCGGTATCAGTGAGACTTCTACTCAAATAATAAATCACATGTTCGCTTCTAGAATCATCCTCTTAGACTAACATCATGCCAATAGTGGCATTAGATGTGGCTAAGTACATAAATTAATCTCGATGATAATCAGGTGGATGCAGTAACGATGCATTGGTTAGTGCATGTTTTAATGCATCAAAATGTTTATCAGCAAGCTCATCCTAAACAAAAGGAATGCCCTTTTTCAACAGTTGAGTAAAACCCTGGGTTAGTTCAGCATAATTGTGGATGAATCTACGCAAAAAGTTTGCTTTTCCTTGTAAAATTTGGAATTGAGTAAGGCTAGAAGGAGCAGGCCAATTTAGAATCACCTCCACCTTGATGGGGTCGACATGAATGCCTTCTTTTGAAATGATTAAACCTAGAAGCCGACCTGATTTCACACAAAAGACACATTTGTGCAGATTCAAGCGAATATTATAATGCCTACACTTAATGAAAATTGCTTTTAAGTACAATGGGTGATCTTGCCTTTTCATTGAATGAGCTTGCAGGTCATAAAAATAGCACTGAACAACATGCTTGATATCATGGAATGCATAAGACATTGCTTGCTTAAAGTTGCGCCAGCATTTTTCAGGCCAAATGGGAGTTTGTGATAATCAAATGTTCCCCATGGGAATATAAATGTGGTTTTTTACTGATCGACAAGAAGTATGCTTATCTGATTCTAGCCAAAAAATCCATCCATTAATGAAAATTTTTCATTCCCAGCACAGTCATTGACAATTTCGTCGATATACAGAGTTGGATAATTATCTTTAGGAAAATATTTATTAATATATTTGTAATCAGCATATACTCGAATAGTTCCTTGTTTTATTAACGGGTACAATGTTTGATACCCAATTAGTCAAAGGAATGGGGTAAATGAATCCTTCTTTCAACAATTTTTCAACCTCAGTTTTGATAGCAGAAGCTTTTTGTGGATGTATAGGATGTAATCATCGTCTAACGAGATTAGCATCCTGATAATTTTTTATTTCATGTACAACTATGCTAGGGTCGATTCCTGACATTTCTTCGTATGACCAGGCAAAGATGTCACAAAATTCCTGAAATAGGGCTTTGTAAGTTTGAATCTCTTCTAAAGAAGAAGAAGATCCTATATGAATAATTTCAGTTATCCTGGGTTTCACTGAGATATCTATGGGCATCTTTCCCAATATGTTCCCTAAATTCTGTTCAAAATTGGAAGAAAGGGTAGATATTGGACATTGAGGATCACTAAGAGTCTCAGATGAAAACATAGATGAGAAATTGCTCTCAATTTTGTCAAAAGATGGAAAAAAAGGTTGAATGATGATGAGTATTGTTCCATGGAATTTCATCCAAGCTCATAACTTCCATAATTCCCTCATTAGTTAAGAAATTTGTGTTAAAAGGATTAGGCATAGAGATTGGTTCCAAGCGTGAAAAATGAGAATATTCATCAATAATCATATTCATTTGATCGTCTTCAGATGTTGATGAGTTGGAAAAAGACTGAATTGCCTCATAAGCTAACTCAAAAGGGGTACAAGGCATCTCACTACCATATAAGACCATTTCTGACTCTGAGGGTACTTTCCACGGATCTCTCGATTTGAAAGTACTTTATGTAATCATATTAATCTGGGCATCATTATGAGGCAAACTAGGTGGAGGGAATGGGAAATTTCCCATCAAAGATGACTATTTGAGAAGATCAACACCAACTTCTTCATATGGAGTTGTTGATTTTCCAACAAAAGGCACACTACCAGCAGAATTAGGGTCTGAGGTATAGTAGGATAGTTGATATACCTTCACAATTCTTCCTTTCTGAAGAAACATGATCATCCTAAAATATGACGAGACTACTGCCAACATGGCATAAGTCCAACTCCGACCAAGCAAACGGTTATAGTCAAGTTGAGCGTCAACAACCTTAATGTCTATTGCAACCGTTTTACCTTCTATTTCGATTGGAAAATAATTTAAAAGACCATAAGGACGAAAACCTCTTCAAAGGCTTTCAAAGTTTTGGGAGATTGATTGATTGTTGGAGAACCTAAAGCTTTCCAATAGGAAATGGACATAATACATGTCGATGCTCCTTCGTCAGTGACTGTTCGAAAAACTCTCGAGTTTTCACATGAACTGATAACTGAAAAGCTAGTTGGTGCGGAAGATGAGGGACATGCATTTCCAAATTGAAAACAATCAAATTGGAGCCTTATGGATCTACTACTCCTATGGATGATAATAATAACATCATTTGTGTTAGAAAAGTCTGAAGCACTTAAAGAACCAACATTTCCGAAGGTCACATAGCCAAATATTTGACGATTTTATAGCATGAGGGATAAACGTTGAATTTCGAAGCATACCCTTAGGAGGCGGATGAATTATCATATCAGGGTTTGGTTTTTCAATATGAAACAATTAAGAAGAAGGAGTAGATGTGGAAGTTTGACCAACTAGACTGGAGTCATCTCCATCTTCAACAGGACTCTTTGATGTGTAATCTTTGGATCTTGTTGCTACCATAACTTTGGAAGACATCATCATGATATCTGTTGATACGGATGAGGAGGATTGGTCATGAGAAACCATTTTGTTGTCTTGGGGAGGAAAGGGGTCCTTAAAAATAGCAGGATTGGGTGAACCTTTGACAAATTTAGAAACTTTGGCTTGATGTGGGAACTCCTCGGTGTAATGATCTTCATCAAAAATTAGGCAAGGATAAAGAGGTTTCTTCTTTTCACCAAATGGTTCATTCTTGTTTGATTTCTCGTTAGAACGAGTGTCTTATTTATCTTTCCCTTTTTCCTTTTTCTTATTTCCGGATTTCTTACCCTTGTCGATAGATGATTCTATGACGTTAATTTCCATAGTAATTTTGGGAGAAGGATCTTCTTCAGGTGAATCAGATAGAGCCAAAATCTGAGTTTTCTTAGAATTTTTTTTTTCTTAGATTTTTAGCTCACATAACAAATCATGCCATCCGCGGCATGTGATAATGTAAGGGTTGGATTAGTTTGACCAGGGTAGGGTAAATATGGAATCTTTTCATACAAAGTACCAGACTGAGTATAAACAAGATCAAGGTATTGAGCACGACCAATTTAATACTTTCTCCTCAGTTACAACACTTCCTTTGCCCACATCTTTATTTATTACTAGTAGAAGAGATTTTATTAACCATTCAGCCAAAATTTGGTCCGGAATGTGAACTTTAACCAAGCGACATCTTCGTCTCCATTCATGAATGTGATTTGAGATATGGGTTGACGTTGACTTCTTTAAAGAAGTTAAAAGTTTAGTTCCATTATCATATCAAATGGGAAACTTAAAATGGGTCAAAAAAGTTGTAGCAAGGGCATTAAATGTACAGTAGGAAGAGCACGGAAATTCTACATGCCATTTGGCTACCGAACCAGTTAAGGTTTGAAAATTTTGTAATCTAATAGAATCGTCGATTAATGAGTTGGACACACACCAAAGATGATAGGTCATAACATGGTGTGATGGATATTCACCCAAATTACCTTCAAACTTTGGAATATCATTAGACAACTTAGTAGGAATGGCTGGCCAAAATGATAAATAAAGAAGAGGATCATTAGTTAACCAAGAGAGTCAAGCAAATCCAAAGTTGCAATGAAGGGAAACTGGCGGTTAGTATCCTAAGATGGATACCGATAACCCTTAGGGACAAGTCCTCTACTGGGAGGAGGATACCCATGATATCCTAGAAAATCCTCAGTAGTTTGGATCTGCATGCCTCTTGGAAATCTAGGATGAGCCATACCATATTGTGGCTGCATAGGTACTTGAAACGTATGACCTAGGTGTGGTTGATTCTGAAATGGGAGACTCTAGCCCATTTGACCTTGAATGAACTATCCTTGAAAGGGTTTATTTTGCAAAGGTTGACCTTGGAGAAATTGAGCTTGAAAAGGTGGACCTTGAACAAACTGACTCTGGGGTTTCCCTTGAAATGACACTTGCATATATGGGACATTAGGTTGTACAACATGTATTTGGGGCATGGATGGAATTGTAGGAATAGATTGAACACCAGATACTTGAGGTAAAGACTGAACAAGGGGCTGCACCATTACTTATGATATAAGTGGGACAGTTACTTGCGATACTCCTAGAATGGAATTTTGAGGTCAACCTCAGCCTTGGTTTTGAACAATCGTTGGTACAAAAGACTATACCAACGATCAAGGAGTACTTGTGATAGGATGCTGAAGTGGTTGTTGGCTAGGTGTCGATGTATTAACCTGGAAAGTTGATTGGACTTGAAAAGGCATACCTTGAAAAGGTATTTGTTATGTAGGCTATCCAATAGGTTGAACAAGTTGATACATGGGAACTTGAGAAGCAACTGGAATTGACTGTTGATTTAATGAAGGGTTCTAGATTGTATTAATTTCAGGGTAAGGCATTCCAACGACAGGTTGAGGCATAACAAGTTGACCAAAACCGGTTTAATGCATTTGAGCATAATTAAGATAATTTTCTACAGGGGGTTTCCCCCCAGCTGTAGGGTAAGATCCACCTAAAGGTTTTCCTCTAGGTGGAGGATACGATGGTTTCCCCCCAGGCAGTTAATAACCACCTGTTAGGTTGATTTGAGGATTAACAACATTACCGATAATCATATTAATAAATTTTTCAGATGTCAAACTTTCATTTGTAGGATAAATTACACCAGTTGACATGTTTGAAGAAGAATTCAAGGAAGAATCTCTTGGATAAGCTCCAGCGAGAGAGTGATATCCAGGTGGTAGAAAACCACCATACAATGTTGATTATGGAGAAGTAGAAAACATAGATGTGTCTGATGAGGTACCTCTAGAAGCCATCATAGACCAATCAAGACCTAGTACGGTAGAGTAAGGAGTCATGTATCACGAAATCCATTGTCCTAAAAACTTCAAGGATGTGAAATACCAAGGGCCAGGGTGAAAAGATATAAACAAAAGCTTTGAGATATCTTACAGTTCACTAGTAGAAACTATTGGTTCTTCCTCTTCATCTAAAACAAGTTCTTCAATGCTAATGCGACCAGGAGGGAGACTATCAGTAATAATAAGTTTCACACACAGTGAATGTGGAGGATCTGGAATACGTGATGTAGTAGGCAATAAGTCTCAGGTTCAGAAATATCAGACTTGAGTTCGTTAATATTTGGTTCAGAAATGGGATTTGTATCTGAAAAGTCTCTAGTATTTGATTCAGTTTGAATGAGTTCAATGATTTGTAAATCAGTTCCTTCTGAGTGTGATGTTAGTTTTTTAATTTTATCAAATTCAATGTTTGTCACTTCAAGACTTAAAATAATAGATGTTACTGGTTAATTAACATCCCTTCCTTTTACATCATAGTCTATAATAGTAGAAGTTTCAGTTTCTACTGGAGTTCCAGATCCCGATGATTTATATTTTTCAGCTTTTATCTTTTCTAACTGACACAGTGTGTGCTCAGGGGGGTCCCCGAGTATCCTACACGATTGTCTTGGTAATTCCGCCACAATGAAAAATTTTAAATTAATAAATTACACCTAAGGTATCTAAAAAGTAAAAAGAACAACACAGAAACTAACACGTGTTAAAAATATAGGAGTTCAAACCATACAAGTTGACTCTTCACAGAGATCAATAATTACTAGGTGGTGATGAAATCCAATATTGTAGTGATCGAGGTGAAAATATTTATAGAAATGAGCATTTGGAACCAGTTACCCTCGCAACCTACTTAATGAAGTAGTCTTGTGCAAGTAACTCTATTATAAACCATCTCGAGAAAATATTAGCCTCCAAAAAAGTCCAAGTGAGTCTAGTCAACATTTGTTCCAGGTACAACTGTTATAAAATTATATATTACGGATCAATGGAACACATAAAATATTGCAGAAATATAAACACAGAAAATGCATAAAACAAGAGAGACACAGATATACGTGGTTCACCCAGTTTGGGCTACGTCCACCTCGAACAGCCAATCCTTCCTTTCTATTATCCAGCAAAATGAAGAGACACAACCTATAGCAGATCCGTTGTAATATCCTCTGTTTTCTCTCACAGTATCACCTCTCTGTTTCTTGCTGACAGAATACACATCTATATCTCAGCCTCAAATACAATTCCCTCATACAAAGAGAGGGGTTGCCTACTAGGGCAAAAAACCCTAAACTAAACGTAAGTTCTATCGTCAGATCATCCGCCTAATGAACAGCCCAGATTGACTAGAAATTACTATACTTTTACAAGGCAATTTTACATCTGTTTTTAGCTTCGGGGGCACTGCCCCCAAGCCCCTGTCGGGGGACTGCTGGCCCCCGGACCCCCCAGCCGGGGGGGATCGGCCCCCCCAAACCCTGCGGGGGGGACAAGTCCCCCCCGCACCCCCTCGCGTGGAGGGGTGTACAAAATTCCTGGGGTATACATCCGGCTGAAACAAAGACCTCTAAACAATCATGCTCCACACACAACAATCTCCCACTTGGAGAATGATTGTAGCAACTCCACCGCTGCTTCATTTGCTAGACAATGACTCCTCTTTGGACCTGGTTGTTTCTCATCTTCATCGTCATCCTTGAAGACCATCTCTTCTTCCATGGCTACCTCCCACTTCTTCCTGCTTTCAACCTACATTGCTTCTTCATAACATTCAGGTTCACCAGAATCAGTCAACAATAAATAATATAATGAAGGAGAGTATCGTTCAGGGGGTCTACTTATCCTGGTAGATCTTCTAACACCACTTTCAGGTGTTTGGGGTGCCTGTTGCTATTGTGGTGGTTGCTGTTGTTGATTATTATTATTTTCAGGCACCTTTACTTTTTCAGTGATTTCATCAAGAACTGCGTATTCCTTGTTTTCTTTTTCCTGTTTCTTTTCTTGCAACTGATTTTTATACAAGACCTTTTCATTGAATATTACATCTCTGCTCCTAATGATTTTGTGATTTTCGTAATCATATAAGCGATAACCAAAATCGTTAACACCATATCCAATAAAGGTACATTTCTTTGACTTTGCCTCAAGCTTTGTTCGATTTTCTTTATCAATATGGACAAAGGCCTCACAACCAAAAGGCTTTAAAAAAGAGTAGTTTACCTTTTTTCCTGTCCATGCTTCCTCTGGAACACCACCATCCAAGGAACTTGAAGGCCCTCTGTTTATTAGATAAATAGCAGTATCTACAACATCTGCCCAAAACTGTAAAGGCAATCCTTCATGCAATCTCATGCACCTTGCACGCTCCATGATTGTTCTGTTCATCCTTCTTGATACACCATTTTCTTATGGTGTTCTTGGAACTGTCTTCTCTCTACGAATTCCATGCTCTGAACAGTACCTATCAAACTCTTTGCTGCAATATTCACCTCCATTGTCTGATCTAAGACGCTTCAATTTCTTTCCTGTATCAATCTCAACCAAAGCTTTCCATTTCTTGAAAGTATCAAATACATCAGATTTATTCTTAATACAATAAATCCAAGTTTTTCTAGTTGCATCATCAATAAAAGTAACATAATAACGAGAGCCACCGGGAGATGATACCTGAGCAGGTCCCCATACATCTGTATGCACAAGCTCTAATTTTTCGCTCTTCTTTTCTTTCCCAACTCCGAGAAATATGACTCTCTTCTATTTTCCATAAATGCAATTCTCACAGAAGTCCAAATCAACATTCTTCAAACCCAGCAACAAATTCCTTGAGTGAAGAATCTTCATCCCCTTTTCACTCATGTGTCCAAGCCTATGATTCCATAATGTTGCATCTGCTTCTTTGAAAGTTAAAGCATTAACAGAGTTAGAAATACCATTGCATAAATACAATGTACCAACCTTTTCGCCTTTTGCTATTACCAGGGCTCCTTTGGTGACCTTCCAAGCTTTATCTGTGAAAGTTGTCACACAACCTTCACCACCTAACTGCCTTGTTGAAATCAGATTTTTCTTCAGATCTGGAACATGCCTTACCTCCTTTAGTAGCCATTGGTTTCCATTCTGTTGTTTTACAAGAACCTTTCCCATTCCAACAATTTTACCGGTTTTATCATCACCCAAACGAACTTGTCCAAAATCTCCTTGAACATAGTCATGAAAGTATTTCTTAGCAGGTGTGGCATGGAATGAGGCCACTGAATCTACCACCCAGGAATCAGTAATATTTTTGAAAGAAAGAATCAAAGCATCTTGTAACACCTCACCTGTCACATTTTCTTCATGATTGTTTTCTTGTTGTGCATCTCCTTATTTTCCCTTCTGAGATCTACAGTCTTTCTTTAGGTGTCCTTTCTTTCCACATTTCTAGCACACTATCCCCGATCTGAACTTGGATCTGCCTTTCCTTGATTTACTGCGATATCCTGAGCTCTTTCCTCTTTCCATTTTTCGTCCCCTAGACTCTACACTCAGAGCATTACCCGATGTCTCACTGGAGCTTTTCCAACGCATTTCCTCGCTAAGGATAGCACCGACAACATCATCAAACTTTAAAGTACTAGATCTAGAGACAGAGTTACTAATGGCCATTACTAAACCATTCCAACTTTCTGGTAATGAGCACAAGAATAAAAGAGCTCTAACTTCATCTTCAAAGTTTATCCCTACAGAACTTAACTAACTTGTAACTGTATTAAAATCATTTAAATGATCTACAACAGATCCATCTTCTGACATCTTCATATTAAATAATCGTTTCATAGGAAATACCTTGTTTGAGGCCGAGGGTTTTTCATATAGTTTCGACAATCCGTGAATCAAACCCTCCGTCGTTTTTTCCTTCAAAATGTTGAAGGTGACTGATGCAGCGAGGCACAACCATATTGTTCCGAGTGCCTTTCTATCGAGAAGGTTCCATTCTTTATCTATCATAGCTGTCGGCTTCTTTGTTTTTCCGCTCAATGGTAGGTACATATCTTTTTGATACAGATAATCTTCCATCTGCATCTTCCATAGCGAGAAGTTTTGGCTATTAAATTTCTCGACCCTAAACTTACCATCTTCCACCATTGCTCCCACTCGAACGAGGAATCCTTCTTTCCTGCGAGTTTATCAGCCAAATAGACCTTCGGCTCTGATACCAGTTGTTATAAAATTATATATTATGGAGCAATGGAACACATAAAATATTGCAGAAATATAAACACAGAAAATGCATAAAACAAGAGAGACACAGATATACGTGGTTCATCCAGTTTGGGCTACGTCCACCCTGAATAGCGATTCCTTCCTTTCTATTATCCAGCAAAATGAAGAGACACAACCTACAGCAGATCCGCTGTAATATCCTCTGTTTTCTCTCACTGTCTCACCTCTCTGTTTCTTGCTCACAGAATACACATCTATATCTCAGCCTCAAATACAATGCCCTCATACAAAGAGAGGGGTTGCCTTCTAGGGAAAAAACCCTAAACTAAACATAAGTTCTACCGTCAGATCATCCGCCTAATGAACGGCCCAGATTGACTAGAAATTACTATACTTTTACAAGGCAATTTTACATATGTTTTTAGCTTTGGGGGCGCTACCCCCGAGCCCCCGCCAGGGGACCGCTGGCCCCCAGACCCCCCAGCCGGGGGGGATCGGGCCCCCCCGGACCCCTGCGGGGGGGACAAGTCCCCCCTGCATGGAGGGGTGTACAAACTTCCTAGGGTATACATCCGGCTGAAACAAAGACCTCTGAACAATCATGCTCCACACACAACAACAACAAGGCCTTCCCCCTCTATCGTCACCTTAGGTAGATCTCTAGGATTATAGTCACTAAGTTCACCAAATATAACAATTTTACCTAGGGAGACAGTCGCAGATCGGATATACACACAAGGGCAGAGTAACAAGCTCAATCCCCTTGAAGGCTCATCCACATGATCAATTGGAAGTTTACTTTCAAGTGACCCCAAGTATCTTTCGATACCATTGTAATACGTGCAAATCAATATAAGCCGATGAAGTGGGTACGATCACTTCACCAGATTCGACACAATCTTGTGCTTAACTCATGTACAAGAAGAGCTTCCTAGAGAAAAATGGAAATAATTGGATTTTCTCTCCCTAACTCAAGATTCTATTGTTCGTTTGTAGCTTTGGAAAGTTTACTTTCTTCCCTATTCCAAAGCCCTATACTTAAGCTACTGTAGGTGGCAAGAGCCCTAAAAAATGTAAAATTCTAGATGAATTTTAATTAATGTTGTATTATTAAGCTGTTCTTTACTCAATAGGTAATGAAGTTGAAACTTATCATGTTATGAGATGACTCAAAAACTTAATGCACTAAAAAATGCAATAGCAACTTTAAAATTCGATGAAATCCTATTTAGAGGAAAGAAAGAGTTTCTTTGATTTTTTTCGAAATGAAATGCAAAACTCACAAATTTTCCAATTATTATAAAACAACCAATTTCACTTTAATTTAATGAAAATGCATGAAACAAACCAAATTCCAGATTTCCCTAAATGTCAAATAAGCCAAGATACTCTTTATATTTTATCACTCAAAACTTTCAAGCACACAGAAATCAATCAAGAGAGTTGGAGAAAATACTTTTGCCCCTATGAATGCTTTGATTTAATGATAATAACAGTGTAATTGTGAGAAATTTCCAAGAATGAAAGCAACAATTTCCTTTATCAAGAAAAAATGGCCATAATTCCTCCACTAAAGAACTAGATCTCAAGAAACCCTAATTTGCAATTCAAACTGGGTTTGACCACAAATAAGAAAAAAACTAAGGCTAACTAGTGTTTTGACATAAAAAAATAAGAATATCTTAAACAGAAGGACAACCTGTCTTGTTTTGATCAATTAGCAAATCAACCAAGAACAACCCTAAGTGATTTCTTCAAAGAGATCTAATTCTCAAAAAACATTAACAAAACACTCAAATGACTTCAGAAGAGACATAACATGGTCTAAAAAAAGGTAATGACACTTCTAGAAAAAACAAACTGAGGTTCGGGTTGAAGCAAAAGCCAAATTTTCAAAAATTCTCAAGGCCTGCGCAGGCAAACAATACAAAACATAGCGCATGCGCTTGATTGCTAAGGAAAAATAGCACAAAAATGCACTATGTCGGTGAATGAAAACATCATAGGGGTAAAAAACTCACAAAAAATAAAATTTCAAAGAATCAACCACACAGATATAAAAAGTCATTAATTTATAAAGACTCAAGTCGAGATAGATCAGAAGAATCAGAAAGAAAAACTAAGGAAAAATACAAGAACATAGACATTCCCCAATGGAGTCGCCAATTTCTTACACCAGACAAGTTCCCCAATGGAGTCGCCAATTTCTTACACCAGACAAATCCTCTTGTGGATAAGAGAGATGTCCCTAGATCCTTGACAGAAACTAGAAACAAGCAAGACAATTGAACTGACCCTTTCCCCAAGTCGAACTTGTTTGAATTATAAGAATTAAAGCTAATGGATGAGACTTTTACCTATTTCATGAAATTTTCGATGAAGATCCCTTGTTGGGATTCGATGCATATCCTCAATGTTTGATAAGACTTGCAAACATCAACCATAAAAGGATCAAAAGCACATGCGATATAATAATCCAAACAACTTAACCTAATGATCAAGGAAATTAGGAATTGAATTTTCCTTAATAAACATTATAAACAATTATAAACCATTCATTATTCCAATAAGACAAATCAATGGGAGAAAGTTTTCATTTGTATTAATCAAAGATTAAGAGGAGCCTTACAATCTTCGCCTTGATGTCGTGAGGTCCTTCCCAAATTCCTTCAATCTCCTCCTTAGATGACAAGCTTTCCAATCTCAAAGTAACAACATATGTTTATCTTCTATGAGTTCTACCCTCCTCAACCCCTCTACCCTCTAGTCATTTTATAGGCCAAGAGGAAGGAGTTTCAGATCAAAAATAAGAGGATGAGACTCCTAAATTGAGGGATTAGGTTTCCATGAGAAAAGGGATTAAGATGCATCATTGAGGGTTACAGTTCGAATAATCATCACCTGGAAGCTTTTGGTTGGGAAATATTCGACCAACTATGTTTTTAGAATGTTCTTTTTATTTTTACTTTCTTGAATTCACCTGTGCGCGTTTATAGTGGTAGACAAAGTGCAGCTCTACGCTGTTCTCAGAGTTAATTCCAGTGAATGCATGGGAAATTATAGAAAAATTAGCGTAGGTGGTACTTAACAAGGCGTGACAACTATTTTCCCCAAATTTCTCATCTACTTCAAGATATTTTGGGTTGTTTTACTTCTGAGGGAGTTGATTCAAACATGTTCACGAATAGTAAAAAGACCCATAAATTGATCAAGTGTCATGGCGACAAATTGACATGTAACACATATAGAAGAGCATACATAACCAAGTAACTTAAACACATGAAAAGAAGCAGAAATCATAAGTAAACATGAGATCAAAGATGCAACAATTTTATTACGGAGTTCACCCAAAGTGGTCTACATCTCCGGGCCCTACTCAAAAGTGGGGAGGCCTTCTTTTATTAAGTGGCATCAAAGAAATCAGTGACAAGTAATTTTACAAAAATGACCCTTATACCTCCAATCTAGATGATGGCCTAAAAATGGAGAGCTCGGCTAGGGAAAAAGACTGCACGGATGTATTCCTAGAGAAAAAACATATAAAATTGACTATAAACTTGTCCAATTATGACACTAGCACCTCTGGCCCTCTAAGGGAATCTTTTCAACATCTCCAAGATACCCTCTCTCAGGGTTCCACACTTCTGGACCGCTCTTGGTTCTGTCGTCCGCCCTTCGTCAGTCTCCCACTGGTCAAATGAGTTGATTTTATACGTAAAAAGGCATGTGGACATTTCAACGGATGGGTCATTGGCCTGTTGGCCTGTGGTACTATGTTAAGGAGCATCGCTTTGGTTTGTTCCGGGGTTGAATCCCATGGAACTCTTTCTATGGTGTGAAATATATGATTGTTGCACGATGGTTTTGGCTTGACCGTGGCAGTTACATAATATATCGTCGGTGGTTTTGATTTATGTTAAATATATATTCGTTGGTTCCACTGGGGTTGGGCGGTTCTGATGGGGGTGGCCCACCCACCTAACACACACCTTTGTTTTTAATATATATATATATATATATATATATAGATATACTTTATTAGTTGATTGGAAAGTGAGGGAATTTCTCCCTCACTTTCTCCTTTTCAATCCATTGGGCATTTCTTGGATGCATTCCTTTGAAGCCAATATGGAGGTACTCCATGTCTCCTGGTCATGAAGTCTTGGTCTTCCTATTGAGAATGATGTCCTCTGGTATCTTGTTCAAGTATTCAGGTGCAAAATTTTCCATTGTATGAACCTGTCAAACCTCTTCAGTGTCCATGATCAACGAAGGCTCATAAAGCTTCAAATTTTCAACATTCACCACTGAGTACATCTACATGGATGTTGTAAAATCAGGATGAAAATCATTGTCTCCAATATTCTCCATTATGGTGAAAGGGCCATAATGGATTGATTGCAATTTATTTCCTTCCCCTTTCATTATGTCTGTACTGATGTGGAGCCACACTTTGTCTCCAATCTAGAACTGGTGATCGACTCGTTGCTTGTCATGTTGAGATTTGTATTGAGCTTGACTCTTCTCCAACTACTCCTGCACGACCTGGTGAATCAATTGAATTTGTTGAATAAATATTCACACTTTGTCCTTGTCATCTTGCCCACTGGAATCTTCATCTCTCCCAAATACCATGTCTAAGATATCCTTTGGTAAATAATCAAAGCATGTCTCAAATGGTGTGTTGTGTGTGGATGAATGCACTGCTCGGTTGTATGCATGTTGTACATAAGGAAGATGCTCATCCAACAACTTGGGATACTTGCCACAATAGCCTTAGAGTAAGTGTATCACTGTGCGATTAAAAACCTTTGTTTTTCTGTCGGTCTACGGATGAAATGTCATGCTCCTCTTCAACTTGGTGTCCATTATTCTCCACAAACTCGTCCAAAACTCTCCAAGAAAGTGAGAGTCTCAATCAGACACAATGGATGTGGGAAGCCCATAGTGGATACATACAAATTAGAGAAGAGATGAGCAGTCTGTTGAAGAAAGTGTAACTATGTTCGGTCTTCACAAATGTACTTCTGATATTTGTATTTATACAAGAAAAGAAATATTATTTTTGTTATATTTATCAATGAGTTTCTTACTCATTGAAATAGGTCTAGCACATGTCAAAGTGCTATAGGTAAGTCAAAGAGTCAAAATAAAATGTTGAAGACCCTTAAGGGCATGTTACACTATGTATACATTTGTATAAGATTCAAAGATATCCCTCCAAGAAAAGTCACAAGTCCTCCATGCAATGACATTATGAAAAGAAGCAATTTCGAAGAATAAAATTCAAGTCAACCTATAGTCTCCTAGTTGGCCTCAAGTTGGCCTAAAGGAGGGACAAACCTATATATATATATATATATATATATATATATATATATATATAGGTTTTCCACTTCGCCAATTACAAGACACAATCACTTCTAAAATCAGCGAGAAGGAAGATGAGTTAAGGGTGAAGGGAAAGCGAAGACAAGAAGCCTCTAGTGCAACAAAGAAAGAGGAATAAACACCCGGCCTTGGAAGTTTGTTCTTAGGGTAAACTACAGTCACACGTGTGAGAAAAGGAAGGCTATCTAAGGTCATTACAGCAACACTATCAAGTCACATATCTCTCATTGTTTAGGCTATCAAAGTATTCCTATAAGGCCTCTCTCTCAAGCGAAGAAGAATATCACTCAACCGAGGAAGAAAGGAAGACTCTAGCATAAGAATCTTGAAGGAATCCTCCCACATGTGTGAGAAACTAGATCTACACTATAGTCATAATAAGTCTACAACTACACATCAAGAAGGAACTTGGTTGGACAAGAGAAGGATGATATCCTTATAGGTGAAAGACTTCACTAAGGATCAAATATATCTATCTCTTCTAGATCTAGCATAACAAGGACTATCACCAGTTTCCCGAAGAACGAAGTGCCAGAAGAAGGAGGACGAAGTGTCGAATAAGGAAAGACTTGACTTGTGCTTGGAGGATATTCTTATTAAGGGTCTATGGTTTGGCATTGATTAATAAAAGCTTCAATAAGCGAAATTTACAAAAAGTTTTTCCTCTCTAAGAGAGAGAGGTTTTTCCCTGGTAGAGAGCCAATATCTTGTGTTCTTGTTTCTTGTGTTTTGGTAGTAGTTTGATGAAGTAAATACACACTCAATAATAACAAGAGAAGAAGATCAAGCTAAGAAGATAAATTGTAAAAGCACTTCACAAATTGTTGTCAAGTCTAGAAGAATCCTACTATACATAATTCCCTAGATTCTTCAACACAGTCTACTATGTAGTGACTACTTTTTACAGAGAATTAATACACACATTTTTCTAAATCGATCCACAACGACATACAAATAGTCATGGCCTCTCCTAGACAAAGGAAAAATGCCTACAAAATCCATTGACACACTTTCCCATGGACGACTGGAAAAAGGGAGTGGTGTGTAGAGCCCCAATTTTCTATTAGTGGGCTTGCTAACTGAACACAACACACATCCCTTTACATATTGAGTCTGTTAGTCCTTACAATCTCCTAGGCTGAAAAGGAAATCGAGAAGGGTAACCTCAAACCACTTCAGCTCAGTAGCTAGCCCTACTGAGCATGAGAGGGATCTCTCTAAGTTTCTTGTCAGTGATATGACTTTAAATCAAATGAATTTTGGGCTAGATATGTGTATTTGTTTGTTTTTTTGTGAAAATTTGGTTTTTAGGGTTTGCTAAACTTACGGTTTGGAGCCACAAATAGATCTAGGTTGAAGGAGTGCAGGAGAAAATATGAGAAGGACCTAGATATCATAAGCCATGGTGTATTTCGAGTATTGTCAAGGTAGTATAGAGGATATAGTGTGGAAGAAACTAATGATCATAAATAAATATGATTTCATTAGCTTAGGAAGACATAAACATAACTATTAAAACCAAATAACAGAGCTTGAAAAATAAGAATTCTGTGTATTTTATTGTAAGGCATTCATAGAAAGAAGAGTTATAATGTAGATAAAGATGTTTAGACCATTAGAAAACAAAAAGAATGAAGTACAAGCACCATGAACTCACTAGGCTAGAGTTCCTTGAAAATAGCTACAACCTATCTCTGTATTAGCTGAAAACAAGATTACATGCAAGCTTCCTTCACAAAAAGTTCAACCTTCTTCTCCTAAAGTGAAATGATACATAGAGACTCTCCTAGACCACTTGCCCACCTTCAAGAGTCGAATTCCTTGGTGGAGGAACTGACTCGAAGATTCTCTCAACCAACAGGTGAGAGTGAGAAGGTGAAACTCAAACACTTCATGGAGAGTTTTTTTTAGGAGTTTTCTTCTTTTAGGAGGCCTCATAAACATCAAAAACAACCTATGATGTACATTTATTCATGCCTACATCACCTAGACTTGAAACTAGTGCAATTACATAGAGAATCTTGACTTTGACTAAGTCAAACTAGAAACTAGAAATTTTACACAATGAAATTTTCCAATTAAAGCACAAAAAAGTGCAGAAGCGCAGCGCCTGTCAAAAAAGGGTCCAAAATGCTAGTTTTTTTCCACTTTTTTGCATTTTTCTCCAAAACAAAGCCACCTCTACAAAATCTGAGCAAATGGGTTTTTAGAGGATGGCAATAGATTTCTAAAAATGTAGACCTCTCATCAAATGGAGGTCTGAGGAAAAAGTGCAGCACCAAGGTGCTACGCTTCTAGAGCAGCTAATTTTCTGAATTTAGAACAAAATTTCTCAAAAAATTCAAAATGCTCAAAATTTGCTCAAAATTGGAGGGAAGGTTTAACAATATGTTTTTTAAAGCTTCATAGATGCTTCAGCAATAATCTCCAAGTTTCCCTCATCCTTTTGGTCTTTTTTGGCTTCTTTAAGCTTGTTTTCAAGCTACTTAACGTTGACATTGGCGATCATGTTTTGAGCTTGGTAGTGGTGCGCCACATGTATGAGCAATTGATTATCTATGTTTTCCTTCTCAAGGAGCTTCTCCAAGTGTTCATTCACCCTATTCAGCCAATACTCCTTGTCTTGATTGACCTCAAGAGCAATCATATCCTCTAGGTCTAGGTATTCGTTCAATAGAATGTTCTTTTCCTATTCTACAATTCCTTCTTTAGGCCCTTTGTTCTTGGCCTCTTCCTCTTTCCTTTCCCTTTTGATCCTTTAGAATCACTTGATTCTATGATCTCCTTTCCTTTGCCAACCTGCTGCAATAACTTGGCTTGTACCTTTTCCATGATAAAGTACTTTTCTTTGAGCTGACTATTCTCCTGTTCAAGGAATGATATGACATATTTTTCTCTTTCCAAATTGATTGTTAGCTCCTTGATTTGATAGTCCTTATCCCTGATTTTCTGTCGCATGATTGAAGTATGATCCTCCACCTCTAAATCAATAAGCTCAAACTCATGCTCAACTGTGTCTTTATCCTTTGCTGTCAATCCCTATTTTGTTGATGAAGAAGGCTTGGCCCCTTTCTCTCCATGAGAAGCAAACACAAGTCCTTTTCATCTCTGGTATGTTTTTGTCACCTTAGGTCTAGGTTCCTTGGGAACCTCCTCTGATTTTTTTGATAACCCTACTTCCATAGGTTGTCCTGATGTGTCTGTTGGCATTATGTTCTCTGGTATGGCTATATGTTACAGATGTTGTACTTGATGGCAACTCCCATGACAAGGCTCTCAATTTATTGAAAAATTAAGAAGGACGCAGGAAATCAGTTCAGAAGGTGCGTACCCGCAGGTACACCATGCAGTAGCCGCGTCCAGAGACGCAGGCCAGCCGTTCAGGAGGTGCGTCCACCCAGTGCACACTTTTCAAGGTCACGTGGGGGTTTCTTGTGTTTTATTCTTGGTATCTAGCTGACGGTATTGTGTTATTATGGTGTCAGCTCGTGGTATTGTTCCATGATTTGAGGAGGAGCTTGCCTATATAAAGCAAAGGAGATCATTTGGTTTGGTATGTCTTTGGTTGAATATCTTATGAGGTTAGATCTGGTCTAGATCTAAAAAGGTGAATCTTCTGAAAGACTGAGATCTCTTTGGCGCATGATCAGATCTGTAGATCTAACTGTTTGGGTTACTCTTAAAGTCTTGAAATCATTCATACCCGAAGGTACGCAGGTTCAGTGAAAGGCAAGTGCGCCGGGACGCAGTGCAGTAAGAAGAGACCTGCGTGGGGACGCAGGGCAGAGCAAGATTCAGGTGCGTTCGGGACGCAGTACAGTAACAGGCACACTGCGTGGGGACGCGAAGCATAATAAGGATCAGGTGCATCTCTGAGCAAAAAGACGCGGCGCGATAGTATTTCTGGGTGCGTCCCTGCAGCAAAAGAACGCGGCGCGACAGTGTTTCTGGGTGCGTCCCTGCAGCAACAGGACGCAGTGCAGTTGAAGGAACAGTGCGCGGGCACGCAGCGCAGCAGAAGGATCTCTGCATGTGGACGCAGGGGAGAAGAAGGTTAGCTGCGTCTGGTCGCAGGCCACAGAAGGGAAAACTGCGTCTCTGTCTTAAGATGTTCTGTTGATTGAATTTCTCTGTTGATAAGGTGTTCTGGGTTAGTTCTGTTATTACTGATCTGATAACTGTAGTGGACTGTAACTGTTATGTACTTGATGATCATTTGATGCTTTATGAAAAGAAGTAGGGGGTTGTAGCTCCCTTCCAGGAGAAGACTGGAAAACGAGAGAGAGAGTTGTAGCTCTCTGCAGGTTGCAGCCTGCGTACTGGTAAAGGACTGCACCAGTACAAAATCATTGTAAAAGGAGTTTCTAATTTGAAAGAAGATAGAGACATATTGCAGCAGGTGGTTTTCAACCACATTGGGTTTCCACCTTACATCTTGTGTTCTTTGGTGTGACTATCTGTTTTCTTTGTTCATGCTCATTATTTTATGGTATTGACATGCAAAAATAATTCAAAGATCAAATAAGGAAGATTTATTAAATTGCTAGATAATACTGATTCACCCCCCCTCTCAGTATTATTTCCAACAATTGGTATCAGAGCAGGTCCTTCAGAGAAGCTTGATCGCTTGAAGGTAGATCGTTCATCATGAGCAACTACGAGAGAGAAGCATCAATCAGGCCACCGGTTTTTGATGGGACAAACTTCAATTATTGGAAGGTAAGAGTTACTGCATATCTTCAATCTCTTGGTACAGAAGTTTGGGACATTGTAGAAACAGGCTACGCTTTTCCTTCAGCTACTCCTACAGATCCAGCAGAGAAAAAGAAGTATGAAACAAATGCAAAAGCAGTCAGTACTCTGTTAGGATGTATATCCCAAACGGAATTCATGAAGGTAATGCACTACAAATCCGCAAAAGAGATATGGGACAAAATTGTCACAAGCTATGAAGGAGATGAACAGGTAAAGCGTGCTAAACTTCAAACTCTCAGGATTCAGTATGAGACTCTCAAGATGTATAATGATGAAAGTGTGGCTAACTATTTTCTTCGGGTAGATGAGATTGTTAATTGTATGAAAAATTTGGGTGAAGAAATAAGAGAGGCTATAGTGGTTGAAAAGGTTCTAAGATCATTGTCCCCCAAGTTTGAATCTAAAGTATCTGCTATAGAAGAAAAGGAAAATCTACGAATTCTCACTATGTCTCAGCTACATGGAATTCTAACTGCTTATGAAATGAGAAAGGGAGGTCCATCAGACAGAAGAGAAGCTGCTTTCAAGGCATCAGGTAAAGAAGATTATTATGGAGCAAGCCACGTCCCAGAAGAAGAGGAAGAAGAATCAAATTTTGTCAGAAATCTTCAAAGAGGTTCTGGAAGGTTTAGAGGTAAGTTACCTTTTAAATGCTTTGCTTGTGGAAGAGTAGGTCATTATGCTGCAAAATGTCCTTATAAGGATAAAGGAAAGGAACCTGCTAGATGGAACAAGAAACAAAGTGCAAATAAGAAAAGCTACTACACCCATGAAGATAGTGATGATCTATCAAACAGTGATGAAGATGAACAAGGTAATGAATATAAGTTGTTAATGGCATTTGAAGATGATGATTATATGGATGCTATAGATGTGGATAACCTTTATGATGAAATTACTAGACTCAAGAGATGTATAGAAGAAAAGAACATGATCATTGATACTCTACAATTTCAAATTGATGAAAAGGAAAAACATCTTGAAAAATTAGAAGGTGAAATTGTTGGTCTTAGAAAAGAGATTGAGAAAACAAAAACTATTAATCTCAATTTTGTCAAAGGATCTGAAATTTTGGATGAGATTATCAATGTGCAGCGATCTCCTCTAAACAAGACAGGTCTGGGCTATAATGGAGAAACTTCTCAAGCATCCACCTCAAAAAGTTATCTTGATGCAGCAAGAAGAAGAAATGAGCAAAAGCAAAATGAAGATCATCAGGTAAAGCAGGGACGAATTACAAACAGAAACTATCAGGGGCAATCCATCTTAAGGGAGAACAAAAGCTACAACCAGCCACAGGTAAAATCTTCTCAATTTGGTTCAAGAATGGATGACAATAGAAGTTACAATCATTTGGCCGGTAGATTTGATAACCGCAGAAGTTTCTTCAATGGACAATGCTTTTCTTGCCATAACTTTGGTCACAAAGCAGCTCAATGTGTTGCATATAAAACAATCATGACTAGGGAAGCTCAAAAACAAAGAAGTATGACAGGGATTACAAAAAGGACCTATAACAACTTTTCGGTTCTTGAAAATGAAGTTGAATGTTCTATTTGCAATAACTTTGGTCATGAAGACTCTGAATGCAGGAGCAGGTTCCAGCAGAAAAAGGAACAAGCCTCAAGCACCAAAACATGGAGAATAAAGGAACCTCAAACAGAAAGATGTGGGATAGCATTTTATGCAGAGGGACAGGAAAATCTATGGTACATTGACAGTGGATGTTCGAAGCATATGACAGGTGATAAAGAAAAACTTGAATCTTATTCTGCTCTAGAAAAGGGAAAGAAAGTCTCTTTTGGAAATGATACTCCTGCAACTATAAAAGGAAAAGGCATTGCTCAGTTAAAAGAAAAGGTCAAGGCTGGAAATGTTTTGTATGTTGATGGATTGAAGCATAATCTTCTAAGTGTCAGCCAGATGTGTGATCAAAGAACCGAGGTTATATTCAGATCGAATGGATGTCTTGTTCGTGATCTTGATACAGGTAAAACAGTGCTCAAAGGCAAAAGAACTCCAAATAATCTGTACATATTTGAAGAAGGACAACAACAATGCTATCTGAGCAAGGATGAAGAGCACTGGTTATGGCATCGAAGGTTGGGACATCTAAGCTTCTCACAAATAAGGAAAGCATGCAAATATCAGGCAGTTCGCGATCTTCCAGATATCAAAATTCCTGACAACACCATATGCAAATCATGTCAGTTTGGAAAACAAACCAGAACTAACTTTCCAGAGAAAGAAGGATCAGCTAGCATGCCTCTTGAGCTAGTACATACAAATACATGTGGTCCATTCAGGAAAAGAACACCTAGAGGAGAGGAATACTTGATATTATTTATTGACGATTTCTCCAGGTTTGTCTGGTTAGGACTTATGAAGCACAAAGATGAAGCATTCAAAAAATTCAAATCCTTCAAAGCCTTGGTTGAAAATGAATCAGGTCACAAAATTAAGTGCCTCAGATCCGACAGAGGTGGGAAATTTACTTCAAATGAATTTTTCGATTTCTGTGATGAACATGGGATAAGGAGAGAATTCTCTACAGCTAGAACTCCTCAGCAAAATGGAGTTGTTGAAAGAATGAACAGAACAATCCAACAAATGGCTCGTGCTATGCTTGATGAATCAGGAACTCCCGCAACTTTCTGGGGTGAAGCTGCACATGCTGCGGTTGTTATTCTCAACAAAACAAATGTCCGGGTGAACAGCACTCAAACTCCTCATGAGCTTTGGAGTGGCAGGACTCCTTCGGTAAAGCACTTCAAAATCTTTGGGAGCAAATACTATATCAAGAATACTGATGAGCAGCTTGGCAAACTTGAACCTAGGGCAGATGAAGGCATTCTTCTTGGTTACTCTCCATATAGCAAAGCATACAAGTGCTACAATAAAAGACTTGGCAGAATTGTTGACAGCATTGATGTAGTGGTTGATGAGAAGGGATACATTCCTAGGCAAGTCCATCATGAAGACATCGAAGAAGATGAAGGCTACCCTCAAAGACAGAATGATGAAGAAGAAGAACCTCAAGAGAGCCAGAGGAGCAAACAAGAATAGAAAAAAGACTCCATCTAGATATGTCAAAGAATCATCCAGAATTCTCAGATTGGTGGGGCAGAAAGAAGCAGGTGTACAACCAAGAAGAAC